>CAIGQZ010000253.1:4344511-4413393 GCA_903798205.1 Danio tinwini
TCTGTCTGTCTGTCTGTCTGTCTGTCTGTCTGTCTGTCTGTCTGTCTGTCAATGCTGTATGTTGTCACCATTAGTCAATCTTCAGGATACAGACACCCATAATTAGAGCCAGACTAAATCTGCAGACATTTTTTGCCATTTCTGCGCAGAATTTTGTTTTAAAAAAAATTAATAATAATCTGCGGAGTCGTTTTAGGAGTGTCGTAACTAATAACTTAATATATGAAATAATGTTTTTACTGTTTACATTGCAAACCTAAATAGATCCACCTTTTTGCTGTAAGTTATGTCACCCTTAGTCAACAGAGTCCCAAAATGAAAAAAATAATAATCAATGAATGTCCCAAAATATAAAAATAGATGTATAATAATAATAATGAACAACAACAATCAATCAATGAATGTCCCAAAATATAAAAATAAATAAATGTATAATAATAATAATAATAACAACAACAAAAAAAATCTATAAAATGTCCCAATATAAAACTAAACAACAACAACAACAACAACACATGGCCTAAAATATAAAAATGAATAATAATAATAATAATAATAATAACAACAACAACAACAACTGGCCCAAAATTAATTAAAATGTAAAATAATAATAACAAAAATCAATGTCCCAAAATGTAATAATAATAATAATAATAATAATAAACAACAACAAAAATGAATTAAAGTCCTATAAATGTTTAAGTAAAATAATAATAAATCTATAAATGTAAAGGGATTTTAAAAATGCCACCCAGGTGGATGTTTTAGTAATTTTGGTGTCATATTTTTCAATGATTAACTTTTATTTGCAGTGAATCAGTGTACATATTCTCTCTCAAACATTAAAGTACACTGAACCTGGAGTTTCTGCAGTCTTATTTCAGTATGAATCAGAACATTGAGTAGGGGGCGGGGTTTTATTTTTGAGCTCCTCCTCTCACCTGTCGCTTGTCTAATCTAATGAGGCGTGGCTGAGCATATTTCACCTAAACTGTCAAACTGACAACTTAAGACAAATGAAGTGCGCTAGCAAAATAAACGTTGTAAATTTAGTTGTCATGTGGACATTAAAGAGTAATGCAAACAACAAATAGGTCATGAATCTAAATCATTTCAATAGCATCAAACATCTACCAAAATAATAAATGTTTAATTTAGAGGACCAATGAAGCTTACATTCAGCAGAGATGAGCAAAACTGACAGTAAAAAGATTTTTTATACTCGTATAAAGACGTCTACTTAAATAAATGTTGCTCTCTGGAACTTTCTATTTCAAAAAAGAAGTCCCGATTTATACCAAAAAAAATAAATAATAATAATAATAATAAAAAAAGGAAGCACCAAGAAGGATCACATCACACACACACACAAAAAAGTAAGTCATTATTCTTATCAACCTTTTAAAATCTTAGTTTTACAGCATTTCTGATTAGTAACTGCAGGCTTATGAAAGCCATCATATTGTTTCCTGTTGTCATATAATTAACCTCCTCCAATGTTGATGTGTGAGTCACACAGTGAAGGAATGAAAGAACAGTATTGTGTTTGTTCACAGGAAGAGTAGAGCAGATGATCTAAGTGTGAAGTGTGCTGAATAGCATAAGGCGCGGCAGCACAATGCATTATGGGTTAAAGTCTAGTTTTAGATTACCATTAGCGTCTCAAGAACTCTCAAGCAAGCCTTTTAAGCAAATCAACCGTACAGTTAAGGCAAGACACAGCAGGAGAAGAGGGTAAAAAAAAAAAAACTAATATTAAAATCACCATACTGTCCCAGCTGATGGATTACATTAAGAACTGAAGTTTTCTAAAATTAGGTTTGTTTAAATATGCAGGTGAAACATTTCAATAAAATGCCTTATGTTTATAGATTTCCAGCACACAAAATCAAATTTTTTATCTACTTATCACAAAGAAATCATTGCAAAATAAAAAAATACTGCAAAACAGACAGTATAATTATGCGTTCACACCAAAGGCAGCGAGGGCACTAAAGTTTGCTCTGGCCACCCTGGTGACAACACTGTCTGCCTTTATAGCTCCGGCAGCAAGAGCGTCAAAGTTCACTACATTGATCTCTTATTTAAAGGAGCCGTTGCAGCATATAAGCAAATCAATTACATTTCCTCATAAAAACATGCTCTCTAGCATGAAAATGAGGTGTGCTTTTATAACATTCACTTAACTATGGAAGGTCAAGTTGTTGCGAGTGTGTGGCTTTGCTCCACTTATCCAATGTGTCCATATGTCTGAAATATTCTGATTGAAGCAGCAATAATGTTTTGTATTGCCCTTATAGTAAGCATGAGATTCACACTTTAAAAAATAAATAAAAACATAACCTTAATTGACATCAGTAACTCATCAGTAACTTCATGCATGTCCCTGTAAAACATCATAAATAATTGGAAATCAGGCAAACGCAATATTAAAACGCTTGGGAACAACAGGTCGAAACCAAAGTTCACAGGACTGTTCTCTGGAATCTTCTCAAGTGGTGGACTTGTACATTCTGATTGCTTGCCGCAGAACAGCATCATAGCTCTTTACCATGAAGTTGACTTGATTTCAACTCTCCTCGACGCCCACACCTTCGAAGATGCGCCTCTTCACCGGCTCCCATTGAAAATGAATGACTTCCAGCTACTTTGACGCCCTCGCTGCCTTCAGTGTGAACGCACAGTAAGAGTTTCATATATTCTGCCAAGTTCTGTATTATCAAATCCCTCATTAAAAACCTTCAGAACATAGACATCAATAAGTTTGATTTATGTTGGTGCAGCTGAAGTGGAGGTTTATGGTTAAATGCAATAGTAAAAATAAAGAACAATCTTTAAAAATATACATTGTAAATTAAATCTACATACACAAATTGATCAAGCGGCACAAAAGAATCACTTAAAAGTGTTTTGGATGTTTAAGTTTGGGAAAAAAAAAACTTAGATTTTTTGCCTCTAATGGATTTTTTCCCCCAGACTAATGTAAAGAGAACATTCTTTCATTCTTTTGTTATGAAAGGCCAAAAAGCCCAACTTGCTGCATTTGCTCTGAAAAGAAGGATTTGGCTCTTACCGAAGGGTTTGCGTGGTTTCTTGCGTAAACACATCATGACGTAGCGCTCCAGCTCTCTCAGTGTGGATGGTTTGAGTGTCTCGAAGTCGATCTCGATCTCCTCAGGGTTGGTGTCTCTCAGCGAGGGCTCTCTGGACTGGATGATGTGAACCACGCGGCCCAGCTTCTCCCCCGGCAGACGGTTGATGTCCAGACTGAGCTGCCGCTTCTCGTCGTAGCTCATAGGACTGGTTTCCTCCTCTTCCTCAGAGTCGTAGTGAGGTGTGAGGCCACTGTGGCTCAGCGGCGGCGGGAAAAACGTGGGCTGAGCTTTCTTTGATGACCTGAGGGAAAGAAAAACGTTTTTATGAGTAAACCCTAATTTATTTCAGAATGTCTGGGTTCCTGCAGGCTTGACCAAGCCCATTTTATAACTTGAATAATATTTGACAATTACATTTTTGGTCTCATTTGTAGTTGTAATAAATATATTTGGACTAGTGAACAAACTACATCTCAATATATACAAAACAACTATTAAAACAATGAATATTTTAAAGCACTGTTGGAGCATTTCAGTGAGTCTTAAGATGACTTTCTGAAAATAGGCTCATTTTACAGCTCCCCAGAGTTAAATAATTGAGTTTTCCTATTCAGCTGATTTCAGGGTCTGACAGAACTTTTAGCTTAGCTTAGCATAGATTGAATCAGATTAGACCAGGGGTGGGCAAACTCGGTCCTGGGAGGCCAATGTCCTGCACAGTTTAGCTCCAACTCTAATCAAACACACCTGCTTATAGATTTCTAGTGATCTTGAAGACTCTGATTAGCATGTTCAGGTGTGTTTGATTAGTGTTGGAGCAAAACTGTGCAGGACACCGGCCCTCCAGGACCGAGTTTGCCCATCCCTGGATTAGACCATTAGCATCTTGCTCAAAAATGACTATAGTTTTAATAATTGTTTATTTAAATCTCGGCTCTTCTGTAGTTATATTATGTACCAAAACCGACAAAAATTTTTAAAAAAGTTGCTATTCTCTAGGCTGATATGGCCAGAAACTATACTCTCATTCTGGATAAAAGACGTTTTTATGACAAAACTCAAATTTCAGCTAGTCTAAATTTCAAAAGTCAATTTTTTTTACTTAACATTAGAGATCTACATCATGATTTTGGTCTCTTTTGTAGTTGTAATGAATGCACTTGAAAAAATAAACAAACTACAAAATTCCAATATTAAAAAACAACAACAAACAAATAAAAACAATGAATATTTTAAAGTGCTGCAGGAGAATTATGTATTATGAGTTTTAGTGGTGTAAAAGATCACTGTTGATTCGTGATCCGGACGGATCACAACCCATGGTTCAGTTTTTACACTGCTTCAGTTTGTTACAAACAACTAAACAGAAGTGCTGGGAGAACAGCTTATAGTTCAGATATATACACCGATGTTTATGGTAAAGATTAAAATCACCGTTTAATGAAACTGCTGGTGAATTTTGACGCTGGTGAAAGCAATTACCAACAGATGGTGACAAACAACCATCAAAATGATGTCACTGAAAAGGTTTTCAAAAATAATACACCTACAGTATAATAAAACAAGACTTTTTATGTGTGAATTGTTGAAACATTATTTGAAGATAAATATGATCTGTTGTACAAGATGTTAGATTTCTATATTTAGCATTATCAGCAACAGTAGCAAAGATCATATTTCATATTGAATACTTTTCTTTTTTCTGCTGGTTCTTTCTTGATTTTTATTTTTATTAACATTACAGGTTCTAATTCTGTTTGTTAAAAGCAATGTTTAATGCAGTAATATTTTTATATAAATGGAAAGCAAATGACATTTGTCTCCTCAATTTTTTGCTGATCCGAAAAATGGTCCGATCCGTGACTAAAAAACCGTAGTGTGATCCGAACTGCTGATTTGTGATCCGTTACACTACTAATGAGTATTAAGCCTGATTCATATTCAGAGCTTGGATTGTCTCTGCACTGATTGGCAAACATTACAGCCTTGATGAGTATATTAAAGTACATGGTTTGCTTGGATGCATAAAAAAGGGGCCTAAATTAATCACTCACATTTACTAAAGTATCTCTCTTTATGTATGTCGCTGCAACAAACAGTTCTTGGTGGGTTCGCAGCACCACTGGTCAGTGACCTTATTCGTTAGTGCTTTAAAACAAGCCTGAATGGCCTTTTGTTTAATTTAATTGGTCAAAATATCATGCAAGATGTACCCTTGAATTAAATAAAAACATTATTTTTGTTCCATGAAATGAAACCTATTCAATCCCATTTGATTTACAATTCGTCTGTGCTCAGCTAAACTATCATGTTTTACTGAAATTGGAGCTGTCGTTCATGTGCCTTGAATTGCTTAATCTCATAGGTTGGCCAGTTTAACATGCATCAAACCAAAAAAACAAGAATAAGTTTTTTTCAAATGATGTTTTTTCACCTTATGTTGTGCACATGATGTTCACGCTCACATTAGTGCCCTTTGTTTAGTCATGAGGAGTTACACATGGGCGATAAGCAGGAGTGAAAATCATTCCATGTGAACAGGTCTTTAGCATATATATTAAGCTTTAGGGCAGCATTACATGGACCTAGCAAATATGAACACTTCTTTAAAATGATTTTAAAACCTATACTTCACACCGATACACAATACTTCAGTGAATATAGGATACTATAAAAATGAAGGCCTAAATATTTACTCTTGAATCAGACTTGTAAACCCCTGTGATATAAAGTGAACAGAGACGTACTTGCTCTTGTTGCTCTTCTTGTTGGAGCTCTTCTTGCTCTGCGTTGACGTTGCCGCTTTGCTGTTGCTCCTGCTCTTTGGCGTCTTAGGGAGTTTGGGGATCTTGGCCGGCCGCACCACCACCTCATCCTCAATCACGCTCCTGCTCCGCTTGTGCTTCTCTGGCTTCTTCTTCTTCTTCTTGTCTTTCTTCTCCTTCTTCTTCTTGGGTTTGATGATGGGCGTGGAGGACAGCGCTGCCAGCTGCTCGTGAACCGCTCTCAACTGCACACACACAAGTGAGCGAGCGAGTCAGTGAGTGTGTTTGTAAACCTGCGGCCACCGCAGGGCTCACATACTCTGTTTTAAGCCATGTGTGCTGGGAAAAAGCTCAGCCGCTACCTGTGTACACACCTGTTCCTGAAGCTGGGCCAGGCGATGCGCTCTCTCCTCCTCACTGTCAGAGCTCGGGCTGCTCTCACTCTCACTCTCGCTGCTCACGTCACTCTCTGAGGACGAGGAGGAAGAGGAGGAGGAAGAGGAGGAGTCACCGCCTAGACCTCCGCCCAGGGATGCAGGTGGGAGAGACTCCAGGGGCTCGTCCGGCATCTTGGCGAAGCGGAACTCAAACACGTCCTGAAACACAGAGGGAAGACATTTTTAATATTTAACCTGCATGGACTTTTAGTGCAAGCAAAGTAAAATGAGTGTAAATGGAAATGTAGTTACGGCTGCCTGAAGAATCATATTTTAGTTGCAACTTTTCATGCTTTTATTTGTCAAGACTTAAAACACATCTGTTTAGCTGTGCCTTTACTGAGAGTGCTTTCACACTTGGTTCAATTGCCCGGACTGTACCCAAGATCGATTGTCCCCCCTTGCCACCGTCTCGGTTGGTTTTTGTTCACACTGTCTCTTTCTTTCTGAACCCCGATACGTTTGCGTCATCGAGCTGCTGTTTTGTTTACGGCTGTTGCTAGGTGACAGTCACGAAAGCAAAGCGCCAAAATGGAAATACGTCCGCACATCGTGGTCATTCTGCTTTTACTGAATCTTTTGGTTTTGGACATACAGAAAGCGACTCACGTCCACGTTCAGAACATCACACAGTGTCTGCAGAAGCTGTTTTTGGAGGAGACAAGCAGACATCACTATCACTGTGTTTGCCCTGGCTCAGTCCCACTTGTCACCAAGGTACAATACGTGACACACACACACACGAATGAACGTTATGAAATTGATAGTTTGTTGTACAGTTGGCGGTTCACTTCCGTTATTTGGTATTAGGCATGGGCCAGTATAAGATTCTGACAATATGATAACCTTGGATAAAAATTTCACGGTATTACGGTATTGTGATTACTGCTCTAAAATACGTTTTTTTAAATGCCTGGGTAAAAAATAAAAACTTTTCCCCCTTTTTTAACACAATATATAAATCAATTGAATCATTGCCTTCTGCTGTCTTCATTTGTTTCAAAAACACAGATTTAAATTTCCATTTAAAACGGCTTATTTGGATATCTTCTGCTGGAGATACTGTTGTCCTAAAAAACTAAAAACTAAAATAAATGTAAATAAAAAAAAATCTTACACATACCTCAGGAACAGTATTACAGAAAATTTGGGTGATTTTAAAACCTTGACTTTTTCAAACCGTGGTGTACCTTGAAAACGGTTATCGTCCCATGCCTATTTGGTATGATTGCATTCATAGCAGAAGTGAACCGTACCATAGTTCGCATGAACTGCATATCCTTTTTCAGGTGGACTCGGGTACGGTTCACGGGTGTGCACCCGAATTCAGAAGACACGTTCACACTAGCTAAACGTACCATACTATGATGTCAAACGAACCCGGGTGCGGACCAAAAGAGCTAGTGTGAAAGCACCCTGAATGAGCACTGTGCTATGTCCCACAGATTGCACTATTACGTCTTTCTTTTCTTTTTCATGCCTTTAAACACATTTTTACACATTTTAAATCATTTTATTCTTTGTTTTTATGTTTGCATACTTGTATTTTGTTTCTTTTATTCCGGTTTATGTAAACACTTATTTACCATTGTGTATGAAATGTGCTGCAGAAATAAACTTGCCTTGTTAATTAAGTATGGTGGTCTCTGATGCTAGTTTACTGGATTTATTCTTAAATATTATGAAGCATTTACAAGTTCTGATTGGGGTTGCAGTTTAAATCCCACAGTAAAAGCTGTTCGTCCATTTAAAGTGTACCTTTATCACAGTGTTTTACTTATCTTCCCAATCTGGCAACAAAGCAAATGAGCGCTACTTTTGCAATGCACATTGTGTAAACATAATAGTACAACTGTATATTGGAGTTTTCCATAGTGATCTGCATTTGCTATTCTGTTCAAATGAAGCTATGTTACAGATATTAATTTATATTACAGAAAATTTTTATTAAAATGTGAAATTAACATTAGCGTTTTAACATTTAACAAATTTACAATTTTGAGAGAAGTTCCTTGAGGTTTACAGGTATTTCTTTTTTAGAATATGATTGTAGATCTGGCCAAAATTCATACATTTTCCCTCATATGATCCAGTATTTATATTTATTGCAATAATAATTTTAGAAAAAAGCAGTTAGGAAATGGTTTCCACATGCATACCTTTCAATTTAGGGTCCCATCAAATCCATTTATATTTGTTCTTCAAAATTCTGTGTTTTCCATTTCAGTTTTTGTGGTTTCTGCATTTTCACGATTTATTAAAACTTTGACAGCAGAACTGTATCAAATGAAACGATGAATAAAACTTTAAAACAATTTGAACAATCTTTTAAAATGTAATGAAATAAAAATGCTATTATGGATTTTTTGTTAGATAAATGACCCAAAAGAGCCGCATAAATTAATAATAAAAATGGATAATGAATCATCTTTGCTGAAAAATGCTTCGTAAATAATTTTCTCATTTAAACAGGTACACTATAATATACAGTTGAATCTGAATTATTAGCCCCCTTGTTTATTTTTTCCCCAATTTCTGTATAACAGAAAGCTTTTAACACATTTCTAAGCATAATAGTTTTAATAACTCATTTCTATTAACTGATTTATTTTATCTTTGACATGATGACAGTAAATAATATTTTACTCGATATTTTTCAAGACACTTCTGTACAGCTTAAAGTGACATTTAAAGGCTTAACTAGGTTAATTAGGTTAACTAGGCAGGTTAGGTAAATTAGGCAAGTTATTGTATAATGATGGTTTGTTCTGTAGACTATAGAAGAAAAAAAAAAAAAAGAGCTTAAAGGGGCTAATAATATTGACCTTAAAATGGGATAAAAAAAAAAATTAAAAACTGTTTTTGTTCTAGCCGAAATAAAAGAAATAAGAAAAAAGTAGATAAAAGAAAAAAATTCAAAGGGGGCTAATAATTCTGACTTCAACTGTGTATTTGTTGCAAAACTTTAAGTTAAACCATTTGTTTTTATTAAGAAGTGTTGTACTGAAAGCTTATTAGCAACATAAACTAACTGACAGTTGTAATGATTATTTGTTGCTAGAATAATCCATACTGAATAAAAATGTCCAGAGCCTATCATTATCTAGATATAGATATTTTTATATCTGTATGTTTATATCTGTACAGATATTTTCACAGATTGTTTTTTAGATCTCTTTTTTTTGTATTTATAATGTAATATAGTTATCACCGATCCTTAAGAGAATGTATTATGTGAATAAATCCAGCCTTTTTATTCATGCTAACATGACAAAATTGAAATGTATCTCAAATGAGTGTAACTATGATAAACTATCTTCAGTACAATTTACTCAAAACCCAATCATGCAGCTGTAAATGCAAATCTCCCTACCTGTAGTCTCCGGGCCATGGCCACCACATCGTGATCTGGAGGATTGTACTTGTAACAGTTGGAGAACATGAGCCTGACATCAGCAGCAAACTGCAGTGCATCCCTGTACTCCCGATGATCCATCTTCCTCTGCAAGATTAACAACAAACATGAACATCTCATCCATTTTACATCACCACAACACACTCAAACCTCTTTACACACCTTTATTGTGCTCAGATCCATGGGATACATTATGATATCGTAATAATCATGGAGTCCGAGTGAAGACACGTCCACTGGCTTGTAGAAAGGCCAGGCGTAGGCCGTATGTTTCTTGGACAGCAGCTCTTTGAGGATGGTGCTGCAGTAGCGGAGCTGCTGGCTCAGCTTTCCTCGCCGCACCGGCTGATGTTGGTTCTGCGAGTCGGGCAAGTCTTTCCTTGGTGGTTTGATGGGCCGGCCACTGCCACCTCGTCTGGCTGGAACTTTGTCCTCCAGAGCCATGCCCAGGCTGAGGGACAGGCTCTGTTTAGAGTCCATGCCCATAGCCGAGAGGGTGAGTGGAGAGTCTCCACCCAGACCCATCCCCATCCCCATACTCATACTCATTCCCATGCCCATACCCATCCCCATGCCTCCTACACCCAAAGTGAGGGGCATGACTGTGGTGGTGGGGGTGGTCGTGTCTGCCTTGCGTTTAACTCCCTTTTTCTATTGAAAAGATGGAGAAAGATTAGTTGAACTCATCTAATATACGATTTCCAACTATTTCACTTAAAACTTCAGGATCATTATGAATGAAGACATGCATCACATTATTGTTCTTGTTTTTAGTGGTAATAAAGCAAGATATTTTTTGAAATAGTAAAAGGAGCAACTAAAACGTCACAGAATCAAAACATTTAAATCGATTATCAGACAGACAGCTCCAGTCCTAGATTGTGATTGGCTGAGCCGCAGACTGAAGGCGCACTCACACTATGCTATCTGAACCGTGCCCAGGCCCGCTTCCCGGATCGTTTGGGGAGTGTGAGTGCTCTGAATCGGGCTCAGGCGAGGTTGGAAGAGGTGTGCCAGAGCACGGTTCACTTAGGCTCAGGAGCAGTAACCGAAGACGAGACGTGACTTTTAAAGGACTGTTTCATGTGTTTATTAATCATTCTTACGGTTCAATGAACGCAAACTGTTGTAGATTATTTAAGACTCCTATTAAAAATTCCTGCAGCATGAGCACTTTATAATTGTTAATGAGCATCAAAAGTGGCTGATCTGTTCGGCGAAAACTAAAACGATAAAACTGCAATGCAATGTGCTAAGCGAGAGCGCTACTTAAACTGAACAGCGCATCATTGATGACGCAAGCGTGCTCAGGCTCGAATGCCAAGTGAGTGCGGGCCGTCGGGGAGACTGGAGGGGGGACAAGTATGCTTCAGCCCGGTTCACGACAACTGTACATAGTGTGAGTACACCCTGAGCTGTTGTAATTTACTCTACAAACACACACCTGTGACCTTATTACATCAGTATTGCTGCACCAGTGCTTGTTGCAGTATCTGCATTGCTTGTCAACCACTTTGTTGTGACCACAACCACCGTTTCTGAGGAACTACTTTGTTTAGCACAGGAATAATGTTTTTATGCCATTAATGTGCTTTGTTTAATTTGGTCATAATATGGCTTCTTGTGGTTTACTGCTCTTATAAATTATTTGAAAGTGCTGTTGGAGCATTTCATTGAGTACTTGATAAATTGATATATAGTAGTGCTGGGCAAAAGTCACAATTAATTGCATCCAAAATAACAGTTGACATAATGATGTTATAAGCATCTGTGGTGGAGTAGAAATAATTATTTATTTATTATGTACATGTGATAGAAAAAAAATATATACAAAACAATTGTTACATGGATATTTAAATGTATATAAAATGTGTATCATATACACATATAATATCTAAATATAAATATTTTCTCAAATATATTCATGCATGTGTGTATTTATACACTTAATAAATATACACAGTATGCACATTTAAATTATGTCAAAATAAACTTTTATTTTGGATGTGATCAACTTTTGTGCAGCAATAATATCTATAGAAATATATAGAAGCATAAATATACAGAAACTAAGGGGGTATTTCACCCAAATATGACTTCCATAGTCATTTATTTCCTACAATTGAAGCTGATGGGTGCCAGCAACCAGTATTCTTCAAAATATCTGCTTTTAAGCTCAGCACTCAATCTTTTCTGTTCTACTCAGAGGTTTAAAAACACGAGGGGGGAGTAAATCATTTTTGGGTGAACTATCCCTAAAATGCCCCAGAACACAATCGTTCAGCTAATGTAAGGGTTTTAAGGCCTAAAATGTTTCATTTTGAAATCGTAGACTTTGAGACCCAGCGGAAACTAGAGGTGTCAAAATTAATAGTTTCTTCGGTGCACCGCGATGCAGATGGGAACAAATTTGATATCGGTTTAGTAATAGATCATAACCAGTTATTACGCACTGACGTCATTTATCTCCTATGCGCGATGTCGTGGTAGAATACCACGTCGAAGGAGGCGAGGGTGAGTAAATAAAACACTCCTACTCCTTAAAAAGCAGATCTTTCACTGACACTGAGGAATGGTAAAGCACAGGCCGCTATTTCACTACTCGGGAGAAATGCTGTAAAACATAAAATAAATAAAAATATAAACATTTATAGATTAATAAAAAAATGTCTTGTGTTGTAAAGAAAAAAATCTAATTATGTATGGAAAGCATCATTAATGCACCGTGATATCGAATTGAACAAAATCGATGGCATGATAATCATAACCGAACCGTGAGACCAGTATAGGTTCACACCCCTAGTGGAAACCCTGTAGTATGTTGGCGTTATAGTGCATTCAAAAGGAAACTGTGTTAACCTCACCTTAGCAGTGGGTTGTGTAGGCGGGAGGCCCAAAAGTGCAGTCGTGCTGTGTAAAGGAGGAGGAGGAAGAGTCTTGGTTATAAGCGTCTGTGGTGGAGTAGAAAGCACTGAGTCTGGGGTGTCTGGAGTTGGAGGAGAGTAGGCCAGCTGAGAGAGAGATGATATAGCAGGAACCTGATGAGCTGTCGTGATCCCACCTGAAACTAAAACAAAGACTAAATATGAATGAAGGCAAACACCAATAAACAAACAGCACCATTTGACCCTTATGCAAAGCTTTTTTTTAATACTCAAGGAATCTTGCAATAAAAACAATTGAGATTAATCATTATACATTTGAGCATCACTAGTTTTCTTATAAAACGTATAAGATTTCTTTTAACACTTATTAATTTATTTATAGGTCATTTTAAGAGGGTCTTAAATGAATAGTTCATGCTAAAATTATTCTTTCCCTCATGTGTCGTGTGTTAATTATTATGTATATATACACATTTAACTTATTTTTGTTGCTGTTTACAATATATATATATATATATTGTTTGTATTCCGTTAATTTTTTAGGACTAATTCTGGTGACTTCAAGGTCTGTAAATTTTACTAAATGTAAAGCATTATTTGTATATCCAGGTAGATATCTTAACACAAACCTTAAATAAATTAATATAGAACATAACTGAATGTATAACAGAATATAATCTGTTAATTTCACCACATCCTTACATGACTTTAAGCCTTTTTTAGGTTTGCTTTGCTTTCCTCTGGGGATAGGTGCAGGAATCTCTTCCTCCAATTCAGGCATCTGTGCAACCTTCTGCAGGAAAGCCTTCTCTAGAGACTGAGCCATCAGGACGATATCATCTGTAGGCTTTAATAAACAGACGATTTTTAGATCACATGACAGTCTCTAGACAATACAACCGATGCATGTAAATCACACCGTAGCAGGCCGAGTAGAAGACCTGAGCGACTTAAAAATGGAACAAATCCAAGCGCTGCAGAAAAACAAGGCTGAGAACTTTAACCAAACAGAAATAAACTGACTGACCTTGTTGTAGATGTAGCAGTTGGTAAACATGGTGTTGAAATCCTGCATGCACTCGCTGGCACTGCGGTAATAATTGTTCTCCAGTCGCTTTTTGATGGTCCCCATGTCCATAGGCTGCTTAATGATGTTATAATAATCCTGCGTGACATAAAAGAGGCTTTAATATGACAGAAAAACCACACACTGGAGCTGCAGAGTATGGGGACACACTGACATTGCGATATGTTGGTTTTCTGCCATATAGGAACACGATTTCACCAGATTACTTGAACAGCTCTATTTAGTTAATTGTTTTATAATGACTGGTATGATTTTGTAGAGTGCATATAAATTAAAAACAGAAATTAAAGAGTGTTTTAAAGAATTAAACAGTGCTTTATGGTTTTCTGGAGTTGAATAAACAAAATGTAAAGACAGTCTTCGTCACAGAAATGATTAAAAACAGTATCATTATAGTCCAAATCATTCTAATTGCTTTGTGTTTAAATGCTTTTAAGTAAAAAAAATATTATAATAATTTCCTCATTTCACTTACTACAAACCAGTTTGAGGATTAGTTTTGTTCTGTTTAACACAAAAAACATATTTGAAGAATGTTGGAAACCATTGACTACCATGGTATTTGTTTTTCCTTCTATGGATGTCAAAAGTTACAGGTTTCCAACATTCTTCAAAATATCTTCTTTTGCTTTCAACAGAAGAACAAATAGTTTGGAACATGTGGAGGTTAAGTAAATAATTTTCATTTTTAAGTGAACCGTCCCTTTAAAAACATGATAAACTTTCACTCTGTTATGGCTATAACTTTGTATTGAGCTCTACCACACACAGATGCTTGAGTTTAAAACTATTACTTGGGAATGGGATAACTCGCATCATCTTGTTAATTTAAAACTATTCAGAGAAACGTCCCCTGTACAGTCCATTTTTCTGGAACAACAACAAACTTACAGGGAGGTTGAGTTTGGCAGCATCTACGGGCTCATGGAAAGGCCAGGCGAAGTGATGCCTCCAAAGCGTCTTCACTAAAGCCTTCTGGAGGAACTGCAGCTGATTGGTCATTCGGCCCTGCCTTGAGGGATCCCGCACAGAGGGCTGAGGGGGTCCACATTGAGCTACGTGGGGCAGAGCGGGTCCCTCAAACCCTTCGTACAGCAGCGACGGCTTGCGGATGCGTTTGCCGGGTCCAGAGATGGTCTGCTCCATCATGGTGAGCCCCTGCATGCCGTCGCACCCGCCCAGAGAGCTGTGGAGAACGGGCACATGGAGATGAGGCATGCGGAGGAAACCCATGAGTACATAATTCATATTGGAATATTGTTTTATACCGACATCAAGTATAGCCATAAATATACAAATAATAGAACAGCTCTATGATTTAATGATGTGAAACCTGGTGAGTCATCTGTGATCGGCAGCTCTTTATAGATCTCAAAGGACTTATGACTAATCATGTTTGTCTTATAAGCAACAACCATGAAGAGTGAGCTGGCCCTTCAGCGGTTTATCTGTCCAGGCATGGATGAGTTCTGCTGAGACACATTCCAGATCGATACGCCACAGTTCAGCTGGAAACTGGGGGCGTGATCTTCAATAGACCCAATTACCCAGATCGGGTTGTGTTTGTATGTTTATCTGAGGCATTAGTCAATGACAGTGGGCCTTTAAAAAACAAACAGTATGAATGACAAACCAATTTATTCCCTGAAGCCTTCACTAACGATTCCCCAAAAACAAGTGCTTTGTTTTATTAAAGCTTATATATATATATATATATATACACACACACACATATATACACAGATGCATACACACTATATGATTTAATCATTGTTTTTTCTAGACAGTAAATGCCCTCGTCTTACACCTACCCACAAACTTTTGATCTTGCATTAAACACATCTCGTATCAGCATGGACATTTATCACTACAATAATAAACTAGTTTTAAAACCAGAGGAAATTAGCTACAACAATGTCAGTTCACATATCCAGTAATGCAGAGAAAATTTAAAAACGCCCTTTCTACATTATACTGTAAATGTAAAATGACAATACTTTTTAGTAATAAAAGCATAGTGCATTTGCTTCTCCACTGAACATCCCAGTGTTGAGAACCTTCCTTTCTCTGTAAACTTACCTTCTGAAGCCTAAACTGTTTAACTTCATATTGAACAAGCTGTCAGCACATCACATATCCTTTCATGTGCATCCTTTTGGGATTCTGCGTACACTGGGACTGCTCTGATAGCAATAATGATGCAATAATTGTAAATGTATTGCAAACAACGTTTAGTAATGTAAAAATAAACTACAACACTTGAGGTAGGTCTTCACTCTTTCTGCATATAACGCTGCTCTTATGCCTTCCAGACAGTTGAAGGTTTGCATAGCTGCCCCATTATGGACTGATGATGAACATTGAACAAACTGAAGAATACTGAAGGCAGACAGGCTGCCACTAATGAAGATGCATATTTCCATCACACATTTAAACGTTATACATTTAATAAAGTTAAAACATACAACTTGCTTTAAATTAAAAATGTACTAAATGATACAAAAAATCACAATCAGTTCACATAGAAAACGTTTTATTTTCAGTCAAGAAAAATGTTGGTTTACAAACAATATTAGAAAAATAAAACAATGCATCCGTCTAATTATTCTGTCTCTAGCTTATGATGGTTGGGAGGGGGCAGATGGCAGGCTTCACGCGGCTCGTTTAACTACTCGCGTTGCTAAGCAACCAAAAGCGAAACAATTACACCAATTATTATTCAGTGTTGTGCCATTAGATTTCACAAATCATTGACAGTCGACAACAAAAGAGGCTCGAGCACGAAGCTGCGGCCTTCCGCGCGTTAAATGTTGACAAAAGTCCACGTGGTATGAGGCGGAAGCTCAACTCAACATGGGTTTCGGAATGACTAAATTGTTAGGTAACGTTAAACTATTTTACGTGTCAAGTTAGACAAAGTTATCCCTACGCAATGAAAATAACAAAGGCAAAATGTTTTAGCAGTATTAAAATACCGTAACGTGTATATACATTTTCGTAGCCAATGCTCGACCACATGGCCTACATCTAAACATGGCAGACATACAAACACGTCCTGTTAAGACATCGACAACATCTTTCAATTTCTCAAGATAGTAACGTAACGTTCCCAATCAAGTTCACAGCAATACTTTCACTGAAACAGTCGAGGAAGAAATGTTGGAGTATTCGTATCATAATCTGAAGTCGGATAACGAAAACAAAAAAAAATGTTAAAATCAACTCGCATTTAATAATAAAGACCCAGCAACTTGTAGGAATAATGAAGAGCCTGGACGCTGATAGCTTTAGCAAAGCATGCTAATTTCTCTTTCGCACACTACCCCGGCATGTTATACGACAGACAACACATTACTAGTTTGATCCATCTGCGATATAAAAATACGAAGCCAGTTTTATAACTTGTCAGTTTAAACATCAACAAAATATGCGTCAGTTTGTTTATCCACTAGCCGTGTCAGTGAACAAAAGGGCGCCTGCGCACTAAACACCGGCAGGCGGCAGCTGCTCGTTAAAAATCACACTTTAAAAACTTCAAGACTAGCCCGAACTGACGCTGTATACATTTAGTCACTTCAAGATCACAGACACCTGAAAGTAAAAGTCAATGGAGTCTTAATATTCCGGTATTTCACCTGATGCTATTACGACAGGTCACAAGTGATTAATTTAAAATAATTCCTCAAGATGCCGAATTAGGACAATATTCCAACAACATTTTTCCTTAACAGAACAAGTGCAATGTCATTTAGTCCAACCGGTACCTGTCAAAGGGCGGGCTAAAAGCCGTTTCCATCGGGATGGATCCGGATTCTGTTTATAAACCGGTTTCGCTCGAATATCCGAGTATCGCGGCCTTGTTTTTCTGACTTCCTCTATTCTCCAGCTCAGAGCTGCAATGAAATGGCGACGCTGAGGCTCCGCCCGACTTTTTATAAACCCATCGACGGCTCCATTGGCTGCTGTAACACCATACGTACACGCCTACGCGTATTCTACAGGCCAATCTAACTGTCAGTCAAACAAGCCACGCCCATGCATCTCCCTGAGCATGATTTGAGGATTTAAACCAGATTATTTAGCAAAAACCACTTGTTTAATGCAACAATAGTGCTAGTTATGAACCCAATATTTAAGAAAACTATTTCGTGAAAAGTTTTAAACGCCTAAGGATGCGACAACATTTCCAGAAATTCAGCGTTTCTCAAGAGTTCTGTGTTACGTCAGAAGGCTTCGCTGATTGGTTCCCCAAAACTAAGGCGCGATCATCCAGGGCAGGTTGGAAACACGCCATTGGCTCTCCCGATTAGTCACGCGCAACAGACAAATGCGGCACACACACGTACAGATCAGCTCGGTCTACAGCATGTCCCTCATCGACTGTCTGAAAAATCCCTTTAAAAACAGATAAAAACTCTTAACGGCTAAAGGCAACGTCGTGGTATTGATACATCCAACGCTTCTCCCGAAAAAAAAAAATACCCCGATACCTTAAAGCACAAAAATGTTTTTAAAATTACATTTAAACACGATACTGACAACAAACAGAATACTCAAACACGGAGTCAAAAAGGACAAAGCGAAAAAGCGACGTCCTTCTCTGTGTCGATTCAACAAGGCCTACATGGAGTGTCCGCCATAAAATGACGCAGCAACTTTGGTTCATAGAACGACGACTCGCAGTGGTAAAACACGATAAAAAGAGCCAAATGTGTACAATAGACACCAAAAGTGACCAGAAATCATTTAAATGATCGAATTAGGTTACGAAAATCCACACTACAACCAGAAACAATCAAGAGTATGTTAAGGCCAACGTGGAACTCTAAACCACTGCCAAAGTAAAGTACAAAACTAAAATATGCTTGATTTTGCCATAATTTGTAACTAAACGAGGAAAATGCAACTTAAAATGATCGAGTTTCTGTTAAAGCCGTGTTTTAGAGAACCATGTGCTGCGCATATCAAATCAATTTCTTAAAAATATTAACAACGTTAGACGCTTAAACGTAAATGATGACGTAAAAACGTATAAATTAAACGATCTTCAAATCTAAACGGTGTAAAGTAGCACATTTTAGAAGAATATACAGCCGCCCATCCCCCACTTCCAAGGTTACATGTTTGAAACAATGTCATACAATATAGGAGAAAAAAATACATCACAAAATCGTCTGTTAATTATAAATTAATTAAAATTAAACGCTTACCATTAAATATTATTATTTTACAAAAAACTAAATTTTGCTTAATAAAATAAATCTATATCTCCTAACATATACCTCTATCCAGATTAAGTGAATTGAAAAGAAAAAAGAAAACAAAACATGTCGAACTCCTCATTGCTGGGGAAAAATCCTGAATTTCTTCTTGTCTTCAGCCACGTTTCTTTATTCAACACATTTCCCTCAAACATGTCCGACTCCTTCTTCTCCAGTCATTAGATCGAAGCGGGGGGAGGGAAAGTCATGTGATTAACCCACACAACTACTCGCGTGGCTTAAAACCGGTTTTAAGCGGGAATTCCAGAAAACGCGTCTTCTTTTTCAAATACATTGTATAGCACGAGCATCCCCTAGCGATTAAAGAGTCGATTTAGTAAAATCCACTACATGTAAAAGTGTAATTAGTCAGCAATGTTGATAAATCCAGAACAAAGAAGACGTGGCCATCGCTGCCGCGCCATGATTGGACAGTGCCGATCACGTGTCTCGCAAACCATCGCGCCATCGCAAAAAATAAACCTGATTATTTCTTCGCCTAGATTGTCTTCTTGGACAGGGTAATCCGATTCCATATGACTACCTTCCAAATGCTCTGAATATTAAAATTTAGTTCAGCAAAAAGCGCGACGTAAAGTTTATTAGGAGCACGAGAAATCCATGTAATCAATAGCTTTCATCTGCCCTGAATGTAATTCTTTGCGCATGTGCAGTTTCTTCAGCTCCCTTCCCCCTCGAAACTTCACACAATTGACAAATGTGAGCTAAAAGGAGAAACTTGTTCTTGTGAATAATTATTTTTACTTATTGCAAAATATAGCTGCACTAATAGTATAAGTTTGGAAACATATTTATTACATCATTATAATGTTCAGTGTTGGGTAAAAAAAATCACGATGTTTAAAAGAATATCTCAATCTTTTAAAAAATATAAAACTTAAAATGTAACTAACACGTGTACTTATACTTAAAAAAGATTTAAGATTGTAATAAATTACTTTTAAAAGAAGTGTTACCCAACTATGACGTTGTTCGATAGTCAAATATTATCAGGTCTTCTTGAAATAGCAAATTGGTTATGAATGTTACCTATTATTTATTATTGCTGCCATTATTTTGCAGTGAAAACAAAGAATAATTTTTACATTATTCGATTTAAACAGCTACATCACACTTTTTAAATTTTCAACAGTATTTTTTAGGGTTCAAGGGAGATAAAGTAAGCTTGAGATCCATAATATGAATATGTTTTTGGACAAAATAATGTTTGCATGAGTGGATAAAGAGAATATCTACACATGTAAGCATTATTTTGTCCAAAGAAGTCTTCATATTATGGATCTCAACCTTAACCTCTTATTGGCCACATACAGTTGAAGCCAGGATTATTAGTCCCCATAAATTATTAGCCCCCGTTTATTTTCCCCCAATTTCTGTTTAACGGAGAGAAGATTTTTTTACAACACATTTCTTAACATAATAGTTTTAATAACTCATTTCTAATAACTGATTTACTTTATTTTTGCCATGATGACAGTAAATAATGTTTGACTAGATATTTTTTCAAGACACTTCTATACAGCTTAAAGTGACATTTTAAGGCTTAACTAGATTAATTAGGGTAACTAGGCAGGTTGGGGTAATTAATGAAAGTTATTGTATAATGATGGTTTGTTCTGTAGACTATCGAAGAAAAATATAGCTTAAAGGGGCTAATAATTTTGACCTTAAAATGTTTTTAAAAAAAATTAAAACTGCTTTTATTCTAGCCGAAATAAAGCAAATAAGACTTTCTCCAAAAGAAAAAATATTATCAGACATATTGTGAAAATTTTCCTTGCTCTGTTAAACATCATTTGGGAAATATTTAAAAAAGAAAAAAATATTCAAAGGGGGCTAATTATTCTGACTTCAACTGTACGTGGCCAAGACATTTTAGCTCTTATGTCTAATGTTTTATATTTTGTTACAGACATACAGTGTCATCCTGCAAAATGAAATGAAATGTCCCAAACACTATTTTAACTGTCCAAAATGGGCAAAAAAACATTTTCTGATAGTCAAACATGTTAAAAATGTGTTATTAATGCAATAAAAAACAGTCAGGAAAAAAAAACTAGAAATAAAAACTAGAAAAAAGGCAGAAATAAAGTGTTTTTCATTCTATTACACAAAGGTGACTTTATTGTGTTTTATGGAAATTCAGACCACAAGTCCACATATATGGACATCATTTTTCTCAAGAAGTACATCATATCAAAAGCTGATACTTTGGTTTTATTCTAATTAGGTTCCAATAAGCCCAAATAGCACAGGGAAATAAAAAATGCATGTAAAAAAACAGCTTGGGCCTTAAGAGGTTAATTTATAGTATAAAAATGCAAAATTTAAAATAAAAATCGGGTAGTTATTTGACTATAGTGTACTAAAACAACATCCACAGCACCACAGAAAGCAAAACACAAGCCTGTGCTGTCATTCATGACCCACACAACTAAACAGGCAACATTAACCCAGTCTGACTCAGCGTCACAAGGCAACTTGGCCAGCAGGGGAAAGCGTTGCTATGGAGGTTTTGCTCACACTCTCTTTCTTTTTCCTAAAAGCTAGCTTTTCTTGGCAATAGACGCTGTGCTGAAGGGGAATGCTTTTTTTTTACAAAGCTGCATGATAGTTGATCTACTTTTGTTGCTATTGTGGTAGTTTTATTTTTGGTATTTTATCTTTTATCCCTTAGATTGCAATGCTTGAATATGTTTGTGTATCTTTTGAAGGCCATAACATTTAAAATAATACTCATAAACACTTTAAAATCTAACATTATTGTAACATTAAATATAAAAGAACCTGTTAAAAACTTTTGTTACTGCATATGTGTTTCGTATGCTTTTATAGACCATATAATAGTACAAAGGACTAGTTGTATTTGAGGCCTAAACTGAGTGACCTAATTTCATTATGATTTACAATGATATCACAAACTAATAAATGCATAAAATAAATATATACCTGGTGTAACTTTATATCTCTCAAAAAAACATATATGATATTGTGTATGATAATTATGTAAAGTTACTAGTCCAGCAAATATCCATCTCAGAATGTTAATAACAATATAAATGTACTCTTACCTTGACTATTGGGCTACTATTTCATGTTGATAATCTATATTTAAAGGGATACTTAACCCAGAAGTGAAAATACACTCATTTATATTTATGCTTCCAAACCAAACAAGTTTATTGTTTCTGTCAAACACAAATCTAAATATTTTGAAGAATAAGGGAAACTGGTAGCCATTGACATCCATAGGGGGAAAATACTATGGTAGTCAATTGGTTTCCAATAATCTCCTTTATATCTTCTTCTTTTGTGTTCGACATAGCAGCAGCTGCACAGTGATGGTGAAGTTGAATCAGAAGAAGAATAAGGGTTTGACATGGTTGAGATTTTTGCCCTGTTGAGTAATGATTGATCCTTTATATCTTCTTTTGCATTGAACATAAGACAGAAACTCAAAATGGTTTTAAATACAGGATAGAATTATATTATTTATGTGAATTTTCCTTTAATTAAAATACCCCTTTAAAATATTTAGGAGGGTTTGTTTTTGGCTTTTACTATATCTTCAATGTCTGTAATTCAACACAGGTTTTCCTGTTGATCAATTGAAGCATCATTTTTAATAAATTGTTAATTCAATATATAATCTTTTATTCAGAATTAGTTTCAGTCTTTTAAAGAAGGTGTCTTAACTCCACTCTGTTGAAACTGGGTCCTTTCATTGAGCTCCTCTATAGGCTTATCTGTGAAGATCATGCTATAATTGTAGAGCTATTAACAGTGATTCTCACAGCTATTTGCACGTCTATTCTGAACCCAGACACAATGAACCCTGCGACTTCGCTCAGCACAGGTGTGAAGTGTTGGTATGCAGATTGCAGATCCATTGTTGCATGATCACAGTATTTTACTTCTAGAAATCAAGAAAACCAGCAAGCAGTTTTCAATAATGTGTGAAAAAAAAGCAAATAATATTAGGGTCTGTGATTTAAATAATTTTCAGATCATATAAAGTCTTGTATTTTACTTTTAATTGTCACCTAAATGAAATGTATGCTTTTGCTTTTATTATTACTAATTATTTCACCAAAACATTGTTCATTTACATAAATATTTCATATGTACAATATTTATTTCATTTATATAAACATCTCAGAATGAAAGGCATCTTTCAGCTTTCATCTATCAGGATTAAATGCTTCTTTTGTTATAAAATCTTGCATAAAAGATGAAAAGCAGACGTAATCCAGCCCTAATTTACAAATTATTATTAAGGTATTCTTGTTGCTATGAATAGTTCTTAGCTGTACCATGTCTTTTATCAGGATGATGAGCAAATAAATAAAATCAAACTGAGTACGAAAAAAAGCTATTAGGACTTTTTTTGTGCAATAGCGACATCTAGTGTACACAATGGAGAAAACTAAAGATTTATTTATTTTTATTCATCAATTGCACATTTTACAAGAATGTAAATCTCCCTTATAGACATAACGAATTGTAAAAATTCCAACAGTGCAGTTGTTTTAACATAAACAAAACATAAACAAGGACACACATCATCACATTTTGCCAGGGGAAGTACAAATTTACAAAAAGATATCAAAGTGTTTACAAACATTCAGTTTTTGATGCCTTTTGATTAAGAGAATGCTTAATCGAGTTGATATATTGCTCGACCTCATTGTTAAAAGCAATAAAAGATGTTTTGGAATGCACAAATTTACATTTATGAATGTAATATTTTGCCAAAAGAATAATGAGATTAATATTGAAAGATTCATAGGCCAAAAAAAACATTCTTCAAAAATAACTTAATAAATATTTCTAAATTTTTTCTGCAATAAAATTACAAATGTCTGACCAGAAACTTTGGACAAAGGGGCAGTGCCAAAACAGATGGGAAACTGTTTTAGAATTCACAGAACAAAAAGTGCACATTACATTTATATCCTTTTTAAATTTTTTAACAATATGATCGTTTGACGGATAAAACTTATGAATTATCTTAAATTATATTTCACAAATTTTGTTGGTCAACAGGTATCGGTTAGGTAAAAACCAGACTTTCTTCCAGTCAATGTTTTGCACAAATTTATTCCAGTATGGAGACACATATGGGACTGTGATAATATCTGCTTTGAACAGGGATCTAATTAGTTTACTGTTCTTACCATTGTTACAGGAAAAACAAATCTTACCAACTGAAGTGTCAGTCAGCGATAACAAGGTTAGTTGTTGTGTGTCCAATCTTGGTTGAGCTCTAAAAAACACGCAGACAGCAGAAGAAATTGCTTCAAAGGCTTTGGCATAATCTTCAGTAGACAGGAATTTTGTATTCTTCTAAAAACTCATTATAAGAGTAAAGACAACCAGCCCTGTTAAATAATTGGTCAACAAAAATAATGTTGTTATTAAACCAGTAATCAATAAATAAAGATTTGTGTTTATACAGTATGTCTTTGTTGTTTCAATAATATTTGTTGGGTGAAAAGTTATGCTTGTAAATAAGAGACCATGAAAGGAAGGCCTGGCGGTGAAAGGATGGAAAAACTAAAGAAATGGTTTCTTTCCCTCACTTTCTGTGACGTCACTGTATGCGATTTGGCACCACATTGTTAGCGCAGACTAATTACTATTATTAATTATTACTATATTACTATTATATTAAACTATAACAGTATAATATTAGCAGAATGGCATATTTGGAGTGCACTTTATAGTACTAATATTAAATGGGTTTATATCTACAAGAGATATTCAGAGCCAGTGATGTATATTATACAATTTTCTTGTTGTATTTAAGCTGTTTAGTTCTAATTTTAGGCAAGTTTAAATAGCAAAGAGGGGCGTCACGGTGGTGCAGTGAGTAGCACGATCGCCTGACAGCAAAAAGGTCACTGGTTCGAGCCTTGGCTGGGTCAGTTGGCATTTCTGTGTGGAGGTTGCGTGTTAGTTTGCATGTTCTCTTATGTGGGTTTCCTCCGGGTGCTCCGGTTTCCCCCACAAGTCCAAAGATGTGGTATACAGTTGCAATCAAAATTATTGAACCCCCTTTGAACTTTTTTTTCTTTTTTAAATATTTTTCAAATGATGTTTAACAGAACAAGGAAATTTTCACAGTATATCTGATATTTTTTTCTTCTGGAGAAAGTCTTATTTGCTTTATTTTGGCTAGAATAAAAGCAGTTTTTAATTTTTAAAACCCATTTCAAGGTCAAAATTATTAACCCCTTTAAGCTATTTATTTTTTTCCATAGTCTACAGAACAAACCATCATTATACAATAACTTGCCTATTTACCCTAACCTGTCTAGTTAACCTAATTAACCTAGTTAAGCCTTTAAATGTCACTTTAAGCTGTATAGAAGTGTCTTGAAAAATATCTAGTCAAATATTATTTACTGTCATCATGTCAAAGATAATATAAATTATTAGTTATTAGTTATTAGAGATGAGTTATTAAAACTATTATGTTTAGAAATGTGTTGAAAAAATCTTCTCTCCGTTAAACAGAAATTGGGGAAAAAATAAACAGGGGGGCTAATAAATCAGGGGGTTGAATAATTCTGATTGCAACTGTAGGTGAATTGATAGGCTAAATTGTCCGTAGTGTATGTGTGTGAATGGGTGTGTATGGATGTTTCCCAGTGATGGGTTGCAGCTGGAAGGGCATCTGCTGCGTAAAACATGTGCTGGATAAATATGCTGTCGACCCCAGATTAATAAAGGGACTAAGCTGAAAAGAAAATAAATGAATAAATACCAAAGAAAGCCAATATATATTTAATGTCTTAATGTGTACAATGATGCACTTTTTTTAAAGTTGAGAGTCACTGCTCTAGTGGAAACAGTGATCCATTGCTGGACTGTCCAATGGTTGATCTGATTAGGAAAACAAAGGTAGCTGACACCATATGCTTTGGAAGGGTGTTAAATTCTTCAATAGTATCTGGATGCAGACTTGATTTGGGCCAGGGGAGTTTCAGGCTGTGTTGGTTTGGATTGCAATAAGCTTGAAGGTTTCTCCCAAACTCTTGAATCTTACAGTATGGGTTCAGGTGAAGATAGACGTTCTGGTTGATGAGTAAGAGAAAGGGCATCAGCTTTAATGTTTTTATGACCAGGTATATATGTGATTTAATTCATCCTTATTTCTATGGCACTTTTACAATGTAGATTGTGCCAAAGCGACTGAACATAGATGAAGAAAAGAGAATAAAAAGTCAGAAAGATATTTCAGAATCAGATTGTGGAACATTTCAGAAAGCCAAGCAGGCTGAAGAGTAGTGCAGAATGCTGGTGTAGTTCTAGTTAAATTAAACTGATTCAGTTCAGCTTAGTAATATTAATGTCACTGTCGAAGTTCAGTTCAGTTTAATTCAGTTCAGTGTAACACAAATGTAACTGTTGAAGTCAGATCCACTAAAGAGCTCCACAGGTGATGATCAAAGTGAATTGAAAGAAGAATAAAGCCCGGCAGGTTTGAGATGGGTTCAGTTGTTTGGCCTCATGAATGTATTTCAGATAGTCAGTAATGATTTGAAATGGATGATATGCTCCCTCCAGCCAATGTCTCCGCTCCTCTCAGGCAAGTTTGATAGTGAGCTGTTCTTGGTCCCTGATGTCAAAGATTTGCTCCACTTACCCAGAGAAGAAGGCCCATGGATTTAATTCTGTAGGCTCATCGGTGCACTATGATGCCATTGCAACAGCACCTATGGTGGAGGAATCCTCCTTTAACAAAAAAAAAAGGGTTTATCAGGATCTGGAAGAGTGAAAACAGGAGCTGAAGCTGGAGTTATTTTTGAGTTGCTGGAAGAATTGTATTGAAGGGCCTAGGGCAAATACTTAATATCACTGCACACTGAATCCGACATTTTCGCAATTTAAAAAATAGATTTGTCCTAATGTTACGTCAATCACATTTCCACACTGCAAAAAAGCATTTTGATAGGTGTTTTGACAAATCAAAGCCAACGTTCAAGCGAAAGCCTAAATCCAAAATGCTGTCACTTGCAGCACAGAGCACTTTATCACAAACAAAAGGCGTGTAATATAAAGACTGAATATGACTGATGGTTGAGAATCACTGCACACCTTTTCCCTGTGTTCATACCTTTGATTTGTCTATGTTCAGATTAATTAATTCACAGACATTTGTGTTAGGTGGCTGCAGTATTGTAAGCAAAGTATCAAAATGCCACTGATTTAATGAAATCTAATTCTGATTATCAGGATAATCCAGCAAAGCTTTTTGGAAAAGGTAGTTATAGCTCCTTCCTCTCCATTTAATGCATTGGATGGACACAATATTTAATTTTTCTATTTTAAAAGAGAGAGAGAACCAAGTATCTTTTGTGTTTTTTCCCCCTGCACTAGATTAATTAATATGCATCAGTGTTCAAGGTTTCTTTTTTTCTTTTCTTTTTTACATTTATTTAAAGATTTACAATGACAGAACAGTGGTATAGGTGTCTCATGTCTCCATATGAGCAATTCCAGCATTATAGATGTGACATTTGCAGTAAAATCTCAAATCATAAATTCACAGAGAAAGTATATGGTAACATTATATTGAAACATCTGTTAATATTTTCCATAACAACTAACCACAGAGTTATGGGATCAGAAAAATATTAATATTAAAATTAAAATAACATTTTTATATTTTAAATAAGGAAAATAAACATGCGTTATGGATGTGATGAAAAAAGTCTGCAAGTTTACAGTATACAACATACTTTGTAGAAATTCTGTGAATTAAACTGCGTAACCCAAAAGAAACTATGCTAATCAAAAGGGTAAGAGTTGACTCTCTATAGAACAAAAAGGATAGATTTTATTTTATTTTACATTTTTGCATTTATAAGGAAAAAGCTTCGTTATGGATGTGACATCTCTCCGTTATGGATGTGACGAATGTGAATTTGCCACTTGTGGGACTTTTGCAAATCAGATATAATTGTTTGAAAACATTGACAGAAACATTTTGAGAATTTTAAAACAATGTAAAATACAAGCCTACACAAAAAACACAGAAACAGTTTCGCTATTTTGGCAAATACGTAATTCTTTTCATGGCAAGGTTGACATTACCATTGAATTGCTCATGTACAATAATAAAGCTATCTATTATACATTCGTTCATCGGCTAGTGATTCAAGTCTTTTGTGAAGGGTAAAATTAACAAAAAATAAATAAATTTTAATAAAATAAAATAAAAATCTTTCAAGATGCATTCTTTAAAAACTCCTAAAGAGGATAGACCAGATTTCTGATGCAAGTCATAAGTCAGTTTTTCCAAGGGTAAGAAAACAGCAATCTGATTTATCCACATATTGACAGAAGGAATGTTAGAAGAGGACCACAGCATTTTTCTGCTAGATATGTACAAAAGTGTAACATAGATTCTAGTCCCTGACTAAGGTGTAGAGTAGTTTTACAATTCAGAATATAAATAGCTGGAGATATGGCAAAAGTTTTACCTATAATCTTCTGAACTAATTTGTGGATTTTTTTCCAGTATGTCTTAATCATGTCACAGTCCCAGAATACATGCATCACAGTACCAAAATTGGATTTGCACTTAAAACAACACTGAGAAACATTAGGAAATATCTTATTTAGATGAACTGGTGTTAAATAAGTTCTGTAAAAGAATTTAAAATTTTGCTCATGGTTTGATATTGTGGCATCTTTGATAAATATGCCAGAACAGACCGAAAGCCATTCTTCTTCACAAAAATTTGTTCCACAGTCTTTCTCCCATATAACTTTCAAGAAAGTAAGGGAAGAACACCCTACATTAGATAACATTGAGTAAAAAAAAAAAGATATCTTCCCTTTGAGGGAAAATGCAGAATACAATTGTTTTTCCATGTCAGAAAGATCAAGACGTATTCTGCCATCCTTAAGGGACGATTCCAGAAAATATTGTAGTTGAAAAATTTGTAAATGTCGTTATTTGGTAAATAAAATTCCTGTTTTAATAACTGAAATGATTTCAGGTTCCTGTTGTCAAATATCTGATCTAATTCCAAAATCCCCTTTAGTCTCCATGATCGAAAACCAATGTTTTGAATAGCAGGGGGTAGATCAGGGCTACACGAAATAGGAGATTTTAGAGAAAGAGTATAAGGAATATTCAAATACTTTACCACATCTTTCCATGCCAAAAGATTGTTTGAAACTGTAAAGATGTTACATACAGAGTCAAGTCTATGTACACTATTAATAAACGGTAAAGTACATAACAAATTTGGGGAGCTTTTCATAGTAGAATCCATTCTATTAAGAAACCAGTTTAACATATTTTTTATCTTGGCAGACCAAAAATATAACTGGAAATTAGGTAATGGGACCCCTCCTAATCCTCTGGGTTTTAGTCAAGTAGAAAATTTAACTCTAGGCTTTTTTTTTATTCCAGATTAATTTTGATATGATGATAAAAAGTTGTTTTTTTTAAAGAAAACATGGTTTAGGTAACAGGGCAGACTTTGAAATAAAAAATTTAACCTAGGGAGAATATGCATTCTAATTACATTAATCCTGCCAATAAATGATATGGGAAGATCTGACCAGTTAGACAGATCTTGTGTAATTTTAGAAATTAATGGGGTGTAGTTAGCTTTGAGTAAATCACACAAGTTGGGTGTAACATTTATTCCTAAATATTGAAAACCGGAGGGAGTTAAGCGGAATGGAGAATCAAAAGTGTCTTCTGAAGGGGCATTCAAATACGGAGCCTGAGATTTATTTAAATTAGTGTGCAAGGTTTCTATGCATGACAATGTTTTAAGATATGAATATGAAAAATGCATAGTATAATTTCTGACTTCAGTGTGCAAAGAGGTTATTGGTGCAGTCAATTAACTAAAGCAGCTGATGAAGTGGATGGTAGTACATAGCAGAAATCTCTGTAGTCCTTGGATAGTTGTGGGCTGTGGCCAATCCTATGGTTTTCATTTTGTGGTTGCTTATTTGGATCCCAACAGGGCTGATGTCATATCTGAGGAGCTACATGGCAGTATGGTGGAACTCACACTTCTCTGCTTTGACATATAGAGATATAGATGGTGCTGTCTCGGTTTGAGGAGTACCTGCTTAACATGGTATAAGGATGTTGCCTATGTAAACGATGACAAATCTGTAGAGAAACCCCCTAATCAACTTGTTCACAAAGTTCTGGAGGATGGAAGGTTAGTTGGTTAGCCCATACAGCATCACTTTGGATTTGTAGTGGCCGGAAATGCTGATAAATGCCATCCTCCATTCACCTATTCTGCATACTGTACACTCTCAGAAATGAAGGTACAGGAGATGTCACTGGGGCAGTACCTTTTCAAAAGATACATGTTTGTACCCAAAGAGTCCACATTGGTACCTCAAAGGTGCATATTAGTACCCAAATGTACCTAAAAAGTACATTTGAGGTACCAATATGGACCCTTCAGGTACAAATATGTACCTTTTGAAAAGGTACTGCCCCAGTGACAGCTCCTGTATCTTTATTTCTGAGAGTGTATGTGGAAAAAAGGTTGCACGCAATTCACAGATCTAACAGGATGAAGAAGTGAGCTGCACAAACTTTCCTGAGTGCCGCATGGATCATTGGAAAGCAATTTGTACATTTGGCAATTCAGAATCCATAAATCCAGTGTTTCTCAACCACGTTCCTGGAGGACTACCAACACTGCATGTTTTGGATGTCTCCTTTGTCTGTCACGCCCATTACAGGTCTTTCAGTCTCTGCTAATGAGCTGATGATCTGAATCAGGCGTGTTTGGTGAAGGAGACATGGAAAATGTGCAGAGCTGGTGGTCCTTCAGGAACGTGGTTGAAAAAACATTGCATTAATCAATACAAGGCAACAAACCACAATAATTTTCCCCACGAAGAATAAGAAGATTGAAGTGGCAAGTGATATCGATGGTTGGATGAAACCTTGGTGGAGAGCCTCAGGCATATGCTCATCCATGGCCTTCTGTTTCGAAATGGACAAGGGGTAGATCTTTTCTTTAAATAAATTGGCAGCAGACAGTAGGTTTATGGCACATTTCCAGTTTGCAGAAGGAGAGCACTCATTAGTGCTGCACGATATTGGAAAAAACTGACATTGCGATATTTAATTTTCGACTATATATAGCAATTTTGAGAATTAATTTCACCAAATGAACTGAATAGCTCTATTTAAAATAAGTTCTTAACTCTTAAGAGAGAATAAATCCGTAAGGGAGTGCATTACAAACACATTAAAACCAGGAGAGCAACAGTACTGTACATATATGCAGTTGACTTTAACATTTTCTGGAAGTCAATATTCAGATACACAAATTTTAAAGTCAACTGTAAAATAACACTGTATCATATATATACAAAAATACAATTACTTAAAGTTTCTTAAAGTTAGAGATGTAATTTCTTATGTCTGAATACTTTAAACTTACTTGAAATGCTCACAGGGTCACAGGCCCCAAAACACACAATGACTCCTCAAATCGTGAATGTTTTCAAAAGTGACTTCTGGTCATTTACCAAACCGGTTCGACATTGCAGATCCTGCGATGTGACTATTGCGGATGCGCATATTGCGATGTCCATGCTGAAATTATATATTATGCAGCCTCAGCACTCATCCACTATAGAGCTCTTCAACATCAGAAAGGCAGCTGATCTGGATATGTAAATTCATATGGATGTAACTTGGTGATGTTTGTTTACGGTGTTTTGTATTATTGATAATGGATATTCATTCATTTGTTAGATTTTTTAAATTACAAAATACTGAGTAAAATGCTTCTCGTGTGTTCATTGTTTAACAGAATTGTAATGTATGGTTGTAATTAAAATAAAAAACCTGATCCTAATTGAACAAAGTCCTTTTGAAATGTCTAGGTAAATACAAAATCTATCCCAAGGCTGTTTATATAGAGAGCTATACCAGAGCTAGAGCTACATGACATTGCACACATTTTTAATGCCTGCAGATGGCACTATGATGACATTTTCTTAAAAGAAATACTAATGGGTCATTATTATTATTATTATTATTATTATTATTATTTTTAACGGGTCATGAATGTTGCAGTTAAGGGTTTAAGCCAATAGTTCAAGCACGTAATGCTGAAACCCTATTGTATTATTTTAAAATATTATTAAACAAAAATATACAATATGGTGATTTTTTTTTACTTAAAAAAAACAAAAATAGGCTTATATTTTGGTCGCTTTTGACAACGTAGAGCCAGGTGTAACCCCAAAATTAATGACAGTGAGATAGTTTAATAGTAATCAAATTAAAGTTGCGTTTTGAAACGTGTCTTCAAAAATTCAAATAAGAATATTATCATTTAATTAGTATGATTTTATGGAACCCTCTTCTTAAAGTATATGCCTACATATAAACTTGTGATGTATATATGTTAGGAGTGTTTGTTAGATAAAGTATCACCACGCATATTGTGACTAACCAAGACTTACACCAGGTAAGTTCAACAAAACCACAGAGTTATTTGTTGCTCTTTCACACAACCCACAAAACACACACCTCAAACCATTTTCAAGATTCACAGACAAACAATTTGAGAAAGACAAATAAAATATTAACAACAACAATAATAAATCTATCTACAAGATTAACGGTTAATATAATTTACATAACATAGCTGACCTTTCATTGGGTTTTGATATCTCGTGCCGATGAGACATTGTTCACAAGTGTTCACAAGATGGCGCTACTGTCTGTGCAGTATTAGCAGTCAGATGACGTGGCACATTTGGCGCCTTAAATTTGTTTAATTATTTTTGATTGGGCGCGTCATTCGTAAGAAGTTGCCATGGGAATGAGGAAGAATCATGTTTGGAAAAGCCTTAATGTATAACGACGATACAAAAACAGTACAGGTAGGCAACTGTATAAAGGACATTTTTGAATGACTGTCTTTTAGCACACTGTAAACACTGTGTATAGTTATATAAAATTAATATAAAAGAAAAGTGAATCTGAACCATATATGTTATATATATAATATGTCGTGTTTTCCAGAGTAAACTCTACTGTTAGTTATAGTAGGTCAGGAGTAAACAGGTCTCTTGGGGGAGCTCTTTATCAGCCAAAGACTGAAGAACTGTTTCTGAAGAAGGGACTTTCCATAGCAAATTCCGATGTTTACCATATTTATGTTAAAGTAACCATAAAGCTACACACCCCTTAATTTCCCCTTTGGAAACTTTGGAGGATTATCAGTGTATTAACCCAACCAATTTGGCACAAGGCCTTATGTGACCTGCTCAAAAAAAAGCATAGGCTACTCACTGCTTACCATATATTTGCATTTAGTACATTATGTATTATGAGGATTAGACTTTTAGCACTTTCAGGAAATATTTTTCCTTGTTTATAATTTATTATTGTATATAATTGTTTTGTTTATTGAGCATAATAGATTTTGATGTATGCCGAGGTGAATCACACCAAGGGTAGTAGAGAAACCCACAAGAGAATAAACACTAGTAATTTATTTTAAATACTACAGTATTTAGTAGTAGTTTTGAACTACTAAACTGTATTATACTGTGTTTATGCAGTCATTCATTTTCTTTTCGGCTTAGTCCCTTTATTAACCTTGGGTCGCCACAGCGGAATGAACCGCCAACTTATCCAGCATATGTTTTTCGCATCAGATGCCCTTCCAGCTGCAACACCTCACTGTGAAACATCCATACACTCTCATTCACACACACACTACGGTCAATTTAGCTTACCCAATTCATCTATAGCGCATGTCTTAGGACTTGTTGGGGAAACCAGAGGAAACCCACGCGAACACGGGGAGAACATGCAAACTCCACACAGAAATGCCAACTGACCCAGCTGAGGCTCGAACCAGTGACCTTCTTGCTGTGAGGCGAGAGCGATACCCACTGCGCCACCGTGCTGCCCATTATACTGTATATATTATTGTATTAATTTATTCTTGTTAAATAATGCTGTAGCATACTGTAGCCTTTAAATGTATTATCAAGAATTGATAAACCATAGTGAATACTGTTTTATATATATTTTACTACAGTAAACTGTGGTGTATTTTAGTATAATATATGTAGCTGTCAAAAACCTATTATTTATAGTATAAAACTACATATATTAGTTGTTGGATTACCACAGCAACTATAATATTACCACAACAGATTGATTCCTGTACTTTACTATTTTATGATTCAAAAACAGCAAACAATATAGGATTATTTACCATAAATATAACTAGTAATTTTCATGTGGTAATATATAATTATTCTAATTATTTATTAGACACTCTCAGAAATAAACATACAAAATCTGTCACTGAGGTGGTACCTTTTCAAAAGGTACACTTTTGTACCATACTGGTGGACATTAGTACTTTTAGAGTACACTGTTGTACCTTTAAGGTTTACTTTTGTATATTTAAGGTTGACTTTTGTACCTTTAAGTTACTGTAAGATACACATTTGTACATTTTATGTATCAATATGAACATTTTAAAGACCTGTTAGGAACAAAAATGTACCTATTGGAAGAGGTACCACCCCAGTGACAGATTTTGTACCTTTATTTTTGAGAGAGTATTGTTAGCATGATAGCCTGATTTTGTTTTGCTTGTAATGTAGGTTAGATTATGTAAATTCTCTGTTGTGCTACCAGTCTGTGTTGTTAAAAGCCAAGCCCACTGTTGTACTTGGTTTCATTATCACATATAATTTTTGGAAATGAATCATGTTGTTATTTATAATGACTCATTGGAGCAGGTTTTTTAAGGTGAACACACCTCTTTTAAACAGGCATGCTAAAAATGACAAGAATTTCCCCAAGTTTCCCGGTCTTCTTTAATATCATGTTATAATATCATGATATGGACCGTTCCAGTGGCAGTAAAAGTTAATTATCATTGCTTCGATTCAAAATATCCTCAGTGGTTAAAGTTCATAGGTTTTGCACTGGAGCAGTTAATCTGCTTTTGGTCAGTCAGTTTTCCCTCCCCCACAGTCTCTAGACTGTAAGCTTGGCTCTGGCGTGGCATAGCCAGAAAAGAAAGCGAAAGGGTTTTGGCTCGGTACTTTCCAGAATGTTGTCATCAGGCTTGGCATGTGATATTCAACCACTGGTGGCGTGGTTATACAATCAATCCAACAGAATACACAAAAAAACCTCTCAAGTGCTTTGTCAGGACTCGTGGAGGCAAAAAAAAAGGATGTTATAGACGCACTTGGTGTGAGCTGTTGTATCATTTGTTTCGGTTGTCGTATTTTCATTTTTTTCTATAGCATGCTTGTGGCAAAACTAAAAAAGCACCTAAAAACCTGCAGGCATTTTACAATCACTCATCACTCTTCCGCCTTGCATTTTAAGTCCTGAAAGTTTGATTTTAAATATTTAATTGAAAGCCAAAATATATATTTTTTAAGAAATCAAGTTTCCCTTTAAATTATGAATTTATGTTTTACTACACTCAGAGGTGTTCAACATAATGCATTTTCCCTTCAAGTGAGAAAATTAAAAAAAGTTAAATAATGAGGCAACAATTAAAGCACTTGAGAAATATGTGATATGCATGTATGTCCAAAACATTTATTCACTGTGTAGTTTAATAAGTTATTTATGGCAGTATCGCGTAATGGTGGCCATTATCACTGTACCATTTCTTGCCAGCAGTATATTTTCCAATAGGGGGTGATAAAACAACATCGCATTCATGGCTTAACCAGGCAGTACAAACTAAACAGACCTGCACTAACAAAATAAGAACAATAGGGACTTTCCAGGAAGACAATGACTCAACCCAAAGATGATCTATAAAATACTGCAGCACTCTTAACATTTAGGAGAAATTAATTTGAGTTGCACCAAAAAAATCCCCCCTAAAAGTAAAAATGAATACTAGATTGTATTATAGGCAGCTTTTAAATAATGGTATGGTTTTAAAACGGCAAGCATTGAAAAATTGCTAAATATCAGGATGTGTATGTCCACACTCTCTCCTTGCAGAGAATTTATTTTCACTGTGATCTTCCCACTGTCACCTGAACTGGCAAATTATTGTATCACATCACAAAATGGCCGGCTGTCACAAAATGGTGCTGCCAATAAGAGCTCAGATATTCGGACTGGTAACCTGGGTATTTCACGAAAGTCACATGGTTTAAAAAAACAATTGTACACCTTCACTGGCATGCAAAATTCCTTAACTCTTAACTCTTTCATAGCCAGGCTCGCTCTTTTTTTTTGTTCGTACTGTGGGTTTTTGTATACACCCTTCATTTATTTTAAAGTATTAATTTGCTAGGTGAAAAAAAGACAGTTTTTCTGCCCTTGGTTATAGTAACTTGTTTTGTGAAATGTTAGCATCTTCACATATGCCTGCAAAATATAATACAGATTTAATTTCAAGTGTAACTATTAACATTAAATCAAAACATTTTACATAATTCATAATAAATCTAAAATCTGTTCAAAGAGCAAATCAAACATGCTAACTCAGTGTAGTTTTATGTTGTTTTATATTATTTGATAGCTTAGCTTATCACCAAACTGGCCAAAATTAAATTCAAATGTATGCCAGAAAGAAAAGGAAAATCTTTTGCCTTATTTTTTCATGAAGAGTGCGTGTTAATATTTTTAAAATGCTTATTAGAACTTTTCTGATGTTTTGAAACTGTAACTTTTGCACCCATTAGAGAGTAAAGTTGCCTGTGCAAAAATAATACATTTTTTCCCAGTACTGGGTTGCAGCTGGAAGGGCATCTGCTGTGGAAAACATATGCTGGAGTAGTTGGTTCGTTTCCCTGTGGTGACCCCTGATAAATAAGGGACTAAGCCGAAGGAAAATGAATGAATGAAAATAATTAATTCATTAAACGTTCTTGTATACATAATGACTGATAGCATTTTGAATCTATTTACAATCTGTTTCTGTTTTAAATCTCTACACAAGAGTCATAAAACACTGAAACTTTTAATTTTATTGATCAGTGTTGGCTTTTATTATTTGATGATATGAAACAAGGTCAGTTGAAAAGAGGTCAGAGAAATCTGTTTATTTTTGTAGATAAAACAAGAAAGTTAGCTAAAACGAATCCATAAAACATTTTTAGAAACGTTATTTATATCGGGGGCGTCACAGTGGCACAGTGGGTAGCACGATCGCCTCACAGCAAGAGGGTCGCTGGTTCAAGCCCCGGTTGGGTCAGTTGGCATTTCTCGAGTTTGCATGTTCTCTTCGTGTTCGCGTGTGTTTCCTCCAGGTGCTCTGGTTTCTCCCACAGTCCAAAGACATGCAGTATAGGGGAATTGAATAAGCTTAATTGGCCATAGTGTATGTGTGTATGGGTGTTTTCCAGTGTTGGCAGGGCATCCGCTGTGTAAAACATATGCTGGATAAGTTGGTGGTTCATGCTGTTGTGGCGACCCCTGATTATTAAACGGACTAAGCCGAAAAGAAAATGAATGAATGAATTATTTCTATCTTCACATATAGAAATCTGATGTATGGCAATATATGCAATTACATATATAACACATAATATCATATTTGAATTTCACATAATAAAATATATAACTATATGTAACTGATTTCTTTTTTTTTTTTTTTTGGATGTTTGTCACACTTTAACGATTAACATAATCAAATTACTTTAAATATTAGATAACACAAGTAAACACATCATGCAATGTGAATAATGGTTTTTATTATAAAGAGAAAAAAATTACAAAACTATATAGCTCTGTGTGATAAAGTGTTTGCGGCCTCAATCTAATAACTGATTGTGCCACCCTTAGTAGCAACAACTGCAATCAAGCATTTTTGATAACTTGCAATGAGTCTGTTACAGCCCTGTGGAGGAGTTTTGCAGGCTCATCTTTGCAGAATTGGAGGGTTTTCGAGCATGAGCCGCCTTTTTAAGGTCATGCCACAGCATCTCAATTGGATTCAGATCTGGTCTTTGACTAGGCCACTTTAAAGTCTTCATTTTGTTTTTACTCAGCCATTCAGAAGTGGACTTGCAGCTGTGCTCTGGGTTTGTTCTGCTGCAAAAGCCCAGTTTGCTTAAGCTTGAGGTCACTAACAGTTGCTCAGGCAATCTCCTTTACGCTATTTTTGTACACAGCACAGTTGATGGTTCCATTTATTTCAGCAAGTCTTCCAGGTCCTAAAGCAGCAAATCAGCCCTAAACCATCACACCACTACCACATTTTACTGTTGGTTTGATGTTCTTTTTCTGAAAATTTATATACCCTCACTGGTCATTTTATTAGGTACACTTGTCCAACTGCTCGTTAACGCATATTTCTAATCAACCAATCACATGGCAGCAACTCAATGCATTTAGGCATGTATACATGGTCAAGACGATCTGCTGCAGCATCAGAATGGGGAAGAAAGGTGATTTAAGTGACATTGAACGTGCATGGTTGTTGGTTCCAGACGGGCTGGTCTATTTCAGAAATGCTGATCTACAGAGAATGGTCCGAAAAAGAGAAAATATCCAGTGAGCGGCAGTTCTGTGGGCACAAATGCTTTGTTGATGCAGTCAGAGAAGAATGGCCAGACTGGTTTCAGCTAATAGAAAGGCAACAGTAACTCAAATAACCACTTGTTACAACTGAGGTATGCAGAAGAGCATGTCTGAATGCACACATAAAACTTTGAGGCAGATGGGCTACAGTAGCAAAAGACCACACCGGGTGCCACTCCTGTCAGCTAAGAACAGGAAACTGAGGCTACAATTTGCACAGGCTTAACAAAAATTAGACAATATAAAATTGGGAAAACGTTGCCTGGTCTGATGAGTCTCAATTTCTGCTGCGACATTCGGATGGTAGGGTCAGAATTTGGCATAAACAACATGAAAGCATGGATTCATCCTGCCTTGCATCAATGGTTCAGGCTGGTGGTGGTGTATAGGTGTGGGGGATATTTTCTTGGCACATTTTGGGCCCATTAGTACAAATTAAGCATCATGTCAACTAGGCATGGGACGATAACCGTTTTCAAGGTATACCGCGGTTTGGAAAAGTCAAGGTTTTAAAACCGCCAAAATTTTCTGTAATACCGTTCCTAAGGTATGTGTAAGATTTACCTTAGGAACAGAAGAGTTTTTTAGGACAACAGTATCTCCAATAATTTGGAAATATATCCAAAGATGCCATTTTACATTGTAGAGAAATCTGTGGTTTTGAAACAAATGAAGACAGCAGAAGGCAATGATTCATTTGAATTATTTAGCCTGACATGTTTTATGCTCCAAATTTTTTTTTAAATATTTCACAAAATAAAATATATTGTGTAAAAAAAGGGGGGAAAGTTAAAATTTTTTACCCAGACATTTAAAAATAACTTATTTTAAAGCAGTAATCACAATACCGTATTACCATAAAACCGTGATATTTTTATCCAAGGTTATCATACCATCAGAATCTTATACCGGCCCATGCCTAGTGTCAACGCCACAGCCTACCTGAGTATTATTGTTGACCATGTCTATCCCTTTTTGACCACAGTGTACCCATCTTCTAATAGCTACTTCTCGCATGATAACGCACCATGTAATAAAGCGTGAATCATCTTAGACTGGTTTCTTGAACATGACAATGAGTTCACTGTACTCAAATGGCCTCCACAGTCACCAGAGCTCAATCCAATAGAGCACTTTTGGGATGTGGTGGAATGGGAGATTTGCATCATGGATGTGCAGCCGACAAATCTGCAGCAACTGCGTGATGCTAACATATCAATTGACCAAAATCACTAAGGAATATTTGCAGTACTTTGTTGAATTTATGCCATGAAGGATTAAGGCAGTTCTGAAGGCAAAAGAGGGTCCACCCTGGTACTAGTGAGGTGTACCTAATAAAGTGGCTGGTGAGTGTGTGTGTGTGTGTGTATAAATATTTATATATTTATATCTCTCAAACATATATATATATATATATATATATATATATATATATATATATATATGTATATATATGTTTATGTGGGATATGGCATATATATTTGAAAATAATTATATCTAATGTATTTCCAAAAAATATATGTAAACATCAATATTTGTAATATTTTTATATATGTGTTGCATATATGACATTAAAATATGAACCTTTATATCATATTAGTTATTTAAAAGCATTTCCATATGACAGATTTCTATATGGATCGTATTATTTTTCTGAAAGTAGCAATGTTTATTTCCTGTTTTGGGCATACATTATCAAAATCTTTGCCAAAGGCATTTCCTGTAAGTGACAGGCTTACACTTTATTAAACGACACTGGAACAAAACTCTTTGAACAACTGCCTTGTAAAAGAGAAACTAAATAATTTATTTCTTTACATGGCTTGACTTAAAAGTATGTAATGTTTATTTCATGCAGGATGTTTGTGGTCAAACTAAGAAAGTACCAAAAAACCTGCCGGGCATTTTATCATATTTCATTACTCTCCCATCGTCCATTTTATGTTCTGAAATTTCGGTTACAGGTCACTTACTTAAGTCAGCTTTCATTTATGAAGTAAATCCAGATGTTAGGTTATTTTCCAACAATTTTAAAAGTGTTTAAAGTAAAAATATATTCTTTCTGAGGGAGAGAAAATAAAGATGAATGCCTGCTGCATTAGACAGATATGTAATATGCATGTATATCTGAAACACTTTTTATTCACTGTGTAATCCAATTTGAGGCATTATCATGTAATGGTGGTTATAATGTCACCACACCATCCGTGCGGTGACATTCTGATAGGGGGTGATAAAACATTGCAATCATGGCATAACCTGACATCAAGATGAACTGATCACTAGCAAAACAAGAACAAAAGGGACTTTCCAGCAAGACAATGTCTCAACCCAAAGATGATCTATAAATATCGCAGCACAATATTTAGGGCAAAAGAAGATCAAGACAAAAAACAAGGGGGTAAAAAATCCTCCTTTATTTTAATTGTTAATAACTTCTTAAAAGTATTATACATTTAGATTTTAGATTTATAATTAGGGTTTAGAATCACTAGCAGCAAACATTGAAAAACTGTCAAATCTCAGCACAAGAAATAAACGAATGTGCATATTTCCTATCCGCACTATCACTCTCCAAACTTTTACTATCGTTTTCCACTGGGATTCTTTCATAATCACATCAACAGCCCAAACTATCATTTCAGATCACAAAATGGCCGTCAATCACAAAATGGTGCTGCCAATAAGAGCTCGACTAGATAAACCCTGCTGGCAACCTGGGCATTTCCTGAAAGTCACATGGTTTCCAATTGTGCACCTTTGCTGGCATCTATAATTCTGCAAACACTTAACTCATTTATAGCCAATCTCCTTCCAATGACCTTTCACAATAAAGCTGGTGAAAACTGGCCATGCTAATTCAATGCAAATTTAAAGTAAATCAATTTTCATTACAACAAGGAAAATGCTTTCATAAGTATATGAAAACCGATACATAAGAGATCGTGAAGGTATGAATAATCAGAAAGAGTAAACCGCTGGTAGTGTTATTACATGGACGCCAGATCTTGCTTGTATTTTTGGGTGGGGCAAACAGCATGATAGAGGAACATCCAAAAACCAAGCCAAACATAATGATGTATAAGTAAAACCACAACAGGAACTTTTACGGTGAAACTGGGTTAACTTGTTTGGTGGCTCCACAGACCAAAATAAAATGTCTCAAAGCTAAAAAGCAGCTTGTGTAAAAACTGTTTGTCCTCATCAAAATCTAAAATTTAGTTTGCACCTGTATTTTGATTTATACCAATGTCTGTATATTTGTGATTTTTAAGTAAAGGTCATGATAATTTTATGGGCATAGTTAGGTTTAGTGATGGCATGAATATCCAACCCAAACTTAATGCGGATGTATATATATATATATATAATTCTATATATATATATATATATATATTTATATTTTTTTTTTTTTTTTTTTTTTAAGTAAATTTTAGAGTTACTTTTAGTTAAAATGATGCACAAAACATTCATAAATCATGTTATTTAAAATTATTAAAACATTATAAAGTTTTTTTTGACAAACATATTAATAACTAACATTTACCTATATTTTTGTGTGTATGTGTGGTGTGTGATTTGTATCAACAGAATGTATTCAAAACAGATAAGTAAAAAAAAAGAAAAAGCAGTTGCTGCCAGGCAGAGAGCCAGCAAACCAGACTGGCAGCTTTGGTGTTTCAAAGAAATCACGTGATTTTTTTAAACCACCTGTGCACCACCACATTTATTCTGCAAGCATTTCATTTTTACTGTCTCTGAACAGTATTTACTTTTTAAAAAATAATCCAAAAAAGGTTTCTATTATCATATTATTCGATATTTAGTTGTTTCACAGTATATTAATTTAAAGTCCATATTATAATCTTGCGTTTTATTTCACAGCTGGGAAACAGAACAGACATTCATGACGAGGTAATAATGACACTGCAATCTAAAACATGATAACAGCTAATTATTAAAATCAGTCACAGACAGAGTAGCAGAAATCCAATATTTATTAACATTTCATAATATTTACAAATTTCAACCTCAAACGCATTCAAAATGGTACTTTTTTACATTTTGTGGTTAAAACAACAATACAGAGAACTGAAAAGAGGTAAATATTAAAGTTGTTTAGAGTATCACAATCCTCATTTGCAGTAGAGGACAGTAATGAAGCATTTTTATTTCACTAATGTAACTAGTACTATTTTTCAAGTGTCCATACTTTATCAGGGTACTTTTATCTTGGGGAAACATTTACTACACTGAATGTACTACATTCCTGAGCAAACATTTCCCATACTTATAAATGTTTTTTATTTTTTTGTAAATATCCATACCCGTTCTCCAACTATTGTATGTATGCCAAAGGGAGTCAAGTTAAGTTATGTGACATAGTTGATATGATATCTGGATAATGAAATAATATATTTCTAATTCAGTTGCATTTAAACTTCCTCGTCACTCAAGCACACAGCATATAGTTGAAGTCAGAATTATTAGCCCCCCTTTGAATTAATTTTTCTTTTTTAAATATTTCCCAAATGATGTTTAACAGAGCAAGGAAATTTTCACAGTATGTCTGATAATATTTTTTCTTCTAGAGAAAGTCTTATTTGTTTTATTTCGGCTAGAATAAAAGCAGTTTTTATTTTTTAACAACCATTTTAAGGTCAAAATTATTAGCCCCTTTAAGTATTTTTTTTAATAGTCTACAGAACAAACCATCATTATACAATAACTTGCCTAATTACCCTAATCTGCCTAGTTAACCTAATTAGTTAAGCCTTTAAATGTCAGTTTAAGCTGTATAGAAGTGTCTTGAAAAATATCTAGTCAAATATTATTTACTGTCATCATGGCAAAGATAAAATAATTCAGTTATTAAAAATGAACTATTATGTTTAGAAATGTGTTGAAAAAAAATCTGCTCTCCATAAAACAGAAATTAGGGAAAAAATAAACAGGGGGGTAATAATTCAGGAAGGCTAATAATTCTGACTTCAACTATATATAACAACATGTTTTGCTCTCTAGCTAGTGATAGCTATCGGCACACATTTAAATATTTTTATCTGTTTAAAAATTTTTTCTTGTAAAATAAACATTGCATACTTTTAAACACATCAATAATAAACATGTACTTTTCTACTTTCACTTAATTCAAACTGAAAAGAAGTACTTTACAATTTTACTGGAGTAGCATATTGTTATGTACTTTAACCACCACTGCCCTCTTGTTTGTTCCTATTTACAGCTTTTCAGCATGGCCTACTGCGTTTTTACGGTATCAGATTTCTCTTTGTCCTTGTTGGTTGTGTTATCATCACTAAAGAGCCTCTCTCTCAGCTTATAGTAGCTTCCTTTCATTTCCATTAGTTCCTCATGTGTGCCCTTCTCCACCAGCTCCCCACTGTCAATCACAACAATCTGATCCGCCCTCTCAATGGTTTTCAGTCTATGAGCAATCACTAGCAGTGTCTGGGTGGGGCAGCAGGACAAGGCCTGTTGAACCTGTGAAATCATAAATAAATAAAATTATCAGTCTGTGCCAATAGTGTTTACGGTGACCTGAGTTTGATTCCCAGCTCAAGATCTCTCCCTCTTTAGGTAACATCGCAATTCCTTTCAACCTCGCATTTCACAAATTAAGCACTGGGCATATGTACATGTGATTTATACTGAATCGCTGTAGTTTACCATTTGTTCACTTTCAGTGTCCAACGAGCTGGTCACTTCATCCAGTATGAGCACCTGAGGTTCTCTGATCAGAGCTCTGGCGATTGCGATGCGCTGCTTCTCACCTCCTGAGAGTAGATTACCACGCTCTCCCACATCTGACAAAACAAAACCAGATTTTATGACTGATGAGGAAAAATCTAAAATTTCTTGACTAATAATAAATGAGTGGCTACAAAAACAGAGTAAAAAACCACCCAGAAAACCATATCAGGAATTCTAAAATCAGGGTTCCCACGCTTCTTCAAAGTACTTGAATTTCAGACATATGAATTCAATACCTGGACAGTACTTAAAAACAAACATAGGTCCTTGAAAGTGCTTGAATTTAATGTTTATGGTGTTTTCAAGAGTTCACACTTAGCTGATGATTGATAATAAAGCTTGTTCGGCATGCTGTCCCAGTAGAAAGCCTTTATTAGCTTATGAGATCCTCGAGCCTTGGGCTCTCTTCTGTTTGCAGGGCGAGAGGGGAGTTTGAGCTCAGCTAGATCTCGATAAAACTCCCCCCAGCTTATTTCAGGCTGATGACAGATATAGGATGGCTGAGGAGAGGTGTACTCGCTAAGAGCTTGGCTATGGTATCAATTTGGTGTGTTCAATTTACTTAGGCTGTGTGTTTTTTGGACTGTGGAAGGAAACCGGAGAACCCGGGGAAAACTTCTTTAAATTCTTAATTTAAAAATCTTAAATATATATCTTGTACAAGAACTAAGACAAACAATGCATTTTATCAATATTTCAGGAACCACATTTGACTATTAACAGTATTGAATTCAACTGTATTAAAGTTCTTTGAACATGACTGTTTAAAATGGTCAAAAATTTAAAAAATGACATTCAAAACATATGTTAATGTAAATATTACATGTAAGTGAAATGTTAAGTATAGGAAGGATTTTCATGGCACTATATGTGCTGGGGCTGTAAATTAATGTGCTCAATTTAAAATTATTAGTAATTTAAAAAAGTCCTTGAAAGACCTTAAATTCAGTTTCCATAAAAGTGTGGGACCCCTTTAAAATGACTTGAAGTTGTGTTCAGACTTTCCTCATTTAGTTTGGTTGAATCGCACTGGAGTTCATGTTCCTGTTTTCTTGCAGTTTGTTTGGGCAGGTGTGAATGCAGCAGTTGAACATCAGTATATCACAAAAGTGGACCAAAATAGCACACCTTTTAGAAAAGGTGGTCTTTGTACTTATTTTAAACAAACACTGGAGTGGTTAGTTTGTCATGAACAAAAGAATCTGAACCTAAACAGAACTGCAAAAGGAACTGCGTATTTTAGGACTAAACCTGCTGCCGTAATAAGCTGCATTTCGTAGGATATGATGAGGGGAATTATTTGTATACGTGCTTTAGCAATAACTCCATGGTAACTCCTGGACAAACTTCTGGAGTGACTTGCGATGTCATTTGCAGTGCATTAAAACACAGTTTTCAAGTTGCATCCGCACATCATTCTCAAAATTCATAGTTTGTGATGCTTACCAGCTATATAATAAACATTGGTGTAAAGTAACAAATTACAAATACTCAAATTACTGTAATTAAGTAGTTTTTCTCAGGAATTAAAAATGTGTACTTTTACTTTCTCTTGAGAACATTTTAGAGCTGTATCAGTATTTTTACTCCACTACTTTCTTCAACCTGCAGTCACTACTTTATTATTTCCTGTCTAAAGGGATTAGAAAAATCAGTCCTATGATTCCTGTCCAATCAAATCCCACATAGAAGGTAAATGTCATCATAATGAATTACCTAAAGACATGGGCGATTTATAGTTGCAGCAAACTGTTTGGAAGCATTAAAAGTGTCAAAGAAGATTTCCAAAATCTTTACACACATTGACCCACAGGCTGTTTAAACGCATGTCACTGATGAGAAGATGACAGATGTTTACTGTATGATGACTGAAATAGCCTTAAGCACCCAGCAGGCACAAGACGTCAACATGACGTCAGATTGGTGTTGTACCCCAACGTCGTGGAGACGTTGCATTTTGTTTGGAAATTAAAATTGGGTTGACGTCAGAACCCAACGGTTGGCCAGCGACAATGTCTAACGTCCAACCAAAAGTCAATGTCTACTGATGTTACAGCTTGCTGTTGTGTGGACATTACCACTAGTATACCTATCAGACATTGGATTTTGGTTGCCATACCTGACAAATAAATGTCAGTATTTTCTTTCACAACCTAAAATCAACCAAATGTCAACGTCATTTGACATTGTTATTGGACATCAAAATAACATTGTCATTAGACACTGGCTAGACATTGAATTTTGGTCACTTGACATCACAACCTAAATCTAACCTAATATTAACATGTTATGATGTTGTGTGCCTGCTAGTCAATAACAAAATGCGTTATACACACTATAAACTTTTACACACATATTCACAAATTACATGTAAATGCATCAGCTTTTTACAATGTAATACTCACTACTCTTGCATACTTTTAAAAGGTCTAATTTTTATACTTTGAGTAATATTTACAACAAATACTTTAACTCTACTTACACTACATTTTTAAGCAAGTAATGGTACTTTTACTTAAGTATGATTTTTCAGTAGTCTTTCCACTACTGATAATATATGATGACCAGTGATAAAGTCAGTCAGCGCAGTTATGTTTTTTTTCTTTTTTTACTTTTGGGAGTTTTGTAGGAATATTTGCACACATTATTCCAACCAATGAAAAAGCAGTATAGGAAATATGTTCAATAACGCATCTGGCAAAAGAGTGATGTGGATATTGTCACATGATTGCATTTTGTTTTGTTTCAACTGGTTTGGACCCGAGTGGTGTGAAAAGAAACCAAAACCCCAGAAATATGCTACAGAATATCATCTGTTGCCTTTGATCCAAACCAAATTAACAGAACCACAGATTTAAAAGTAGTTAATCATAGACCAGTGGAGGGTCGGTCAAATCTTGTTGGGTTGTGAATAGAATTTTTAACTTGCTTTCCAGCTAGCAAAATTCATGTGGCTCAAATCCGGCCCACACCAGACATTTACATCTGGCCCACATACCGCATAGAATGATGGCACTTGAGCGGTCCACTCCTGTTTGCCAGATCTGGGCCACAATTAAGCCATAGCAATATCACATATCAGCCAGTATTCAACCAAATGAACCAGAACTGACCCTATTCTGGGCCACAGTTTGCTTTTATTCTGGCCCAGGTCCAGCCCACAGCACACACTTACATCTGGACCACATACTGAATAGAATGATGGCTCTAGGGCGGTCCGCTCCTGTTTGTCAGATCTGGGCCACAAATACCAATTCAACTATAGCACATGTCTTTGGACTGTGAGGGAAGCCGGAGCACCCGGAGGAAAACCACGCGAACATGGGGAGAATATTCAAACTACACACAGAGATGCCAACTGCCCCTGCCGGGACTCCACCCAGCGACCTTCTTGCTGTGAGGTGATAGTGCTAACCACTGAGCCACCGTGCCACTCTTAGGATAAACTATACTCTGGATTTTCAAAAGCATGTAGAAGTCATGTAGTAAGATTCTTGAAAAGTGAAGACAACATTTTTGAATGAATATTGCATTAATTTAATTTACCTGTGTCATATCCCTTTTCCAGTTTGGAGATGAAGGCATGGGCATTGGCTTTGCTTGCAGCCTCCTTCACTCTTTCCATTGAGCAGCCATGCAGACCATAGGCGATGTTGTCTCGTACAGTACCAGAGAAAAGGACAGGCTCCTGACCCACCATCGCTATCTGAGAGATTTATTTGCAGATCCATTAGTTGGTCTTATATATATTTTTTGTATTTATAAGTAGACTTCGAGATAGTGAATGATCTACAGCACAGTAGTCGCATGTTCTTTCAAATTAGTCACCTTGCTGTGCAGATATTTGTGTTGGTAGTCTTGCAGTGGTTGTCCATCTAACAGTATGTGTCCCTGCTGCGGCTGGTAGAATCTCTCCAGCAGACTCACACAGGTGCTCTTCCCTCCACCGGACATTCCCACCAGAGCCGTCATCTGGCCCGGCTTCAACTCCAGAGAGAAGTCCTGGAAACATGTGAAAAGTTATAGTAAGTTATTCAAAATGATTATCTTAAAATGTTATATATTGAATAGAGTATGTATACTTCATAATACAGATAATAACAGTTGCACTTTTTGTTTAAATGTTGTGCATACATGATATATTTGCTAACTTATCCACTCAGTAAAAAAATATATACAGGGGTTGGACAATGAAACTGAAATGCCTGGTTTTAGGACATAATAATTCATCAGTATGGTGTGGTGTGTCCTATGGCCAATACAGCATCAATTCGTCTTGGCAATGACAGATCCAAGTCCAGCACTGTGGGCAGAGGGATCTTGAGCCATTTTTCCTGCAGAGTAGTGGTCAGATCACCATGTGATGCTGGTGGAGGAAAAAATTTTCTGACTCGCTCCTTTAAAACACCTCAAAGTGGCTCAATAATATTTACATGTGGTGACTATGCAGGCCATGGGAGATGTTCAGCTTCACTTTATGTTCATTAGACCACTCTGTTACCAGTATTGCTGTGTGTATTGGTGCATTATTATCCTGATACACAGCACAGCATTTTGGATACAATGTTTAAACTATTGGGTCCACATGGTTCTACAGAATGGTTCGGTAGTCCTTAGCAGTGACGCGCCCATCTACCATGAATGTCATGATATTGCTACCCAAACCATCACTGATCCACCCCCTTCACTTTGGGCATGTAACAGTCTGGGTCATATGCTTTTTGGGGCTTCTCCACACTGTAACTCTCCCGGATATGGGAAAGACAGTGAAGGTGGACTCATCAAAGAACAATACACATTTCACATTGTCCACAGCCCAAGATTTTCACTGGTGGCACCTTTAAAACCTATGTTTGGCATTAGCATGAGTGACCAAAGGTTTGACTATAGCAGCTCGGTCATGTATATTGACCCTGATGAACAGTTTTGGTGGAAACTAGAGAGTTGTGATGCACATTTAATTCTGCGGTGAGTTGGGCAGCTGTGGTTTTGTTTTTTGGATACAATCTGGGTTAGCACCCCAATATCCCTTTCAGACAGCTTCCTCTTGCATCTAACTCCTGTTGGATGTGGTTCGTTCTTTTTGGTAGTTTGCTAATTGTGGCGAGGGGGCGTGGCCGAGAGCCGTGGGATTGAAGGCAGGTGCGCGCCACAGGTGCATCTCATCTGTGGCGGGCCTCGTTTCGCTCCCACGGCTCTCGGCCACGCTCCCTCGCCACACTAATATTAGCCTGGATACCGTGGATCTTGATACATCACAAAGACTTGCTATCTTGGTCACAGATGCATCAAGTAATGTGGTTCATCAGCCTAAACACTTTACCTTTAACACCTTGTGGTCGAGTCTTCTGGGATACGAGAAGGTGAGGTTCTGAAACTTGACGTGTCCTTTCAGATCTTTTGGCATCAGGTTTCCATCAATACTGACTTCAGATTTTCGGTCCTGGTACTCAAACACCTTACCAGCAGCTCCTACTGAATTCAGCATGTCTCCAAAGATGTAGATCAAAGTCTGGGAATTGAGATGAACACACATTTATCATGCTGAAAATGATTTTGTTATTGCTGTGGATAGGATCATTTAACCTTACTTTACCCCTTTATTAAGCAACCTCTCTTTTAAAGTAAACAGACTTACTCTAATGTTGTCTCCAAGGTCTTGCTGATACAGAATGAAAGAAACCAGATTCCCAGTGCTCATCTGTCCATATTGGATGAACAGTCTCCCGTAGTAAAGCATGGCCACCTTCATTCCCAATTCTGTCATCTGCAAACACCACAAATGTCAAGAAGAAATAATCAATATCAAGGCAATTTAATATCAAAAGTTTTCCTCAAAGTAAATAAACAAATACTGACCCTCCTAATTAGCAGGTAAATTGCCCTGACTGTGTCCCGTCGGGTCTTCAGATTGTGAGTTTCCATCAAACGGCCATCATAGCGACGGACTTCAACAAGTTCTGTCTTAAAACTCTTCACTGTCCTGATCCCTGAAACTGCCTCCCCAGCAGCGTCATTGGCTTGTGCCATGGAGTCTTGAACTTCTTTTGAGAGCCTCTAAAGAATGCATGAATATATATATAGGGTATGATTCCCAGATGTGCATAAATGATTATCCATCATTCTTTATGTTTTTATCTGCACCTTACCTGATAGTGTGTGTCATATATGTTCTGCAGTACACCTGTCAGTGGCGTCTCCATGAGCATCAGTAGTGTAAGCTTCCAGGAGAGGCTCACCATTAGATACAGCATTCCTAATGTCTTTACAAGTGTCCGCAGAAGAACGTTGACATTCAGGGCTACAGCCCGGCCCATGAGAGTAGTGTCTGTAGACAGTCTAGAGGTGATATCACCTAAGAGACAGATTAAGTAGAAATATAATGAAAATTACAATGCTTCTTACTGAAGTCTGCAACAAGAGAACTGGTGTATGCACTTGCAGTTGGTGTATACTTACCTGTCTTGATGGTCTCAAAGAAGCCAATGTCCTGCCTGACCAGAGACCCAAACAGTTGCACCTTTACTCTGCAAGTGAAGCTATTGATTGCACACATGAACAGGCCTCCACGACAACCTGCACTGAAAGAGCTGAGAGTAAAAAAAACAAAACAGCATTAATTAAGATATTAAATAGGGGTTTTTATAATAAAAATTGTATTTAATACCAACCTTCCTAATGAAAACAATCCCATGAAAATGATAGCTGATCTAAAGTTATCCCACTGGTAATGGGAACCCAAGATGTCAATCACTTCTCCTGTGTAAAGTGGGATAAACATTTCACCTGGAAAACATAACAAGAGCTTTATTAAAGCAGGTTTAGGTTGTAGTTTTAGTAAAGAAAAAAAAGGCTAATACTTACATAGCACAGCTAAGGCCAGAAACACAAAAGCTCCAAATAATAATATATAATCTGGCCTGTATAAGCGAATGACCCGGATGAAGAGGACTCGAGCCCTCTGTTTTCGCTCTTTACCGTTACTCCCTTCATTCGTGTCAGGCAACGTTATCTCCCAAAAAATACATGCTAAAGCAGCAGCCACGGTACCGACAAGCCACACAGTGAACTTATCAAGACGGTAGTTGTTAAACAGCGCTAAGCGTCCCGTTTCGTATACCGAACCGATAAAACAGTGGGCTGTAATCCATCTTCTTATCAACGGATCTGCCGCATCTTTAGATAAGGTAGATCCCGCGTACAGCAGCGTGCATCGCAATGCAGATTCAGCCCACTGGCGTAACAGATTATAGTCCAAACTTGTTGGAGACTTGAGCAAAGTTTCTCCGAGGTCCAGCATATAAACTATTAAGATGTCAACACATAATATACACGCAAATACCAAAACCTTCCGCATGTTGTGTTTGAAAATTCGTTGCCGTGGTAACACCGAAACGCTATTGGAAAAATATATCTCCAAACAAACGACCTTCTTCAGTTAATATATTATGTTCGGCAACGTTTTGCCCGTCCTACAGAGTGCTGGCGTGTGTTTTCTTTACGCAGCGCCAGGTCATTTTAGGACACCGATATTAGTTTGCTTTCACTTTCAGTTTCTCAGGGTAAGGGATTTTCCTGCTTTGTAGGCTACAACACAGAGCAGCGCTTTGCGTTTGGATTTCGGTTGAGAGCTTTGTTCTGTTGATCAATTTTATAAATCAGATAAATCCCATAGCATTTTTTTTAGATATGAATAAGGGAGACTTTAGATTTTAAGAGATAATGCTTTAGACAGAAATGTTTTTGCTGTCGTTACTAACTGAAGTGATCTGACAATATCAGGAGGAATGTTGTAACTTACAAATTGCACTTTAAACACAAATGGTAGGCTACATTGTTGCTTTTGTCCCCGTCAGCATAACGTTAGACAAAAATAACAGTGTTAATTTGTCCCAGCAGGAACTCTTTGCCATTTATACCCGATTTACTTTTAAACTGAGTAAAAACTCAAATAATGCAAAATTAAGGACATGTTATAACACTAAATATGTAGATTACTTTGACACAAACTAAGCTCATCTGGTTTGGCGATCCTAACCTTTTCTTCTTTTCTTTTTTTATAACTGGATTGATTTTAAACTATTAATTTTTGTTTATAAATCCTTAAATGATCTGGCACCACCCTACTTATCAGACCTCCTACAGGTATATAATCCTGGTAGGTCACTAAGGTCTTCTGATCATTTTATTATTTCGGTACCAAGGTCCCGGTGTAAGCGAAGTGGGGATTGGGCTTTTGCTGTTATCGCCCTAAAACTCTGGCACGGGCTTCCACCCCACGTCAGACACACTTCAAATCTGTTTTTAAAAAGCTTCTGAAACTCCATCTTTGTTCTTTAGCATTTGAGCCTTTTTAATGCTGAGGGGTTTGTCTTATGTTTTAATTGTTATGTATGTGATGTAGGTTTTATTTTAATTAGCATTGATTGTGTTCAGTACTTTGGGCAGCGTTGTGTTGTAAAAAATGTGCTATATAAATAAACTAATTAACAAAAAGGGGAACAACTTCTGTCAAAAATATATTTTATCATTATTTATAGGAAAGAGATTGAATTTCTGCGCTTAAAAATGGATGATTATTTAAGAAACGGTGTTATTGTAAGTTTACAGGCATCGAATGTCTCCCTTTTCAGAGGACCCATAACAAGAAACATGCCTTGTTAATTCCTGCCTAGCAACTGATGAGTAATATACACTCACCGGCCACTTTATTAGGTACACCTTACTAGTACTGGGTTGGACCCCATTTTGTCTTTAGAACTGCCCTAATCCTTTGTGGGATAGATTCATCAAGGTACTGGAAATATTCCTCAGAGATTTTGGTCCATTTTGACGTGATAGCATTACGCAGTTGCTGCAGATTTTTCGGCTGCACATCCATAATATATCCGTGATGCGAGTTGCAGCAGTAATCGAGACTCAGTTACTCAGAGAATTGTAGCCTCAGTTTCCTGTTCTTAGCTGACAGGAGTGGCACCCGGTGTGGTCTTCTGTTGCTGTAGTCCATCCACCTCAAAGTTCGACATGTTGTGCGTTCAGAGATGCTCTTCTGCATACCTCGGTTGTAACGAGTGGTTATTTGAATTACTATTGCCTTTCTATCAGCTCGATCATTTCTCTTTTTCGGACCATTCTCTGTAAACCTTAGAGATGGTTGTGCGTGAAAAATCCCAATAGATCAGCAGTTTCTGAAATACTCAGACCAGCCCGTTTGGCACCAACAATCATGCCACGTTAAAAGTCACTTAAATCACCTTTCTTCCCCATTCTGATACTCAGTTTGAACTGCAGCAGATCGTCTTGACCACATCTTCATGCCTAAATAAATTGAGTTGCTGCCATGTGATTGGCTGATTAGAAATTTGCATTAATGAGCAGTTGTACAGGTGTACCTAATAAAGTGACCAGTGAGTGTAGATATCACCTTTTAGAAAAAAAAAACATTTTATAAGTGTGTAGATTGACTGCATATATGCCACAGCTACTGTCCACCCTTTTCACATCTTACCTTTTCCTGATTTTGATTGTAGTATAATAAGATTTTATGAAGCTGCTTTTGGAACAATAATTACTGTGAATAGTGCTATACAGTTAGACTTGCATTTAATAAAATTCAATGAATAACTACACAGAGGTCTTCTATATTTTGACAGGTCCATAAGTATAATGCATTATTGCATATAATGTTTGTCAAGAATATTTTTCACAATGAAACAACTTAAACCATGTAATCTTCTATAATGGTTTATTATCAAACTTTGAGACAAAGTGAACACAGCTCTTCACATAAGTATGTGTGTCTTTATGGTAATGGATTTGTAATAGCAGAAAAACTACTTTAACAGCAATTTCATGCAGTACAATATCCTGATAGAAATGTTAGTATTCATACATTGTACCTAATTTCAGATCAAATTCACTTTTTTCACTCATCGAAAAACTTGGGCAATTCATTTCCTAAAACGCACTTCTCTTCTGTTCCATCTTTGTCAATAGTAACAACATACGCGACACCTCCACTGGAGCCATCCCGACCCATCGCCAGAGTGAGAGCTGGAGAATAAAGAGTAATTACAGTTCACATGTAAAAGCATCACAATTTTCCCACTAGAAACCTTGATTGATTCTGAATACATAAATCTCTTTTCTAATTAGCAATTCATAGGTTTGTATTAGATAAACAAACTTACCATTCACTACAAACTCCTGGCAATCTCTCTTTGCCATGTTCTTCCTATACTCTGCATCAACATACCCATTAATGTAAAAACTCCCAGAGCCACCAATAGCAAAAGGCTGCTTGGTCAGCAAACCGCTCAGTGTTGCGTAGACCTGTTCGAAATGAAGTAGCAAATACCACATATTCAAATATATTATTCAGCAATATCATTTCATTACATATGAACTGATAGACATTAACCACATATACGTTTCTAATAAAACCAAAAATAATCTAACCTGTCCACCTCCTTTCTTGTCCCACCCTGCAACAATGAGATGTGCTGACAGCTCCTCTTTATATTTGTAAGAAATATTCTTCACCAGAGTAGCAGCAGAGCATACGAGTGGGTCATCTTCAACCTCAATACTGGCAAGACACATTATTTAGCACATTTATAAGATTATGAAAAATCTATGACAGTATTGCTGTTAGTTGTCGTTGCGTCACTCATTTGAGTACAAGGGCTAATTTTACTGACAGAATAAATACCTGTGCACATCCAGTTGGTAGTTAACTATCTCAGCAATAGTTTGAGCGTCCGCTGCTGATCCAGAGAGAGCACAGTAGATCTTGTCATGAAGGGGGGAGAGCTTGTTCATCACTCGATTTACCACTGACTCCCTTAAATCAATTTACAGAGAAACATCATTTACAGGGAGTGCAGAATTATTAGGCATAGTATTTTGACCACATCATCCTCTTTATGCATATTGTCTTACTCCAAGCTGTATAGGCTCGAAAGCCTACGACCAATTAAGCATATTAGGTGATGTGCATGTCTGTAATGAGAAGGGGTGTGGTCTAATGACATCAACACCCTATATCAGGTGTGCATAATTATTAGGCAACTTCCTTTCCTTTGGCAAAATGAGTCAAAAGAAGGACTTGACAGGCTCCGAAAAGTCAAAAATAGTGAGATATCTTGCAGAGGGATGCAGCACTCTTAAAATTGGCAAGCTTCTGAAGCGTGATCATCGAACAATCAAGCGTTTCATTCAAAATAATCAACAGGGTCGCAAGAAGTGTGTGGAAAAACCAAGGAGCAAAATAACTGCTTATGAACTGAGAAAAGTCAAGCGTGCAGCTGCCAAGATGCCACTTGCCACCAGTTTTTCTATATTTCAGAGCTGCAACATCACTGGAGTGCCCAAAAGCACAAGGTGTGCAATACTCAGAGACATGGCCAAGGTAAGAAAGGCTGAAAAACAACCACCTCTGAACAAGACACACAAGCTGAAACGTCAAGTCTGGGCCAAGAAATATCTCAAGACTGATTTTTCTAAGGTTTTATGGACTGATGAAATGAGAGTGAGTCCTAATGGGCCAGATGGATGGGCCCGTGGCTGGATCGGTAAAGGGCAGAGAGCTCCAGTCCGACTCAGACGCCAGCAAGGTGGAGGTGGAGTACTGGTTTGGGCTGGTATCAGCAAAGATGAGCTTGTGGGGCCTTTTCAGGTTGAGGATGGAGTCAAGCTCAACTCCCAGTCCTACTTCCAGTTTCTGAAAGACACCTTCTTCAAGCAGTGGTACAGGAAGAAGTCTGCATCCTTCAAGAAAAACATGATTTTCATGCAGGACAATGCTCCATCACACGCGTCCAAGTACTCCACAGCGTGGCTGGCAAGAAAAACTAATGACATGGCCTCCTTGTTCACCTGATCTGAACCCCATAGAGAACCTGTGGTCCATCATCAAATGTAAGATTTACAAGGAGGGAAAACAGTACACCTCTCTGAACAGTGTCTGGGAGGCTGTGGTTGCTGCTGCACACAATGTTGATGGTGAACAGATCAAAACACTGACAGAATCCATGGATGGCAGACTTTTAAGTGTCCTTGCAAAGAAAGGTGGCTATATTAGTCACTGATTTGTTTCTGAATGTCAGAAATGTATATTTGTGAATGTTGAGATGTTATATTGGTTTCACTGGTGAAAATAAATCATTGAAACGGGTATATATTTGTTTTTTGTTAAGTTGCCTAATAATTATGCACAGTAATAGTCACCTGCACACACATATATTTTCCTAAAATAGCTAAAACTAAAAACAAACTAAAAACTACTTCCAAAAATATTCAGCTTTGATATTAATGAGTTTTTTGGGTTCATTGAGAACATGGTTGTTGTTCAATAATAAAATTAATCTTCAAAAATACAACTTGCCTAATAATTCTGCACTCCCTGTAATATTCTTGGTAAATCCTACTTCAAACACTCACTGAATAAATTACTATAGGGCTCAAAATAATGTGAAGAAATTAATGTAATATCAATGACATTTTAAATTAAAGTCCTATTCTGATGTTTTAAACTTGCATTGGAAGGATTTGCATGGCCTGGTTATTTAAGAGTAAAATGTTATTATGCTAAACCTTTAACTATATAGTTAAACACATTAACTATAGCACAAGCTTATCTTACCCCGCGGACACACGTGAATCCGAGCCGATAACAACACCACCGTCAAAGGTAACCGCGATGATGGTCGTCTAAAATGAAGGGGGATAATACAGAATAGCATTTACGTCAAAACAACCTTACCTGGCGCTTAATGTTATTATGCTAAAGCTTTCAGGTGCATCTTACGGTCATATCTCAAACAACGTTAACGTGCTTTGGCACTCAGTCGGCTTAAATTATAGTTTATGTTTATATAGCTGGAAGTAAACAATTAGATAGACTATTCTAAGTGCGTAAGGCTGAAACTCACCCCGGTTTTGACTTCTTCAGACAGCCATCCTGGTTCTGGAAATAATTCTTCCGACATTTTGAGCGGATGGAAAGCAACTACCTGTCTGTGCAAACCTGCCTGCAACGGAGTCTTGACACCAGAAGAGACTCGAAACTCGATAGTTCTGCACGCCTCAAACGAAGCTCCTAACAGCGAGCGAAAATGAATCAAACTGCCAAACGAGACTTTGTTTTGATCTCCTTAAGCTTCTGCCTACATTATTCCTCCATTTTATATCAATAACAGAAAGTGAAAGAAGTTACTTCCTATCAGTCTCAGCTAACACACTGAATTCTGCCTACATTAAATTAGCCTAGCGGCTAGCCAACGTCAAAACACTTGGAAAACTTCAATGCAAGTTCAATTTATGTATTTTTTGACGCGTTCAGTGTAGGTCTATATAATATTTAGCCTATAATTAATTTTAATAATTCCCCTTCGACCCTATGTACTTTTTTCACATTTCTTGTTTCAAAATTCAGTTTATGGGCTGCACAGTAATTTACTAAACATTTTTTATTTATTTTATTATTGTAAATATGTACAAACTTAGTACGAAAGAATACATCTCACAACAATTATAAACAAAATAAAATAAAATGAGAGAAATTATTTCAGTTATACAAAGTATAAGCAGATGCCAGGGGTAGAAAAAAAACTTTTATTCAATCAATTGAAATTTACATAATGCTTCATATGTTTTTTTAGCTATCTGTTTTTAATGTTACATAGTGTATTACCATATTGTTCATTCTCCTTTATAAAATGTTCACAATTTGGCTTAGCTTTGGCCCATTTCTTGACATGAATATGGTACTTTCCAAGTAATATTATTAGTTGTATAAGAAAATAGGTTGTACTTTTTGAATCAATTCCATCTTGTACTAAAGCAAATATGACATCATATAACCCAATTTGTATTAGTGTACCACATGTCTTTGAAATAAAGTTAGATACATCTATCCAAAATAATCTTGAGTATACACATTGAAAAAACAGATGAGTAACAGATTCTTTAACAATACCACAAAAATCGCAAGAGTTTTCTCTATCAACTTCAAACCGTTCAAATAACTCTTTTACCGGATAAATTCTGTGTAAAATTAATTTACTAAACATATAAAAAAGTAAATCGATAAAAAAATGTATCAATACAAATGCACTCTTTTGTACACTTACTGAAGTATACGCTATTATTCATGCTGGGAAGATTTGTCATAAAATGTAAAGTTTTGTCTTATTTTACACCTTTAAAATGTATTTAGACATTATTTACTTTGTTTTGAGAACTGGAATCACTGTAAATACCACAATTTAGGACTTTAGTATCTACACAAATGTAATATGAATATAGAAAAGACCACATGTAATGCACAATATGATTGGAAAAATGTGTTAAGCTGTATACAAAATCAGTTTTTAGATTCATAGTTGATGTAAGACTGAAAGACATGATTTAGTTCATTCATTAATTTTCTTTTCAGCTTAATAATCAGGGGTCACCACAGCGGCATGAACCGCCAACTTATCTAGCACGTTTTTACGCAGCGAATGCCCTTCCAGCTGCAACCCAACACTGGGAAACACCCACACACTCACATACAGACAATTTAGCTTATTTAATTCACCTATAGCGCATGTCATTGTACTATGGGGGAAACTGGAGCACCTGGAAGAAACCCATGCGAACACGGGGTGAACATGCAAACTCCACACAGAAATGCCAACTGACCCAGCCGAGGCTCAAACCAGAGGCCTTCTTGCTGTGAGGCGATTGTGCTACCCACTCCGCCACCGTGCTGCCCTAATGTAGTTCAGTTTATGCAATTCTTTCTGTAATTAAATATTCTAAATTGAACATACAATGCATTTAATGTAAGAAGGGAAATCACACAGGACAACATTGGATTTTAATGTATTTATTATGTATGACAAAGTGTGAGAGGAAAATAAGCCTAGGCAAAAATCATAGATCTGCACACAGCTAATCACAAAGTAGTGATAATTGTAAAAGTGTCCAATTTGTCTTGTCCTATTCATCATGGAACTTTGGCAGTTCATCTCCTGGAACAACTATATGCTTGACTCCAGCTTCAGTGATCACAACCAGATGAACAACACCACCACTAACATTGTCCCGGCCCATAGCCAGAGCCAAAGCTGTGAAGATACAAACATAAACCATTAGCTCTCAAAACAGTTACATATTTGGTGAACACATAAATGTCAACCATTTTTATAGCAATTCAATGTACCGTTAGTGGAAAACTGTGTGGCCTCTTCTAAAGTCATGTCAGGTTTGAATTTGGCATCCACGTAACCATAGATGTACGTGCTGCCAGATCCACCGATGGTGAAAGGCTGACTGAGAAGCATTCCTCCCAAAGACACTACGTATATCTGTACAAAATATTAGCAAAAGAAAATGTTACTCATCTGCATGAAAATAGTACAATTTAGTTCTGATGAACAACAATGGGCTTTGTTTTGGTTTACGTTCGCATTGTATTACACGCCACTGTTTTTTCACACCAGCCAACAAATTTCAAGCAAAAATGTGTTTTATTTTCTATTTTCTAGGATGATTCTACTGTCCTATATACTTTTGTGCCACCCAGAAATCAGTTTCATTAGTTAAGACATTAGTAATGCAATAAATGTATACTAAAGAGTTTATATCTTTTACTTCATGTATCTATCTTTTTACTTCATGGCTGTCTACTGTCATATGTACAGTCATTAGGTGTGTTGGACTTGAAGTGCTATTGTGCAGACCGATCAGTGAGATTTGCTGCTTACAGTCAAGGAAAAGTTGAAAGTGGAGTATTGAAGTGCTTGGGTTATCACAGATTAAGTGGATTAGATGCAATATTAGATTGCAAAATGGACGCAGTGATTACAGTATTGTATTTTATAGCCTCTAATACTTGTATCTGGGCTTGACATTAACTTTTTTGATCACCAGCCACAGTGGCTAGTAGTTTTCCAACGTTACTAGCCACTCTGCATTTTCACTAGCCACAATTTTGTTGTTGGAAATGTTTTTTTATGTGCTTAAGTATGACTTTGACGTGCTAAAATTACTTGATTTAGATTTTGTGTTTTGTCCACATGCCTCCTCATTCATTTCACGTTTTGTGTGTCGTGTATGAGCATGGTTTCATAGTGTTATACTGCAAACAGTTTTTTATTTTACATGACTTTTCAGAACTCAACATGAAGGATTTACCAAATTTATCTCTGACCACACCAAATAATATTTTTAGCCACAAATTTTAAATGTGTCAAAACAAGCTGAATATCTGTATACTATACTTTTTATTTAACAAAACATTTCTTTAAAAATCATTATTGTCATGTATCAAACATATGCACAATAATCTGTCCTCGCTAAAGGTCTCTCAGATCACCAGTTCACTACACATACATGGAGAGTTAATCTCATATTAAAGCGATGTTGTTGTAAAAAAATTATAATTAAACCATATTAACAAAAATAACTGTAGGCAAAAGAAAGCAGGTGAAAAACATACTGTGTGTGATAATGAAAGGATGATCACACGGTTAAGACCAACTAATAATCTGTTCAAAGCGAAAGCAACCAGTGATGCTTACAAAAAGACATATTTGGAGCACTAGAAAGCAGCAAGACTGTGGGTGCATTAGCATTTTTTATCTGGTCTATATGAAAGAGAACCGATCACAGTTGCGTTCCAGGCACGATTGCTTCAAGCAAGAAAACAGGAGAACGCACGCATTTTAAAAAGTCGCGCACATCACATCAGCAGTTAGCGGGACTGATCATCCTCTCATTCGGTATTCACCTGCTTTCTATTGCTCATGCGAACGCATTTGTATTTGTTAGTTGTGCTGTTTCTCGATTCTAAGATCACATTTGCACGCATATTGGATCATCCGTATAGTCGAACCCTGCTTTTAAGAAAACCACAATTTAAAATTATTTTTAACCAGCCAAAGTGGCTAGTGGGAGTGTCTGTCTTACCCGCCAAAGCTGAAATCTACCCTCATTAGGCGGGTGTTAATGTTAAGCCCTGGTCAGTATTATTAAACTGCAGTCAATGATTTTTAAATGCCTAAGTTGGCTTGTATGTTGTTGGGTATACAATAGGTGTGGTAATGGGCCATCGTTCATATTCTTTCATAGGGTCCAACATTGCTAACAACACCATTATCATGATTGTGTATTTTTAGTAAAGCATCACCTGTGGTCCTTTTTTTCTGTCCCAGCCTGCTGTGATGAAGCCAGCCCGTAGCTCTTCCTTATTGCTATAGCAAAGTTCCCTCATAATGGATGCTGCAGCTTTTACCAAAGGAGGAGATTCCATCTGAATACTAAAGACAGTGAGATTTTAGAATTACAGACGACTCCTATTTTTACTTATTAATAAAATACTTCAGGATATAAAGTAAGAAAATAAAGTTACCTGTGAAAAGACAGCTGGAATTTGGCCATTTTGGTCACAGCTTGTGCATCAGCCAGTGATCCAGCTATGCAGCAGAATATTCGATCGTGCACCTGAATGAGCTTGTTGATGGTTTTGGATGACACATAAGACCTGTAGGTAAAGGTTATATTTTGATATTTTGAGTTCTAATTGTGTGGGTTATTATGAGGGTGATGAACTATTATTTAAAAATACTTACTCTCCCATGGAAGCTCTGGAGTCGGACCCAATGATGACTCCTCCATTGAACTTGACTGCAAGAATGGTGGTCTAACAAATAAATAGTTAATTTTAAAAAAGGGTTAATTAACACACACACACACACTCAGTACTTTATAATTGTATGTGGTTTATTTACTACAGTTAATAAAATAGTGATTATTATTATAAAAATGAACAGATTTATAATTCAACATGAACCACACACATCTAAATGAATAATTGTTCCGACAAATCCCAAGCTCTCACTGTACTTCATGCTATAAAAAACTTAGCATTGCAATTACACTCATCGGCCACTTTATTAGGTACATCTTACTAGTACCAGGTTAGACCCCCTTTTGCCTTCAGAACTGCTTTAATCCTTTGTGGCATAGATTCAACAAGGTACTGGAAATATTTCTCAGAGATTTTGGTCCATATTGACATGATGGCATCACGCAGTTGCTACAGATTTTTTGGCTACAAATCCATTATGCGAATCTCCCATTCCACCACATGCCAAAGGTGCTCTATTGGATTGAGGTTAGGTGACTGTGGAGCCCATTTGAGCACAGTGAACTCACTGACATGTTCAAGAAACCAGTCTGGGATGATTCGCACTTTATGACATGGCGCAAAGGGATGGACATGGTCAGCAATAATACTCAGGTAGGCTGTGGCATTGACACGATGCTCAGTTGGTACTAATGGGCCCAAAGCATGCCAAAAAAGTATCCCCCACACCATTACACCAGCTTGAACCATTAATACAAGGCAGGATGGATCCATGCTTTCATGTTGTTGACGCCAAGTTCTGACCATACTATTAGAATGTTTCAGCAGAAATTGAGACTCATCAGACCAGGCAATGCATTTCCAATTTTCTATTGTCCAATTTTGGTGAGCCTGTGTGAATTGTAGTCTTAGTTTCCTGTTCTTAGCTGACAGAAGTGGCACCCGTTGTAGTCTTCAGCTGCTGTAGCCCATTTTCCTCAAAGTTGGATGTGTTGTGCATTCAGAGATGCTCTTCTGTAAGACATCGTTTGTAACGAGTGGTTATTTGAGTTACTGTTGCCTTTCTATCAGCTTGAATCAGTCTGGCCATTCTCCTCTGACCTCTGGCATCAACAGGGCATTTGCGCCCACAGAACTGCCGCTCACTGGATATTTTCTTTTTTTCATACTATTCTCTGTAAACCCTAGAGATGGTTGTATGTGAAAATCCCAGTAGATCAGCAGTTTCTGAAATACTCAGACCAGCCCGTCTGGCACCAACAACCATTCTTCCCCATTCCTCGGTTTGAACTGCAGCACATCGTCTTGACCATGCATAAATGCACTGAGTTGCTGCCATGGGATTGGCTGATTAGAAATTTGCGTTAAATGAGCAGTTGGACAGGCGTATCTACTAAAGTGGCCGGTGAGTGTATACAATCACTAAAAAAAATGTCCAGGTTTAATAAATGCTCATTTTAAGGCAGAATTAAGAAACTCTCCTTTCAATGAATGTGCTTTGATGAGATTTAGTGACATATATTGTCAACAGGAAAATTTATGAATGTGGGGAGGCAAACTTTTTACCTACATGCTCTACCATTATTTTATTTGTGCATAATAGTTTAGGAGGAATCTCAGAATTTATACAAGACTACATAACCTCTGATGCCTGTAGTTATTTCAAACCACAATAAATGGTGCCATATTTAGCATATAACTATGAAAGCGAAAGTAACTTTTAGCAACGTTATACACCTAACCCAATCCCCAACAACACACTGTAAATTATTTAAAACATGTATTTAATCATAATGTCTCGTGTGATAAAACAAACATCACCTGTATGATTACCGACGCGTATTTTTCTTTTTCATTTTTACATCAGGTTCCCAAACAACACGCTGCAAAGGCTTTAGTCATAAATAGCATACTTACGCCAGTGCTGACCCCATTAACTTGAGAGTATGGATGATGTCTGTCCATTATTATTGCTAATTCGACATACAAAATTGTGGATAAACGCTTCCCGTATGCGTCGCTCGACTGTGGAAAGCCACGCTCTTCTGTCTGAAACAGCACACCGTGTGGTCGTGAGGCGTATTACATTTGGACAACATTTCCCGATCAGATTCTAGACATGGCACTTACGTCTCACGTCCTCGAGCCCTCTTTATGTGGCTTTAACTTCGAAAACGCCACAAGGTAAGAAATAAGTAGGCTTGATGCTGTCATGTCATGATAACATTGTGCATAAAATGTGGAAAACGCACCCAGTATCGTTGGTGATTTGATGTTGGTAGCCGGAACAAAAGCGAAACCATTTTCTGACTTTCAAATCTTTTTCCTCACAAAGAAAACGTACTGCGTGCTTTATTCAATATTCGTCTTTAAAGCTACAGTATGTTGTTTAAAAGTTTATACAGTATGCCCTGCTCGATTCAACCTCTTATATCTCCTTCTCCTCTTAGAAATATTGTACTGGAAAATGGTGCAGAAGAGGGGAAAGTCAAGCCACCAAAAGCCATGAAAACAGGCACCACCATTGCTGGAGTGGTTTTTAAGGTAACAAAAACCAAAACACATAATAAGTTGTATTATAAAACAATTATTATAAGCAATAACTGTGTGTGTGTGTGTGTGTGTGTGTGTGTGTGTGTGTGTGTGTGTGTGTGTGTGTGTGTGTGTGTGTGTGTGTTTAGGATGGTGTCGTTCTGGGAGCAGACACAAGAGCCACCTCTGATGAAGTAGTTGCTGATAAAATGTGTGCCAAGATTCACTACATTGCACCTAACATATAGTAAGGATTAAAGATCAATTGCAGTAGTTATAAAAGAGTCAAACATAAGTTGAATTCTAAATGTATGTCGATTAATTATTGATGAATTAATAATAAAACTTCTGTTTTTAGTTGTTGTGGAGCAGGAACAGCTGCGGACACTGAGAAGACAACAGATATGCTGTCATCAAACCTCACTATTTTCTCTATGAACAGCGGCAGGAACCCAAGAGTCGTTATGGCAGTAAACATTATACAAGACATGCTCTTCAGGTGTGTGTTCACCTGTAACCACGTACATAGACTTTTCGCACTGTACTTAAGCGCAAGTTATTGTTCTTAACACCACTTTTTGAAACAAGGTTAGCACTGTTTTCTTACCCGAGGTTATGAGACACTGCTCTGGAGCAGGGCTATCGATGCTTGTACAGTTCTGTTAACTGCACATTGTGATGGCAAACATGCACAATGTGACTTTGCTTCAGTTTTGCGACATATCCAACTGAAACTATATATTGAATAAATAATATTATTATTTATTTTTGCTGTCAAACTGACCTTATCAGGGAAGTAAATGCCGTTTCAAAGCAGAAGCACACTTTCAGAGTTTGATTAAAGACAAACAACTTTTCCTTTAGATTTACTAACAACTAGCAATGTGCACTAACAAAGTAAATGCACATTTTCATGTCAATTTTAAAGACTGTTCCGATTAGTATGAGTATGGCTGTTCTCATTTTTATAATCCAAAATGTCCATTGAGCAGAAAACAATGAATTTTGATGGAGAATGTGTCAACTGGATTGAAGAAACTGTTCTATTAAAGAAAAAAAAGTACATGTTATATGTTAGCAGGTGCAAAAAATGCTTTAAATATGCAATTGTCTGTTAATTCAGGGCTAATGAATGTACAATATCAAAACCAGTGTAAAATCTAGAATAAACTGTACTCGGTTAAGTCATGAGTAGGCTCACAAAGAATCTGCGCAGAAAGAAATCTGCAAATCTTTGAGCCCATTATTCAGTCAATTTCTTTACTTATGTAGCTGTTTAAATATATAAATAATTTTTTACGTTTTTATATTAATTTTTGTAATAATATTGCAAATGTGTCTGATTTATATGCAATACAGTTTGTAAAGTAGACTTTTAGCAGATATATTAAACTTACTTTGTTTGCCAAGCAAGTGGTTCGAATTAGATTTGCATTGTAAGCTTTAAATAAAAACAATAAAAGTAAAAAAAAAATTTACTTCAGCTTGTAAGATTTGTTACTATACTCTCAACATCATTCCACATAAATCTGCAGATTTTGTATAATGTGAGATGTCAAGGGAGTGAACCAAATGTTTATTATGAATGAGTTTAGAATGAAAAATGAACTAGTTCAAGTGAAAATAGCCCTTTTGTGTGTGTTTTTTATTGCTGTATTATAAAATACATTTAAGTTTGTTATTGGTGACATCACTCTAAACAATACCGTTTAATATTTTGTACTCCCTTTCTCAGGTATCGAGGTATGATTGGAGCTAATCTAATTTTAGGAGGCGTTGACTGCACTGGCAGTCACCTGTACACAGTTGGTCCTTATGGGAGCATGGACAAGGTGCCATATCTGGCCATGGGTACGTGAGATGCAACTGATGTCTGACAAACCTAGCTAATCACTCAACACTAGCTAAACCTTGAATATGAAAACTTGTTTAGAATGACTTTACAAACAACTGCTCAAGGGAACTCATGCATCTGTGTATCTGTTTTTAGGATCTGGTGATCTGGCAGCTATGGGCATACTTGAGGACAGATTTAAAGTAAACATGGATGTAAGTTGGAATTATGTTGTATCTACTTGTAAGGTTCCTAATGTTATCCCAGGAGGCTTTGGGTCATGACAAATGAGTAAGGTTGCATTTGTCACTTTTCTGGTGTTATTGACAGTTGCCTGTTTCAATTTTGTCAATCAAATTGTGCTTGGATTACTAACTCAGTCCTCTCACTTTAATTTTATATCATTTTTTATTTAAGAACCTTGAAATATTACCCTTTTAATTTCATGCATGTGTACTAAATGTCATTTTTGTCTTTAGCTGGAGCAGGCCAAGGCACTAGTAAATGATGCCATCCAAGCTGGCATCATGTGTGACCTGGGATCTGGAAACAACATCGACCTGTGTGTCATTACAAAAGAGGGGGTGGACTATATCAGACCTCACAAAGAGTCTCCTTATAACTACAAGAGGTAGAAAACCTCAGCTATCTTATTATTTACTTTTCAGGTCCCATATTTTGCTATACAACTCACAGGCATTAACTGCATATATTTAAAAGTAAGTGATATTTTAATCTGATGTTTTGATATTGGTAATTTATTGATTCCTTTCTATCCCTGTGTTACAGACAAGCGAAGTATAAATATAAATCAGGTACAACACCAATTTTAACTAAAACCGTGAATCAGCTCGAGCTGGACTTGGTGCATGAGACTGTTCAGATGATGGAAACAGCAGCATCAAGTTGAGCCAAGAAATACACCATGATGTCTGGAATGAGACCTGGAAGAGGAATCCTTTCAACTTAACTGCTGACAAGCAGATTATGCCATTATATTAGTTGTTTGTGTTCTCCTAATTCCATGACTGGTAGACCTGTGCAGATAATTATCAATAAACCATTACATTTTACAGTATATACACTGCGTAGCCTTTTTTATTGCTTATAAAATACACTACAGAGACACTGTCTACATTGTTGATGCTAATGGTTATTTGTCAGTCATAAATAATCGAATAAAGCCTAACATTATTTCAGAACTGTGATGAAAAAGTAAAAATACATCTGTACAATGCATTATGCAAAACTATGACTTGGTTGTGTAAATGCTTGTAGGTATTTTTCATAATGTTGTTGAATTTAACAACTCAACATTATGGTCAACTTTTCCACTTTGGTCTCATTTGCTAAAACATAGTTCTATCATCTTATAGTTTTTTTAAATGCAACTTTGTAAACCCAAACTGCTGCCATGTTTTTATGTTTTATATAAAGAAAAAAGACTTTCTTCTGGCAACCCTTTCAAACATACCATACTTGTCCCATTTTTTCTAAGTGTACCTGAAAATTTTGAGAGTTTGTGGTGAAGTTTTGTCTGCCATTTCTGTGTGCTTTACACAGTCTGGTCTTAGGGTGAATTTGCTGTTAAAATTAAATGTGTGCTAAGCTCGGCTTTTCTTTTAAAAATAATATAAAACACAAGTAGTAATACATGAATATGTGATTATAATATAAAATAATAACATGGGTGACGTGGTGGCACTGTGGGTAGCATGTTCGCCTCACAGCAAGAAGGTTACAGGTTCGAGTCCCGGCTGGGTCAGTTGGCGTTTCTGTGTAGAGGTTGCATGTTCTCCCTGTTTTCGCGTGGGTTTCCTTCAGGTGCTCTGGTTTCACCCACAGTCCAAAGACGTGGTACAGGTGAACTGGGTATGCCAAAATTGTCTGTAGTGTATGAGTGTGCAATGATGTTTCCCCGTGATGGGTTGAGGCTGCAAGTGCATCCGCTGTTTAAAACATATGCTGGATAAGTTGGTGGTTCATTCCGCTGTGGCAACCCGAGATTAATAAAGGGACTAAGCCGAAAAGAAAATTAATGAAAATAATAACATTTATTTTTTAAGACCAGCCAATGACCAACTCATCTATTAATTTCCTCATATGGAAAACCATGAAATGTAATGGATTGTCCCAAATTTTCACATGACTGCATACATAGGAGCAGACTTTCTTATTAAATAAATTCCTAAATATTAGGCTAGGTGATGCGGTGGCGCAGTAGGTAGTGCTGTCGTTTCACAGCAAGAAGGTCCCTGGTTTGAGCCTCGGCTGGGTCATTTTGCATTTCTGTGTGGAGTTTGCATGTTCTCCTTGCGTTTCCTCCAGGTGCTCCGGTTTCCCCCACAAGTCCAAAGACGTGGTACAGGTGAATTGGGTAAGCTAAAATTGTCTGTAGTGTATGGGTGTTGCCCAGTGATGGGTTGCAGCTGGAAGGGCATCCGCAGTGTAAAACATATGCTGGATAAGTTGGCGGTTCATTCTGCTGTGGTGACCCCAGATTAATAAAGGGACTAAGCTGAAAAAGAAAATGAATGAATGAATATTAGGCTAGTGATATCTTAAATATAGGTCAATATATATAT
>CAIGQZ010000253.1:4492452-4524927 GCA_903798205.1 Danio tinwini
TTATATATATATATATATATATATATATATATATATACACAAGCAGAAGAACCCCCTGCAAAAATAATCAAGTAACACAATATAAATCTCACATATTGGTTGATTATTTTCACCGATGGACACGACAAATTGCACAAATGAGCGTCACTGTGGCACAGTAGGTAGCATTGTCACCTCACAGCAAGAAGATCGCTGGTTCGAGCCTTGGCTAAATCAGGTAGCATTTCTGTATGGAGTTTGCATTTTCTCCCTGTGTTTGCGTGGGTTTCCTCCGGGTGCTCCAGTTTCCCCCACAAGTACAAAGACATGCGTTGTAGGTGAATTGGGTAAGCTAAATTGTCCGTAGTGTATGTGTGTGAATGGGAGTGTATGGGTGTTTCCCTGTAATAGGTTGTGGCTAGAAGGGCATCCGCTATGTAAAACATATGCTAGATAAATTGACAGTTCATTCCACTCTGGTGACCCCAGATTAATAAAAGGACTAAGCCAAAAAAGAAAATGAAGGAATGAATGAAAAGCTTCATTAATGGTGTTTACATCTGCACCAAAAAACCTCCCTCAATTTATTTATTTATCTCCCACAGAAAATGATGTTTTGTGATCAGTGTGAATTACGTGATAATAAAAACAATAAAATGAACAAAAACTGTGAAGAAACCAATAATTTTCTTTATAGACATCATTCACTTACAACCATAAGACATATCTATCCCAGAGGACTATGATCCCAACAAGTGTGTGTGTGTGTTTAGGTGTATTTTTGTAAGCTAGATCAACATTGCAGCACTCCTCATTTCTTCATCATTTCTTGGTCTCCTAAAATACAAGAAGAAACACTTTACATTTAATTCATTTCACATTAACTATGGTTATGCAGATAAATAGCTTTAACACTTACATCTTTATCCCTGTGAAATATGAGCGGAGCTGTTTGATACATTAGTCCTGAAATCCTGAAAGCAACATTACAATAAAAAGTTCAGACAGCTCATGAACAAAATACTGTCATCTCTGTATCATCAAACATGTTATATGCTCTACACAGTGTTTCTGTCACCATCTTGCACTTTGTCTCCATACCCCTAGAGGTCCCCATGTTCCCCCTCTTCCTTGGTTCTTCCTTATGTGTTCATGTTTACTTAATTTCAATCACCTGTGACCATAGATATATATACTAGATATAACATAGGGACCCTGAGTATGCATGAAAACCGCCGCCACATTTGTACAGTGCTCCCAGGACAAAAGTCATTCAACCGCACTAGTCAAGACAGTGTGCCAATTTTCGTAATTTAACAAAATATTTGCATACTGACCACCGGGAGAGCTCCAGATCATAGATATATGTGTATATGTGTATAAATCTCTAGCTTTGAATGGCCACAGTCCTCCACTGCACCTTGGTCCCACATTCATTTCAAAGGAGTGCTACCCTGTACTAAAATGGCGGCTCTATTGAAGCATTCCTTCTAATAGACAACAGCAGGGCAGGCAACATCTAATGTAAATATCTATGACCTGTCACTTGTTCCAACGTATTTAACTTGTCACTTTTTCCTCTGTTGCTCACTCGGTTTTTGAGTCAGTACCTTGTGAACTTGCCTAATGTTCCCTTGATCTCCTGATCTACGTCTATTAAGACTTTTGTTTTCCCCTGTTGCTTGCTGCCTTACAGTGCATTCACATGGGGCTTCAGCGTCAACGCTCGATAGAGGGCGTGTCAGACCGTATCTGAAGTTTGGGCTGACGCAATTATCATAGCAGCATCAGCCAATGAAGTTAGTCAGCAATTGGCTACCGTCTGAGCTGGTGTATTTGCATACAGCAATCTGATTGGCTGACATCTGAAACCGCATACTTCCATATATACAGTACGCTAAAAACAGTATGTGAGCCGAGTAGTACGTCCGAATTCATAGGATTCGAAAATCAGTATGCGAGAAGTTCCCGGTTGACTTACTACTTCTGGTGAGATTCTGAAGCCCCATGCTCGCTGCGCTATCCCATGATGCCCCGTGAAACAATTCATGAATGGGAGTGGAGCGACGCAACTGATGCAGGTAGGTCACGTGACCATGACAAAATGGCGGATGTAGTATGTCTGAATTCCATTTACTGCTTTTGAGACTAATTTCTACATGCATCTCTTCCTAGACCGTTCATCCACCAAACTTACTCCAAACCTCCAAACTGGTCTGATTCGGGTTGCTATATCTTTTCCGACTGATCCGACTTACGGTTTTCCGAAAACTGACCTGGAAAATTCAGAAAAGTCCCATTGACTTTACATTGGACCAAACATTATGACCTTATAACTTTGCGCCAGACTGTCACACAGACTTAAGGTTGGGCTCATTTAACTCAGACTACCAATCTACCAATCACTGGTGATGACCTTTTAACTTACTAGTCATGCCCTAGCAACCACTTACGGCACCCTAGCAACTGTCCCATAGACTTCCATTATAAAAAACTGCCATTGACTTTACATTGGACATACTAAAGACATATCACTTTATACTAACAACATAGCAATCCATACTAGAAACATACTAACAAAAATGCTAATTCATATTAAATGCATGCAAACATGCTTATTCATACTGGAAACATGCTAGCAACATGCTAATTCATGCTAACAACAGGCTAATTTATGCTAGAAACATGCTAGCATAATGCTAATTCATACTAGAACCATACTTATTTATGTTAGCAACTGCCTAGCAACCACTCAGAATACCTTAGCAACCGCCTAGCAACACCTTAGTAACGACCTAGCAACGCCTTAGCAACCACCTAGCAACCACTCAGAACACCCTAACAACTACCTAGCAACACTATATCAACGACCTATAATACCAAAGCAACCACCTTACAACACCTTAGCAACCACCTAGCAAAACGTTAGCAACTGCCTAGCAGCCACCTAGCAGTGTCTTAGCAACACCCTAGCAACCGCCTAGCAACACCTTAGCAACCACCTAGCAACACCTTAGCAACCACCTAGCAACGCCTTAGCAACCGCCTAGCAACCACCTAGCAACTGCCTAGCAAGACCCTAGCAACGCCTTAGCAACTAATCAGAACACCCTAGCAACCAGCAACACCTTAGCAATGACAAGTATTCACAGTATTCGTACAAAGCATATATGTAAATATTATATTTCAGATTTAGATATATGGAGATGGCGACGCGGTGGCGCAGTATGTAGTGCTGTCGATTCACAGCAAGAAAGTTGCTGGTTCGAGCCTCGGCTATATCAGTTGGCATTTCTGTGTGGAGTTTGCATGTTCTCCCCATGATCGCGTGGGTTTCCTCCGGGTGCTCCGGTTTCCCCCACAGTCCAAAAACATGTGGTAGAGGTGAATTGGCTTAGCTAAAATTGTCCGTAGTGTATGAGTGTGAATGAGAGTGTATAAGTGTTTCCCAGTGATGGGTTGCAGCTGGAAGAGCATCCGCTGCGTAAAACGTGCTGGATAAGTTGGCGGTTCATTCTGGTGTGGCAACCTCAGATTAATAAAGGGACTAAGCCGAAAAGAAAATGAATGAATGAATATATGGAGATACTGCTATTGACACATCAAGATCACTGACAAAGTCAATTACCATTTATTTATTTTTAGCATTTGTGATAATGAGGAACTCACCTTCTATGGGTTTAAATGCTGAAAAACAAGCAAAAAAGAGGAAGTTTAGCAATTTCATTCAACAAAAAAAATCAACGTCAAATCCACTGAAAAAAAGAGGAGTGCATATAAATTATATTTCGTTATTCAGACAAATGTAAATGTTATTAAAAATAAAACAACGTTCAAATTTAATTCAGCCCTTCACAAACACAATTTAAAAGTTTATAGTTACATTTAATATATTTAAGACTTTGTAAAAATTTAAAACATTAAAATAAATTAAATAAGAAACTGGACATCTTGTCGTGTGAATTTATTCTCACCTTTTTTCTTCTTATGCATCACACATACAGCACCAACTATGAAAACCAAGATGACCAGAAGAACACCAATTACAACAATGATGCCAATAGGAGCCGATTCTGAAGAATAAAATCACAGTCGAAGTTCCCAGTTTATAAAAGGTCTGATTATATTACTAATGAAAACAAAACATTGTAAAAAATTTAACTGTTTTCTGTATTTGGTGATTTGTGTTTTCCCGCCATTTATTTATACTTTTGAATTGCATTATGGGATCTTGATCTTTCCCCCAAAACCTTTTGATGTTGAAAAGTTTGAAAGTGAATTTTGTTGACATTTTTAATAGTTTGAAGCGATATGTTGTTTGTGTTGTAAATTACAGTACAACTAACCCTTGTGATAAACTGCCAGCACCTATTCTGTTATTTTACAGACTCCTTTCTCTATATATTATTTCTTAAATAATATCTCCGCCCAAACTGCTAAAATGCTAATAAAAGTCACTTTGTTAATCAAAATCCCATAATGCAATTCACAACCATAAATAAACTGAAAACGTCATGTAAACAGCTAGCTCTCTGCAACTCTCACATGGGCACCCACTGATGCTAAGCAGGGCTGCACCTGGTCAGTATCTGGATGGGAGACCACATGGGAAAGCTACTGCTGCTGGAAAGTGTTAGTGAGAGCAGCAGGGGGCGCTCAACCTGTGGTCTGTGTGGGTCCTAATGCCCCAGTATAGTGACAGGAACTCGATACTGCTCAGTGAGCGGCATCTTTTGGATGAGACGTTAAACCAATGGCTCTGTGGTCGTTAAAAATCTCAGGATGTCCTTCGAAAAAGAGTAGGGGTTTAACCCCGGCATCCTGACCAAATTTGCCCACTGGCCTCTGTCCATCATGGCCTCTCCCATATCACAATTGGCTTCATCACTCTGTCTTCTCTCCACCAATCAGCTGGTGTGTGGTGAGCGGTCTGGCACAATATGGCTGCCGTCGCATCATCCAAGTGAATGCTGCACATTGGTGGTGGTTGAGGACATTCCCCCAAAAATGTGTAAAAGCCTCTAGAAAAGCGCTATATAAATGTAAGGAATAATTATTATTTTTATTATTAAACCACAAAAAACGAATCATGTAATTAACATATTTTGTAACAGTGAATATGCTATATTGTATACTATTTATCCTCCTAGTGCAGGGGTGGGCAAACTCGGTCCTGGAGACTGTATATAATGTTCATAGTACATCCATTTGTAAATATCACCATAATTTTTCTATAACTGCACTTTATAACTTATACCTGTATCCTGCACTTGCTGCTGTTGCACTCCTGGTTAGACCTAAACTGCATTTCGTTTCCTTGTACTTGAACATGTGTGATGACAATAAAGTTGAATCTAATCTAATCTAATCTAATCTGATGTCTGGCACAGCTTAGCTCCAACTCTAATCAAACACACCTGCTTATAGATTTCTAGTGATATTGAAGACACTGATTAGCATGTTTAGGTGTGTTTAATTAGTGTTGGAGCAAAACTGTGCAGGACACCGGCCCTCCAGGACCGAGTTTGCCCATCCCTGTCCTAGGGCTTGAGTGTCCACATACGCGGACAGCACATTTTAGTTCTTAAGTGGCTATTTAAAATGCTTTGAATGTTTTGTTACAGACATACAGTGTCATCCTGCAACTGTTTTGCAGCATATGAAATGTCCCAAACTCTATTTTTTACTGTCCAAAATGGGGGAAAAATAGTTTTTACTCTCTGATAGTCAAAGAAAAAATATGTTAAATATGCATTAAAAAACATTCAGGAAAAAGTGTTTTATGTAAATTGGGACCACAAGTCCACATATACGGACATCATTTTTCTCTAAAAGTACATCATATCAAAAGATGATACTTAGATTTTTATTCTAATTAGGTTCTAATAAGCCCAAATAGCAAAGAGAAATAAAAACTGCATGTAAAAAAACACCTTGGGTCTTAAGAGGATATAGTTGTATATTACATTATTTCTTCATCTTCCAGTTAAAATCTGTGTTAACATATTATTGGTCTGTGTTTAATCTAAAAGACAGCAACTTTAATCTCTTCAATCTAAAAGTCATCTGAATTTTTGGAGATTCAAAATCCAATGTAGTTGCAAAGGTGAAAAACACATGAGGGACGTTCATGGTTTAGTCGTCTACGCTCTCTTACTCTCATTAGTTAGGATAGTCTCATCTGCTGCCTTGGTTTCTCCCTGATGCTCCACCACACAACTGAAGTTGTTATTCTTCCACTCTTCAGGATTAACATAAAGAGTGCTGGTCTTCTGGAAGGTGCCATCTGCATTGGGTAGAAGTTCACTGAGCTCCACATCCTCATCATGATCTTCTCCGTTTTTCTCCCAGGAGATCTTTATTGCACTGGGGTAAAAGCCTGTAGCATGACACACGACTGGATAAGAATAATATTTCTGCAGCAGAGACACTCGAGGAGAGACTGAGAGGGAAATGATATGATAAAAAATTTAATAAACAGAAATTAAAAGATTAAACAGCCCCACACTCATACAAATGAGATTTTCTTACCTTTTTCCTGTTGACTGTCGGTGGCTTAACCCACATAATTATTCAGCCACTTAATGCATTCAATATCCAAATAAATTTTCCTTTTATTTCCATTCAAATTTTGAAAATCCCATTTATTTTTGGTAATAGTAGCTTGATGATTAGCAGCAATATAAGTAGAGGTGCTCTTATCAAAGCTGATGAAGTCCTCTCCATCATAACCAATCTCCCAATGTCCTTGTTTGGTGCCATCATCTTCCAGCTCACAGCCGTACATCCACTGGAATGTGTGAACACCCGAGCCTCCTTTATTACATAGTAAAAGGTTTCCATATGTTTAGAACCGTTTGTATAAGTTTATAGAGTTGAAGTCAGAATTATTAGCACCCCTGTTTATTTTTTTCCCCAATTTCTGTTTAACAGAGAGCAGATTTTTTTCAACACATTCATAAGTGAAGTTTATTTATAAACTAATTTCGAGAGGATCACGTGATTATGATTGAACACGGCTGGTCATGCATTAACCATGTATGACCAACCAATCAGATGATTCCTAACCCACTATAAAGAGCCAGAGTTTCTTACTACAGTCATCTTCGTTTGAAGAATCCCTCCTTCTACCACTACTCCTCCTCTTTTCCTTTCATAGGGCGACACGGTGGCCCAGTGACTAGCACTGCGGCCTTACAGCAAGAACGTCACCGGTTCAAGTCCTTTAACAGACTGGCTGTCGTTTTTGTGTGAAGTTAGCATGTTCTTCCCGTGCTCGCGTGGGTTTTCCCCGGGTTCTCCGGTCTCCTCCCACATTCCAAAAAACATGCACTACAAGTTAATTGAACAATCTAAATTTAGCACTAGTCAAACTTTTATCTATCAGCATATCTCTCCATAGCAATTATGTTCTGTCATTAACTCTTATCAAAGGGGGGAGTTCTCGAGATCTACCTGAGCTCAAAGCTCCCCTTTTGCCCTGCAAACGGGAGGGAGCCCAGGGCTCAAGGACCTTTTGGGCTCAGGGCTCTTTCCCGGGACAGCATGCCAAACTTGCTTATAATCAATCATCAGCTAAGTGTGAACTCTTGAAACATAATTGTTTTAATAACTCATTTCTAATAACTGATTTATTTTATCTTTGCCATGATGACAGTAAATAATATTTTATTAGATATTTTTCAAGACACTTCTTTACAGCTTAAAGTGACATTTAAAGGCTTAACTAGGTTAATTAAGTTAACTAGGCAGGTTAGGGTAATTAGGCAAATCATTGAATAACGATGGTTTGTTCTGTAGACTATCAAACAAAAATATAGCTTAAAGGGGCTAATAATTTTGACCTTAAAATGGTGTTTAAAAAAATTAATAGCAGCTTTTATTCTAGCCGAAATAAAACAAATAAGACTTTCTGCAGAAGAAAAAATATTATCAGACATACTGTGAAAATTTCCTTGCTCTGTTAAACATCATTTGGGAAATATTTAAAAAAGAAAAAAAATTCAAAGGGGGAATAATAATTCTGACTTCAACTGTACAATGTTTGTTTATTCCGTCTGATTACAAGTGATTACAAAAACATTTGTTTTTAAATTCTATTGTATATTATTGTCTTTATTGTTTAAATTTGTGATTTTATTTTTGTTATAATGTACTACAAATAAAATTATTATTATTATTATTATACATTTATGCAATCATTGCATTATTTAATTATACAATCTATGACAAAGTATGTTGTATAGTAAAATATATATGTTTACAGATTGATATTTTTCTGCTCCCATAACTCTGTGGTTAGTTGTTTTGCAAAATATAAACAGATGTTTCAATATAATATTAAAATATACATTGTCTGTTAATTTATATTTTAGGTTTTTACTGCAAATGTCACATCCATGATGATTGCTCTCTCTTACTGACATACTAATTTATTCAACTGATTCTTAGAAACAAATCACTGCTTAATAAACCAAGTGCTTTGCTTTCATTTAAAACAGCACAATAACATTCCTCTCTTACTATTTTATCATTTCTTTCAATGGGAGAGAAAGTAATCAGCAATTCAGCAACTGCTGATATAAGCAATTCATTATTAGAAAACTGATCCATTCAAAAACAAAACATGTCTGGCCTGTAATGCTCAGAGAAGTTGAACTGTATTGGTAATTGGGGTAAAGTTGGTTTTATATTTTGCGCATTCAGACTTTCTCCTAAATGATATCATTTCAGAAAAGTATTATTTGTAAATTCTAAATGGGTAATTCACATTAGCAGCCAATGAATATCAGAGTACAACATTGTTCACAGTCAGTTAAATAGTGCTAATGTTGTTTTGAGGTCATTCTTGCATGCAATTTCAGACCCAATATTCAAAGTAGCGTAGGAAACAATATAGGAACCGTGTCACAAGTTTTCACTGTTCAAAAATGAATGAATGTGTGAATATAAAACTTACTTTACCTCAGTGTATTTGTACTGTACCTTAACTGGTTTGAAATCATTGATATGATTGTACAAAGTTTCTGGTAAACAAGAGATGTTACTTTTGTATCAGTGAGTCTTTAATGCTTGGTAATGTGCAGCAATTTAAGAAATCACATGCAATTACAAAAAACACCAGCAAATTAAGAAAAGATTGTTATTGGTTTGAAAGGATATGCGTTTCAAATCCTCACAATACGAACACATTTAAAAAAACGCGCTGCATTTTCTCACAATGCAAACAAATTATGAAAATATGCTGCATTTTCTCACAACACATGCAAGTAGCATGAAACACAATGGAAATGTTTCAAGAGGACCCAAAAACATGAAGGAGCCGGCTGTTTAGGTTATGATTATTTAGGCTAATAATATACAAAAAACAAGGGAATCATGTGATCAGGATGTTAAAACAAACAAAAAACTCACATTTCAAAGATCACCTCCAACTTCACTGAGCAATAGTCATGGCACAATAAGCAAAACCCAAGCGTGTTCGTCACATTTTTGGGTTCCCTTGAAACATTTCTGTTGTGTTTCGTGCTATTTGTGTTGTGAGAAAATGCAGGCGTTTTCTTAATTTGTTTGCGTTGTGAGAAAATGCAGCACGCGTGCTGTCAAACTTTACTTAATTTGCTGGCGTTTTTTGTAATTGCATGTGTTTTCTTAAATTGCAGCACGTTAAGCTCTCTCTGCCACTGTACTTGTGACTTAAGTTAATTAGTTAATATATAGTATTATATAATTTAGATAACAGTAAGTTACGTCACTTTTCAAACAATAATTAAATTAGTATTAAAAGTAAAAATAGATATTGTAATAGTATTAATAAAATAATCTGTCTCTGCCTTAAAAACAGGCAGGATTTGATTCTAAATGACTATGGCAATAATGGTTTTTAATATATTATCTTTTTGTACATTGCATTCTTTAATATTTTTATTTTTTTATTTACACTACCCTTGATGTTTGTTTATACATTTAAATTTTAGCTAACTGATATTTCATCAATCTGAAACGAGTGGCCCTATAGATTAATATCCATAATACTTAAAACCTTCATCCGTTCACATTCACATGAGTATGATATGTGAGATGCACTCAAATATAACAATAAAAATATATTATAGATTTTTGTGAGTTTATGTGTAGTCCTCTGTGTTTATCTAAGCTTTATTAACATACCCGTGGATTGGTTGAACCTGCTCTTTAACGCTTGAATGTTGTTATTAAACACAGTTTGCTCAATGGTGTGTTTTTCAGTTTCACCATTCTAGTAATCTGCTCCCTCGTTCTGTCTGATCCATTCTGTCTTAGGAACAGCCGCCTTTGTTTTGCTGTCATAATAGAAGAACTTTTGACCATCCATCAGACTAACTATAGTCAACTTTGGAATGTTAACATCTCCAGACACAGCAGTGTAGAAGTACTGCAGAGAATGTCTTCCTGTGGACAAACACATCACATAAATTGACGGTATATAAGCAAATAATATAATGATATTGTGCAGAAGTCTTGGCTTTTGTCCTGAGTTATTGCATAACTCTCTTTCCTTCTGATAAAACTAAGCTAGGCCCATAGTATTAAAGGGATAGTTCACCCAAAAATTAACACAATTACTCATTATTTACTTAACCTCAATTGGTTCCTAACTTTTTGAGTTTGTTAAACACAAATGAAGATATTTTGAAGAAAGCTGAAAACCTGTAACCATTGACCTCCACAGCTTGAAAACAAACACAATGGATGTCAATGGTTACAGGTTTTTAGCTTTCATTAAAATATATTCTTTGTGTTCAACAGAAGAAAGAAAATCAAACAGCTTTTGAACAAGTGACGGTTTGAAAAATTTATAAACATATGCTGGAATAGTTGGGGGTTCATTCCTTTGTGGCGACCCCTGATAAATAAGGGATTAAGCCGAGGGAAAATGAATGAATGAATAATTAATATAATATTTATTTTTAAAACTTTTGGTTCCACTTTTCACTATTACCTACAGGCTTATTACCTGCTTATTATATTGGCAGTTTATTATAAAGTATGAGATCTTATTCTACATCCCTACCCAATACCTAAACCAAGGTACAACCGAGGTATGCAGAAGAGCATCTCTGAATGCACAACATGTCAAACCTTGAGGTGGATGGGCTACAGCAGCAGAAGACCACACCGGTTGCCACTCCTGTCAGCTAAGAACAGGAAACTGAGACTACAATACACACAGGCTCACCAAAATTAGACAATAGAAGATTGGAAAAGCATTGCCTGGTCGGGTGGGTAGGATCAGATTCGGATGGTAGGGTCAGAATTTGGTGTAAACAACATAAAAGCATAGATCCATGCTGTCTTGTATCAATGGTTCAGGCTGGTGCTGGTGGTGTAATGGTGTGGGCGATATATTTTTGGCACACTTTGGGCCCATTAGTACCAATTATGCATCACGTCCACGCCACAGCCTACCTGAGTATTATACCTGACCATGTCCATCCCTTTATCACCACAGTGTACCCATCTTCTGATGGCTACTTCCAGCAGGATAACGTGCCATGTCATAAAGCGCAAATCTCAGACTGGTTTCTTGAACATGACAATGAGTCAGTGGCGGATTTAGGCATGGGCAATATGGGCAATCACCCAGGGCAACATTTTGCTAGGGGCGGCATGGGAAGACGGTGCAAAAAAAAGAAAAGAAAAACCTTTGATTTGATTAGATTTATTTACTTTTGAACAGAAATATCATACATAAAATATCTTTAACAAAAAACAACAACATTTTAACATGGTCGGAAATGGAGCGGGATGAAGCACATTAGTACAAGATTATTATTTTCCCACCCTTTGAGAAATAATATTTACTTTATGCAAATGTATTAATTTAGAGTGGTAATCCCATAATAAAGACGTTAGGGGCAAATATGGGGTGTTTTGCCCAGGGTGCCATTTAAGCTAGAACCACCACTGCAATGAGTTCACTGTACTCAAATTGCCTTCACAGTCCCCAGATCTCAATCCAATAGAGTACCTTTGGAATGTGGTGGAATGGGAGATCCGAATCATGGATGTTTAGCTGACAAATCTGCAGCAAGTGCATGATGCTATCATGTCAATATGTACCAAAATCTCTGAGGAACATTTCCAGTACCTTGTTGAATCCAACCCTGTACTAGTATAAACCTAATTATGTACCTAATAAAGTGGCCGGTGAGTGTATATAGGCTAGCATGCCTCCAGTAACCAAAATGGCTTAAATGATTCATATTAATTATTTATTATTTTTAGTGAAATCTGTAAAAATTTTAAGAACAATATAGGCATTTATGCTTATTTCTGTCCAGAATTATTTTTAAAACACTATCAGAAATGCTATCAGAATGTTTTCATGAATTGTCATCAGTCTCCAGGTAGAAACCACATATTCAGATTAAACATAAGAATCCTGTTTGTTCAAAAATAAATTATTTCCATAAAAAAAACACTCCATCGTCGTAAAAAAACTCAAAACGTACTTAAAGTTTTAAAAGCTTATAAAAGTTTTAAAAGCTGACCCTACAAATTGTATAAATACATTAACTTAAGTCTATGTTATACGTCAAAAATATCTATATAAAAGAACATTGGCAAGGGTTATCGTTTGACAAAAGGTAAATAAGTTATATGATGGAAAAATAGCGCCGAAAAGTCGTAGTGTAAACGTCTAGCAACATAAATTGTAAACATGTAAAGCTTGTACACAGGTAAGATATACGTAAAATGATCTACTCACGGGCACATGTGAGATGAATCCCGAAAAATAAAACCATCGCGATTCGCATCTTTCATGTAATGAAAATCAAATCAAAATTCAAAACAACAATTGTGTCATTAATGAATCTCGGAAAACGGATGTTCGTCGACTTGTGCAACAGCCCTGAGTGAACGCTCAAATTAACTTTAACTGTCCCTCATCAGTCCAGTGCATTGTCATCTGTCACCAATGTCACCAACAGTCAACTTTCAAAATACTGAGATACCTGCATACTTAGACATACTTAGAAAAAAACTTTAATAAAACAAACAAGTTGTTCAAATAAAAAAAAATAACATAAAAACAAATAAAAAAATAACATAAGAACAATATAGGAATTTATGTTTATTTCTGTAAATAAGTTGTCCTAGAAATAACCCAGGTGAAGAATATATATATATGAGCAATTCCATGCAAATGTCAACCTTGCCATGAAACAAATTAAGTTTTCACCAGAATATGGAAACCATTTCTAAGTTTTTTTGTTAAGCAAGTATTTTACAGTACTTTAGAAATACTCAAAAATATATCTGTCAATGTTTTCAAACTATTATGTTTGATTTATTAAAGTCACACAAATAGAAATTTCACATCAGTCACATCCATAATGACACTTTTTCCTCATAAGTGCAAAAACATTATATAAAATAAAATCAATCATTTTTGTTCTATAGTGAGCCAACTCTTATCCTTTTAATTAGCATTGTTTCTTTTAAGTTGTGCGGTTTAATTCACAGAATTTCTACAAAGTATGTTGTATACTGCAAACTCGCAGACTTTTTTGGCCACATCCATAACGCTGGAATTGCTCATATATATACACTGAAGGGTTTTCTAGGCTAGAATAAAATGTGAATTTTAGTATATCCTACTGCAGTATATTACAGTATTTACTAAATCTCACTGCAGCATAGTATTAACATATAGTGAACTGAAAACTGTAGTAAACAGTAAACTAATAGACTGTAATAGACTGTAAATAGACTAATAAACTAATATACTGTATAATACTCATAGTATTTACTATAGTACTCTAGTATAACTACTATAATACTATACACGCTCAGAAATAAAGGTACAGGAGCTATCACTGGGGCAGTACCTTTTTAAAAGGTACATATTTGTACCTGAAAGGTCCATAATGGTACCTCAAAGGTACTTTTTAGGTACATTTGGGTACTAATATGCACCTTTGAGGTACCATTGTGGACTCTTTGGGTACCAATTTGTATCTTTTGAAAAGGTACTGCCCCAGTGACAGCTCCTGTACCTTTATTTCTGAGAGTGTAGTATAACTATAGTATAACTATATAACTATAATATAATTTTCTTACTGGGCACACTAAAATGTTAAAACTTATCTGGTTTAAAACACAGTAATTGTTTATGCTCTAAAGTAAATTTACTTTAAAATACATACAGTATTTTAATATGGGAAAATACAAGAAAGCATCGAATAAAATAACCTACAAATGAATATACATTCTTTCAGTTAATATACGATGGTGAATGTTTGGAAGAACATGTCAAATTTGATTTTTGATAAAGATAGAAGAAAAAGTTTACTCACTAATGGTCAAAGCATATTAAGAGGATATTTGCATTCAATTAAACTAATATATATCGCTTTTACAAGACTGTTTCAAAGCAGCTTAACATAGAAGTTCTAGTAAATTGAAACTGTGTCAGTCCAATTTTAATCTAAATAGAAGAGAAGAATAGACAAAAAATTGGTCAAGGTATGAAAATGTGAAAACTATTTGGTAAAGAGGAAACAAACATATAATGGCTTTATTGTATAGTTTTAAAAGTATATTAAAAGAAAAGCATACTTTCACTATAGAACTTCTTACTTTTGCTTTCATTTTTTCTGGATTTTTGATTACAGCAACAGTTTTTCTTTGAGTCACTAAACACTGCACATGACTGAGGTCAGCTCAGGAATGTCACTTGAGAGAATGCTGATTATCAAATAGTGTGCCACATTGCATGAGACTGAGATAATGTAGGAAAATACACATTTGATCTCCAAACAGATCCGTCATAGTACATTTTGTTCAGCATAATTGCCATCCTTTCCTTTTCAAAGTGCCAACAATGATCCAATATCTGTTCCAAAAATGCATTACCATTGTTTCTCCTGTTGTGCTTATAATTTAACCACGCTTGCACTTGGTATTAAAACATTTCTATGAAGTTAACGTTTGACTTTGGACTCAAAACATGCCTCCAAAACATTCATTTGTCCATTTTCCTTCGGTTTAGTCCCTTTATCCATCAAGGGTCACCAAAGTGGAATGAACCACCAATTTATCCAGCATATGTTTTACACAGGGGATGTCCTTCCAGATGCAACCCAGTACTGGGAAACACCCATACACATTTATTCACACTCAAACACTACAGCCAATTTAGTTGATTTAATTCACCTATAGCACATGTTTTTTGGACTGTGTGGGGAAACTGGAGCATGTCATCTCTGGAAACGTCAACTGACCCACCCGGGACTCAACCTTCTTGCTGTGAGGCAACAGTGCTAACCGATAATAGTGTAAAGTAAAAAATTACAAATACTCAAATTACTGTAACTGAGTAGTTTTTTTCAGGAACTGTGATTTACTAAAAATGTTAATTTCACTTTCCATTGAGTACATTTTTAGTGCTGTATCTGTACATTTCTCCACTATTTTCCTTCAAGCTGCAGTAACTATTTTTTCTTTGTCTTGTCTTTTCTTGTCAAATTGCACATAGAAGGTAAATCGCCTCATAATGGACTACCTCAAGACATGTGTGATTGATAATTGCAGCAAACAATTATTAATTTGGAAGCATTAAAAGTGTCCAAGAAGATGTCCAAAATCTTTACACACATTGACCCAGAGACTGTTAGATGCATGTCACTGATGAGAAGATGACAGATGTTTACTGTATGACCACTGAAATAGCCTTAAACACTCAGCAGACACAAGACGTCAACATGATACTCGATTAACATTGTACCTCAAGATCATGGGGATGTTGCATTTTGGTTGGAAATGAAAGTTGAGTTGACGTCAGAACTCAACATCAAGCCGACGTCAATGTCCAACGTTCAACCTAAAATAAATCAAGTATTAACGCCTAATGATGTTACAGCTTGATGTTGTGTGGATGCTACCACTATGACGTCTGTCAGACGTTGGATTTTGGTTGCTGTACCTGACGAATAAATGTCAATATTTGACATCAATATGACATCGACGTTGGACTTTGGTCGCTTTTTAACACAACCTAAAATCAACCAAATATCAACATCTTTTGACATCATTAATTCAATTCAATTCATCTTTATTTGTATAGCGCTTATACAATGTAGATTGTGTCAAAGCAGCTTCACATGGAAGTTTATAGTGCATTGAAACAGTGTCAGTTCAGTTTTCAGTGTTTAAGTTCAGTTCAGTTTAGCTCAGTTCAGTGTGGTTTAATAATCACTACTGAGAGTCCAAACACTGAGGAGCAATTCCATCGATGCGCAGCTCTACAGATCCCGAACCATGCAAGTCAGTGGCGACAGCGGCGAGGAAAAAACTTCACCAATTGGCGAAAGTGAAGAATTAAAAAAACCTCGAGAGAAACCAGGCTCAGTTGGACACGACCATTTCTCCTATGGCCAAACGTCTTGTGCAGAGCTGCAGTCTAGGCGCAGTAGCTGGACCTCAGCGAAGACACGTCTGTCCTTGGAGCATCACAGGAATCAGTCTCATGCTCTCCATCATGACCACCACAGCAGCAGCTCAGGATACGGCCTGGCCCAGAAACCTTGGGATCGTCTCGTCGCTGGTCTTGGATCGCATTATTGGACATAAAATTAAAATTGTCCTAAGACACTGGCTAGACATAGAATTTCGATCACCTAAATCTAACCTAATATTATTGTCCTATGATGCTGTTTGTTAGACAATAACTAATTGCACTACAGAATGTTACGTTTACAAACATTCACAATTTACATGTAAATGCATCAGCATTTTACAGCATAATACTCACTACTCTTAAGTACTTTTGAAAGAGTTACTTTTTACTCATACTTTGAGTAATATTTACAAAAGATACTTTTACTACTTACACTAGGCAAGTAATGGCACTTTTACTTGAGTATAATTTTTCAGTATTTTTTCCACCACTGCTAACCACTCTTTGGGACAGTGTCGTCTTTGGGATTTAAAAAATATGTATATTTCATTTTTAAATGTATTTTGGATACATTTTTATAAGGTTAATCTGTCGATTGTGCTTTTTATGACATGCTTTTAAGGCCAACTTCATGTAAAAAAATCTTTGAAAAACATTGCCCCATAAAATTATTAATTTTATATTTGTAATTAATAATCAACTAATGATTAATACAGTTAACAATTAACAAATCTGCTTATTATTTTCATTTGTTTTATTTATTTATTTATTTATTTATTTATTTATTTTCAAAATGCAGGCCTTCTGGCCTGGTGTTTGGAAAATATAGATTTTTCTTGCCTGTTTTCTTCATTTCCTTCACTCTCAGATTGGCAGCACATAATAATTATAACTTTCTCAGAATTCAGTCGTCACACTGCTAATGGGTCCCTGATAAGTATCAATTTTGTTTCTGGAGAAGCAAAATACTAGTTGAGCACCTGTTAGTACTAAGAAATGAAATTTGCTTCATTGCCACATCATGTTATTGTTATCTGAAGAAATGTACCACCAGTTTATTCTAGAGTCTCCAGTTCCCTACGAGGCGCTGATACGCATCTAAACGATTAGCGTAGCAAACAAATCGCAGAAGAAAAGCAAAGCATTCACCCAATCAGCGATCAGTATACTGACCGTCAGCGAACCAGCGCGCCTCATGTTGAGCTGTACAAAGATCCAGCGCCGAGTTTCAGGATCCGAGCGCGTAAGTTCGTGTTTTTTGTCTTTTATTGATCGACCCCGAATAAGCCTTTATTTTAAACATAATCACGAAGCGTTTGGGAAGATTGTGAGGAAACTGACAAGTATGAAATTACACCTTAGCGATCGTCGTTTAAAGGCTTTTAACAAGTAAACGGAAGGAGTCTGTATGGCACGTCCGAATTAAAGAGCTACAGTCTTCAAATCAAAAGGCGATATAACTGAAAGTATTACATTTATATTAATGTAAAATGTAAACAATGTACATTATATAAATCCTATCTACTCATACAGTTAAATCTGGTTGCTATGGTATTAAGTCAAAGTCAAAAGAACATAAACATAGTTACCGCTCAAATTCACTCTTATTGTTATTGTGATAATGGAGACGGATATGGAGACATAATATTGGAAATTAATACATGTTATACGTCTTGTGTGGTTTTGTTTATTGTCTAATTTTTTTATCATAATGATGACGAATCATAAGTACTAGTTAACCGAGTTTGTTGTGTGTGAATCATCACAGTTGTGTCACATTATCACATGATCGAAAGCTAGCGATATGAAATAGCAGTTTGCTACGTTTTTGAGATTTCTGTCTTTAAAATCCTGGTTAGATATTTGATTTTAGTAAATCGTTTAATTGTATAATGTTTTCTCTTCATTTCAGAAAATATTGGGGACATTTTAAAACGTTTAACATGGCTTAGTGTATCAAAACATCAACCAGATAAACCCTGAAATCGCATGTACATATATATGACTTTAAAACAACATTAGCACTATTTCATTAACTGTGAACAATGTTGTACTTTAATAGTCGTTGGCTGCTCATATAATTTCATTATTTAAAATTTCTAAAGAATACTTGTCATAAATAAACAAAAGCTGTTGAAAGTCTGAATTTGCGAATATAAAACCAACATTACCTCAACAATTAACCCTAACTACTGTAAAAAGATCGAGCCCTAATTCCATAGATAAAGTGAACAATATCACATTATTAAAGATTAAAGCTTCATCTTTTTGGTTTCCCCTGCTTGTTGTTAACGTACATTAAGCCATGTTAGTCTGATCTCATTCCTTGTAATTGACTTCAACGGGGAAGAAAACGCTTAATGTGTTAGTTTACGTAATCTATTGAATTAGGGCTTGTTCTTTTTACAGTAGTTAGGGTTTATTTGAAGTAAATTTGACAGAAATTTGGGTTTCTCTGGTTGATGTTTTGATACACTAAGCCAGTGGTCACCAATCTTGTTCCTGGAGGGCCGGTGTCCTTCAGATTTTAGCTCCAACCCTAATTAAACACACCTAAACAAGCTAATCAAGGTTTTACTAGGTATACACCCAGGCAGGTGTGTTAAAGCAAGTTGGAGCTAAACCCTGCAGGGACACCGGCCCTTCAGGGCCGTGATTGGTGACCCCTGCACTAAGCCATGTTAAGCGTTTTAAAATGTCCCCATTTTTTTCTGAATTAAAGAGAAAACATATAATTAAACGAAATACTAAAATCAAATATCTAACCAGAATTTTAAAGACAGAAATATAAAAAACGTAGCAAAATGCTACTTCATATTGCTAGCTTTCGATCATGTGATAATTTATGACACAACTGTGATAATTGATAATAGTAATAATAGTAATAGTATATTAATTACAAGTAAAGTTTGACAGAAACTATTGAGATAATGTTAGTGTCATTCCCACATTTTGACTTTCTCCTTAATATCATTTCAGAAATGTATTATTATCATTTGCACATTCTAAATGGGGAAATCATATTAGCAGTATCAAAATTATTAGTTGTATCAGATGGTGGAGTGTAGTTGGATAGAATGTTTACATGTATATTGAAATGATTTTGTAAATTGTTGATGTGAAAATAATAAATATATTGTTAAAAATGACATTGTTGATAACACTGTTTTCCAGGTACATGCAGATTTTGGCATACCAGTTTGGATTTTGACTGTCTTGACCAATTCAATGCTCAGTGCTCAAGTATGTAGACAAGCATAATAAGTAAATCTGAAATGCTCTTTGATTTGCTGTTTTAATGCGGAACCCTGTAAAATACACCAAAAATCACATATCAGCTTGACCCTATTACATTTCACACATGCTGCTAGTTTCAGTTTCACTTAGACATACACAATAGATTTGACATTTAAATGTTGTTTATTTCAGGGCCTTATAACTCTTGTTTATTTTAACATTTACATTTTTTTAATGGAGAAGTTAAACTGTTACAAGCTTTTTGATTACTGAAATTTTATTTAGCCATTAAAACTGAAAACATTTTTTTATTTAAAAAGAAAAAAGACATTTGAACAAAAAATGCCCAGAAATTCCCTATTTTCTAATTCAAATGTCATTATTTAAAAAAGTAAATAAAAAAAAATTCTCTGTTTTGATGGCTAAATAAAATTTCTTATGCAATTCCATATTTTGGTAAGCTGAAATATAATTCATTTTAAAATTATATATTTTTTAAGTTGCAAACATGACTGATATGAAGTGTAATTATTCTTATATATACAGTTGAAATCAGAATTATTAAACCCTCTGTGATTTTTTATTATTATTTTTTTTTCTTTTTAAATGGAAGGAAAGGAAGGAAAGCAAGGAAATTTTCACAGTATGTCTGATAATATTTTTTTCTTCTGGAGAAAGTCTTGTTTGTTTTATTTCGGCTAGAAAAAAAGCAGTTTTTAATTTTTATTAAAACCATTTTAAGATGTTTTTTTTCTGATAGTCTACAGAACAAACCATCATTATACAATAACTTGCCTAATTACCCTAACCTGCCCAGTTAACCTAATTAATCTAGTTAAGCCTTTACATGTCACTGTATAGAAGTGTCTTGAAAAATATCTAGTAAAATATTATTTACTGTCATCATGGTAAAGATAAAATAAATCAGTTATTAGAAATGAGTTATTAAAACTATTATGTTTAGAAACGTGTTGAAAAAAATCTGCTCTCCGTTAAACAGAAATTGGGAGAAAAAATAAACGGGTCTAATAATTCAGGGGGTTGATAATTCAGGGTCAACTGTAGTTATGACTAGGGCTGCACAATATATAGTTTCACAAACGATATCGCAATGTACTAATCTGCAATAGTCGCATCACAGGATCTCCAATGTTGAGTTGGGTTTTTAATTGTGTAGTGTAATTAATTGTGAATAAATATAATTATGGAGTTATCTTAAAATTAAAAGATTTTTATCTGGATGTGTTTTTTAAGACCTGTGTCCAGGATTTCAAGAAAATTTTAACTAAGAAGTTGTCATTAGGGCTGTGCGATTTGAGGAAAATATCTAATTGTAATTTATTTATTTTTTTTGGACAGATATTGCGATTTGATTTGCAATTTAATTTTGTAGTCAAGCTTTAGCTCAATATTCCGTAGCTTCTTACTGCTAAAATGCAGTGAGTGTTAGTTAAAAAAGGAATTAAAAAGATATTAACTAACTTTGTTTTAAATTTGGTTTATAAATATTTAGAAATTAAACACAATTTGTTTCTCCAGAGCGAACAGTAGTGTGTTATGGCGTTAGTTATCTTCTGGTGCCTTCGTGATGCTTTTTCATATGGTGTAACAGCTGCAAACAACTCTCAAATTGTACTTTGCTGTTGCATGCTACTAGATTGAGAGTCACTGGCAATACTTTTAGTTGACCTTTTAGCAAGACGCACCTCATATAGCCTCCTGGGGTGCTTTTTTTGGGTGTTGGTTGTATTTTCTTGTGCTGTGGCAACAATTCTATGACAACTCTTACAAATTATTTGTTTTTGTCCAGTGTCTGTGACTTTGAAACCAAAATATTCCCATATTACCTACGTGCTGTTTTTCTTTCGTGTGAGTTTTATTATGCTTCTGAAGTGGCAGATGCCAATCATCCCACTTTACTGTTTGTTTGTTTTATTGTGGGCGTCCCGCATAGTTCGGTTGCGCAATTCTGATTGGGCAGAATGAAAATAAGCTCACTCATTTGGCTAGCAAGACTCACACACAGATGGCAGTCGCACATTTGCTGTGGGTGGGGGAAATTGTATAATACATATACATTTCATATCGAAGCCTCTTGAGTCGATTTTGATTAATCGCACAGCCCTACTTATTAAATTTGAAGCTTTCACAACGATTCATTGTATTTTATTATTTATACAATGAAGACTATACAGTGTTATTTTACATATGATTTTTGATTTTCTGTACCTGAATACTGTTAGATTCCACAAAAAATGTAAAACATGCTTTATTTAATTAGCAACTTTATCCTGTTGTCTTAATCTAAGCTTTTTGTATCTTATGCATTATTCATTTACCTACAAAATGATTCAAATTAATTTAAAAACTATGAATTCCTTCCAAATAGAGTTCTAAGTCAATGTTGTGAAATTATATTTATATTACAAAACATATCACAGACAAACAAAATATTGCAATGTATGTTTTTTTCCAATATCATGTAGCCCTAGTCATGATATTTATAAGTAATTTTTTTTTGGTGGTATTATCATTCTATGATCATATTTTACTGTACTATCATTTATTCAGTTAGTTTTTTATAATAAAGCAGTAAAATGCTTTTAACTCATCAAGAATGTGTGTTCCAGTCCTCATATACTGCTGAGACAGTAGATCCTAAAAACACTTTAAGCATATTATATATAGAAAAGTTAACAAAACTATATAAAGTGCATCTGGAAAGTAGCCCAGCCAGAGCCCAGACCTAAATCCTATTGGACATCTCTGGAGAGGTCTGAAAATGGCTGTACACTGTCGCTTCCCATCCAACCTGATAGAGCTTGAGAGGTGCTGCAAAGAGGAATGGGCAAAAATTTCCAAAGACAGGTGTGCCAAGCTTGTAGCATCATCTTTAAAAAGACTTTAGGCTGTAATTTCTGCCAAAGGTGCATCAACAAATGATTGAGCAAAGGCTGTGAATACTTATGTACATGTGATTTTTATAAATTTGCAACAATTTCAAAAAATCTTTTCTCACATTGCCTTTATAGGGTGTTGTGTGTAGAATCTTGAGGAAATAAATTAATTTAATCCATTTTGGAATAAGGCTGTAACATAAAAAATGTGGAAAAAGTGAAGCTCTATGAATACTTTCCGGATGCACTGTAGTAAAATAAATTTTTTTAACTGATTTGCACAATACTGTCTGCGTTTTTCACATCATAGAAATAACAGGGCCCAAATACAACAGAGCTATAAATAGTAATTGGTATGTTTTCAGGTGTGTGGTGTAGTTGAAATGCAGGCCTGACACCTCCACATTCGTTACTCCTCAGCAAATCCGTTCTCCTCCCTTCCGGATGGCCGGAGCAGTGATGGAAAGCATTGTGATCCTCGATGATGACGATGAAGAAGAAGCTTCCACATCTGCATCATGTTCTCAAGCGGCGGCGCAACACCTAAAAACACCAGTGAAGAGTCAGCCACCGCCAGCTCCCACACACATCACACAGTCTCCATTCGCCACCGCGAAAAAGGACACACACGTGCTGAAAGTCGAGAATGAGAAACTGTTTGCGGAGGTATGCTTGTTAACAATATTTACACTGAGTTATTATTATTATGCATGGAGAAAATTTGATGTTTGTGAAATTAAATAAATATATATAGTTTTCTGTAAAATATGTTTTTTATGCATTGGGTCAACACAAGAGAAAGATAGATGAAAATATATACAGTTGAAGTCAGAATTATTCTCCCCCCTTTGAGTTATTATTATTATTTTTTTATTATTTCCCAAATTATGTTTAACAGAGCAAGAAAAATTTTCACAGTATGTCTGATAATATTTTTTTCTTTTGAGAAAGTCTTATTTATTTTATTTCGGCTAGAATAAAAGCAGTTTTTTTTTTTTTAAACACCATTTTAAGGTCAAAATTATTAGCCCCTTTAAGATGATTTTTTTCTCCGATAGTCTACAGAACAAACCATCATTATACAATAATTTGCCTAATTACCCTAACCTGCCCAGTTAACCTAATTAACCTAGTTAAGCCTTTAAATGTCACTAAGCTGTATAGAAGTGTCTTGAAAAATATCTAGTCAAATATTTTTTACTGTCATCATGGCAAAGATAAAATAAACCAGTTATTATAAATGAGTTATTAAAACATAAAATTATGTTTAGAAATGTGCTGAAGAAAAAACTCTGTTAAAAAGAAATTGGGGAAAAAATAAATAGGGGGTTGAATAATTCTGACTTCAACTGTATATAAGTAACAATGCTATATTAGTGAATTTTGTAAAGAATAATAATTATTTAAATGACACATTTACAAAAAAAAACTAACATTTTAGTTCCTTTAAATTCAATTCCTTGGCAAATACTTGTCATATTAAATATTAATAATTAAAATGAATTATTGTATTGTAAATTTTGCACAAACTGAAATTATTTTTCACTGTAAACATTATTATTATTATTATAAATATTTTAATCTAGTCAAATTGTTTAAAAGTGAAACTGAAACTTTCAGTCTGTGAGAAATGCACTAGGGTCAAGGTGTCGAGATTTTTTTTGGTCCACACAGCAAATTAAGATAATAAAAGTAATTTGATGTAAATAGAAATGCAAATAAAATGCCTTATTTAAGTTATGTTTCAAATAAACTGTGAAATAACTAAATAAAATGTGAATATATTAGAGAAGCAATGTTCCATCTTCATTCAGCATAACAATGTATTTATGTTAGGGCTAGAAATTGCGACCGAAATTTTATCTATGTGGCCTCAAAATATACATTTGTGCGAGTGCATAAACTTGTTGCCGTGCAATCAGTTTTCACTGCAAAATCTTATGTTTACCACATGTATGGATTTAGGAGACATTCACGCAGAATGCATTTTGTCACCTAAAAACGCCAAACGCAGACCGCCTTCAAGTTTTTCTGATTAGCCCACTGCTTTTGCACTGAACGCGAATGGATTGGTTAATATCAGTTGTCAATCACTCAGTCAATGCCTTCCTTCAGATGACAGGAGCTACAGTCGCGAAATTTTGAAGGTCTGGATACGAGAAAATGAAATTTAGTTTTAGAAACCACCTAAAGTTACAAATAACCAATTTTGTTTGGTGCAGCTACATTTTTTTCAGTTTTCAGTTAGGAGCACCAGTGCTACCAAGCAAAAAGGTGTACTTATTAATATATATATAAAAGAGTAATCATTCAAAATTTTACTTTAAATGATTTAAAACTTGCTGGAAAATACATAAAAAATATTTTTACTGCTTGTTCAAACTACCTTTTTTTAAATGAGCTAAATCAACACAATTCTGGAATTTTTTTTGTGACAATCGTTTTATGTTAAATCCACTTAAATTTGTAAAAACAATTAGGTTAACTTAATCGATTTGTTGTGGGATAACATGATGTAATTGTGTTGAACCCAGCATTTTATATGCATCATATAATTGCATATAAGCTGTTCCAACACCTAATGACATTTCAGAGCGTGTCTTTTGGTAGGTAAATGTACGATATATAAATGTGAATATGGTAAAAATGTACGATAGTCATAGTTTTTTGCTTAGAAAAAACTAACTAAATGGTACATTTCTCATGTTTTTAACATCATTCTAAAAGAGAAATGAAATGATGCTTTTATTATGATGATAGCTAAAAACTTATTTTTGTCTTTTTACTATGCAGTTGCCATTTGTCACCATTCAAAAAGCATGCACAGCTTGCACTTGTTCTGCATACTTTATTAATTGCATTCTAAGTTGCTCTGGAATATATGTTGTTGTTTTTAGATGATAAAAAATACCCCATTATTTAAAAAAAAATACCCCAGCTGAACATTAAAGGGATAATTCACCTAAAAATGAACATTTGCTCATTATTTACTCACCCTCAAGTTGGGCTTGGCCAATAAACGATATTATATCGAATTGTGATGAGATTTATGTCAATAACAATGATAAACTCTAGATGTTTTTACTTTATATTAATCTAAGAGCCAATCACACAGCAGAAATGTGCAACAATGGGAATCTAGAAATGTGTTGATATAAGAGATGTACCAAAATTTCGGCCACCAAAAATGTATTGACTGAAAATATGTTGTGCTATTTAATAGACCCTCTAATTTATGTGACTTCAGTAATTGTTGGGATACTCTTTTAAATCTGGAAGCATTAACAACTTCGGATATATATAGTTATATATATATAATATCGGATATATATAGTTATTGTTCACTATGGAAAAAGTGGTTTCAAACCTTTTGAGTTTCTTTTATCTGTTGAATACTAAAGAAGATATTTTGAAGAATGCTAAAAACCTGTAACCATTGACTTTCATAGTAGGAAAAACAAATATCATGGAAGTCAATGGATTCTTAAAAATACATTTTTTTTGTGTTCAACAGAAGAAAGAAACTCATAAAGGTTTGAAACAAATAAAGGGTAAATAAACGATAGCATAATTTGTAGTTTTGGTTGAACTATCTCTTTAAATATATTCTAAAAGCATCCTTCCTGTTATCCTAGTAAATTTCTGTTTATTTTGCCTCCTTGTCTCACTTCTACTCCAACCCTGTTCCTCCAGTTTTTGGAGCACTGCTCAAAACACTCGCAGGAACATCCAGAAGTCATGACTTACCTGCAGACCAGATACTCCAAGGCTCTGCCGACCTTCCTGACGTCTGTGGAGTTTCGTAACACTCTGGGCCGCTGCCTCACTCGAGCCCAGGCCAACGCTGGCAAAACCTTCGTCTACATTAATGAACTCTGCACAGTTCTGAAGCAGCACACGCCGCGGAAGAGAAGCTCCATACAGTCGCTTTCTGTCAAGGCCAAACCTGAGGAGAAAAGCAATGGGGTTAATGTTAAAGAGGAGACTCAGGGTGAACAAGACAGAGGAAAAGATGTCAAACAGGAGGAAGAGGAGTCAAAGAAAACCAAAAGAGCTTCAAGGAGACAGGTACTGTAAGATAAGTTAACTACATACAGTTGAAGTCGGATTTGTAGCTCTTCTTTTTTCCCCAATTTCTGTTCGTCTGTTCAGAAGAAAAAATATTATAAGAAATACTGTGAAAAATTCCTTGCACTGTTAAACATTATTTGGGAAACATTTGAAAAATAAATAACTTACAGAAGGACAAATAAGTGTGACTTGAAATGCTTATTTTACAGTTACAGTAATTTGTGTTTCTCTCTCATGTTTCAGATTGCGTATCTGGAAAACCTGTTGAAGGTGTATAACGAGGAAATCCGGCGGCTTCAAGAGGGGGATTTGAGTTTGGATGATCTGGAGAAAGAAGATTCCAGTTATATTCAAGAGCACAAGCTTAAACGCAAGGTCAGCTTGTTCATTTCTGATTTTAGTTCTTTATTTATTTAGCAGGGACAATGTTCATTAATCAACAGGACAAACTGTACATAAGTCAGAGCTAATTTTCGTCTGTTGCCCCCTGCCAGATAAAAAAAAGGCAACCTTAAATCAAAACATTATTACATATACAATATCAGTAAAATTACATACAAAATATAAAAACATTTCTAACAATTCATTGATAAAAAGGCAGCACGGTGGCTCAGTGGTTAATTGAGCATCTGCTGCGTAAAACATATGATGGAATAGTTGGTGGTTCATTCCACTGTGGTAACCACTGATAAAAAGGGACTAAGTCAAAGGAAAATGAATGAATGAATCTCATAAAAAACAAACTCTATTCACTGTTAGCCATTTCTTTAACTTAATTTAAAGTTCAGTTCAACTTTGTTTAAATGTATAATTGATTAAATCTATAGCAAAAGTTGTGAACGTTCAGAAGTTGTTCTATCTGTTTGCTTTCATATGCATGGTCAGACTGGCCTGGAAGTTTTCACAGTTACACTATGCATTCATTTGAACTTTTTTTTTTAAATATCAAACCTTACTTGAGCTTTCAAAACAATTTACATGACAATATATGTTGATCACGTTGTAATTTATAAGGTCAGGTTTTGTATGTTTAATGTTGGTTTTGTGGTGTCAGATGATGAAGATCTATGAGAAGCTGTGTGAGCTGAAAGGCTGTAACACTCTGACGGGTCGAGTGATCGAGCAGAAGATCCCGTACAGTGGAACGAGATACCCAGAGATCAACAAGAAGGTGCTGCTTTTGCTTGTGAATCACTTCCTTTAAGATCAGTTTTACAGTTTTACTTTTTTTGTTATACGTTAAAGCAATTTACAGACAAATAACTAGACTTTCCATGACAACAGCTGTAGCTCCAATAATAAAAGAAATAGCAATATTAATAGATGAAAAAATATGAAGACAAACACTTTTTTTTAAAGAATACAGCTGGGAGCATAGACTGTAAAAGATATGGACGTAGTATCCGTGACGTCATCCATAGGTTTATGAAGAACCCAGAAGGAGACGTGGCCAACCGTCGCCATTTTGTTCCCGTGTCACCGCACCAACCGGGGCATACCATACAAGGGCAAAGAGGCAGAGCGTGAGCTGAGCTACAGACGCATGAGAAACACTTAATACTTCATAACCTGCGACTCGTTTGTGTTTTGACCACATGTGCTTGGTTGTATACTATTTCAATAAAGTGTTTAGACTTTTAAAAACACTGTTTCATAAGCAACGTCATAAGCACAATGCTTAGTGGCTCAATGGATTACACATTTAGCCACTAAGCATTGTACTTATGACGTTTTTCAACAGGAGGAAAGTGCGAATTACTTCCAAGCACTTCAAATATAGTCTGTGTTAGTAAATGCAAGGCTATTGATGAAATCCAGGCATAACACTGTATGAAAACGCTTCAGATGACTGTTCTAGAGCCTACAGCTAATCAATCTGTCAGATTCTTGAGTGCATTACAGCTCTAAAGAACATAATAAATGATAAATGATCTTAAATAAAACAAATACATTTATAAAGATGATGTAAGTATAAAATTTCACTCAACTGGGAAACGGAGGCCATGTGAATGGTTTGTGAGCACGATTAAGTGCACACAGCATGCCATTTCATCTGATAATTGCAAGAAATAATTCCAAAAGGCAACTGACTGTAAAGCCACATAAAACAACACAAAAATAAGATGTATACGCCAAGATCAGAGGCTAATCAGCTGAGGTGACGTTACGGCGACCAGCGAGACCTAGCTGTCACTCAAGTGGCCACGCTCTTAATTATGCAAACTTAATATAACCTAATATAAAGGAAATGAATGAGTTATAAAAAAATTTCACCCCCCTCACAGTTCTCACGAAGGGTAATATTAGCTATATGAACCAAAATCGTTCTTTGTACCAGGCTGTAAACACCTTTTTTTTTCTGCTGTAAAGTTTGCCATTCTAACAGTGGGCTCAATAGAATTTTGCTCTATTATGGAGCCAGGACTAGAGGAATTTTGATGAATTGCAGTTTCAGTTACTTCCGTATTGGCTTCCCGAGAGAGAGCGGGAGGTTGCCACTTGGCTGGAAGTGAGTGAAGGTTTCTTTTAATGATCAGTTAATTTTCAGTGTGTCAAAATAGATAGTAACATGTGCCCACCTTTGTATACAAAATGTCCAGTTTCAATATAAGTCAGCAGGCATATATTTCATTTTGGAGATAGATTCAAGTTTTTCCATCCACTGAGCTATTGTTGGAGAAGAGATCAGTTCTGGTAAAACATCAGGCTCTTTAGACATTAATAAAGATTTATTTATGATAGCGATCATTGATCAGATGATTGTTATTAATACTGGTTTATTATATGTGTTTTATTTGAAGTAAAACAATCATGATTTGTTTGTGTTTGGTCAAAGAGCCATTCTGTTGGCGATCAAAAATGGTTCAGAAATATGGATCGGTTTTCTTTTAGCATAATGGAATAACTATTGTAGTATGTTCTCGTAGTTCAAAATGTGTTACATTAGATCTGTTGTAAAATTTCAATAATTGTTAGTTTGTTTATGGTCTTTTGTTGTTACGTTTGTTGTTTTACTTTTATTTGTAATAGTTGTTTGGCAGCTAGCAGAAATAAAATAAGTTTACTCTGTCATGTATTAGCATTTTTCATTTAATGTTTATTTTATGTTAATTATTTTGGTTCTAGTTAACTGCTTTAACCTTAATATTAATTAGTTTAATAGTGTAGGAATTGGAACATTTGCTCAAATTAATTAAAATAAATTAAATCAATCAATTAATTTCGATTAAATGTTTGTATTATTATTCTTAACAATTTTTTTTTTTACATAAACATTTTCCCTAGTAAAACTTTCACCCAAAAGTGAAAATTATATCATGTTTACTTACTTTTCACTTGTTTTCAATCGCTTGGAGTTGATATTAATTAGTCAATATTTACACATACATCCTTTTCCATCTCTCCTCATTGTCTCTTATCACTTCTTGTTGTTGTTGTGTAGGTTGAACGTTTTATCAACAGTTCAGAAGCTCTTCTCAATCCTCCAGACTACAGCGATATCCTTAAGATCGTGCAGAGAGCCAATGAGCGCTACAACCTCCAGCTCTCCCGCAAACAGCAAACCCAGATATCCCAAGAAGCCTTCAGAGAGACGGGCAACAAACTACAGGAGAGACGACACCTCGACATGGTCTACAACTTCGGCTCCCACCTCACCGATCCATACAAACCTAGTAAATCAGTTTAATAACCCTCTAATTCAGGAGAAGAAAAAGCCATTGTGTTACTATCATGACTTGATTATTTAATGATTCAAACTAGGGCTGGGCATCAATTTTAGAGTCAGTGATTCATAAGCAATCGATTCAGTAAATAGATTTAGATCAATTTTAGATTTAATCACATTTTAAAAGTTCTGTTGCAGGCATTAAACGTTAGGGAATTTTATATTATTTGTGCAAGTCATGGAAAATTATGGATTTTAGTTTGCTATTTTAAATAGTACTTTCCATTTATCAAAATATAATTTTATTACACTGCTCTTGAGTGAAAAATAAGGTGACTAGGTCATGGAAATTCAGTGTTTTAGTAGGTGAAAATCCGGGAAAAGTCAGGGAATTTGCATAGAGTGGAAAAACAAATACTTCAATGCAAATACTATTGATATTTCTAGAAATTGATCAGGTGTGTGTATTTTATTACACTTTTTTATGAATTTGAGAAGTAGTCATAAAATAATATGAAAAAATAGCAGGGTCAGTGGCCCCGATTTATTTTTATGCAAACACATAAACGTGCCTGTAAAGTAGTGTTCGATATTGATTAAATATAGATACATAAATATTTAAAATGATACAAAATGAGCTTGCTTTTGGTTAGTATCGATACCCGCAGGAAGTTAATTAAAGGTGCTGTATGTAAGTTTTTGGCTCTTCTAAAGCATAAAAATACCATAATATGTGTGCAGATATTTAAGAAACATCCTAAGTGAACATACTTGTTTAACTAAAAAACAATGCTGAAGTCAGATATTCTGCTTTAAAAAAAAAATTTCTGTGCCGTAACACTGTCTTTGTTTAGGTAAATTTAACCTGCACAATGGGTTGCCTTTTTGGAAAACAGCGTATTTCATTCAGAAAGGCTCTGAAAGCATGCGTCCGTGACCGAAAATGCGACAGTGTCAGTGGACAGTATCAGATGTCAAAATGAGTCAGATTCAGTTCCACATGAGGTCATTAATTAGCAAATGATATAAATATTACGAACGTGAGCAGGTTACATTGTAACCATGTGTTCTAACAACACGCTGTGACGAGATAGGCAGTGATGAGCTATTTGGATGTTTGCACCAGACCAAACACGACAGAAATTTAAATACAGCCATTCAGAAGCACAGAATATGCACTCTTTTACGAAACGGTAAGGCTATTCAATACGTTAACCTTCTTTAACATCATTAAATGTAGATGGTGAATCATGTCATGTAAAATGCATTCAAACTCGCATTGTTAGCGTTTAGCACTGAATAAAGCACACGAGGTTCACTTGAGGTGATCTGTCATAGGTTTCTGTTGTTCACCTGTGAGAAATAGAAGCCATTTCTAATATATCAATTCGAGGTGTTGGTTAGAACCAAACCTCCTCTTAATATAGAAAATATTCCTTCTATCGCGTGTCGTTGCTTTTATTTAGAACACAGTTTAAATCACTCGCTCCTGTACTCAATCTGGCATCCCAGCGTACGTTTATTATGATCCAGGAGTGCAATACCTAGTTCAACCACTGGGTGTCAAACTTACATACTGCACCTTTAATAATATTAAGATTTTAACACAAGATTTATTCCGAAAATAAAATGAGATTCCGCAAATTTATTATTATTTTTTAAATTATAATTTATTCCCTTTGGACTTAAGGACTGCTTCATGTTGTGGAGTTTGTACCCCATGCTATCAAATATCAATATTTGGAAGTTTCAATATTGTGACAACACTGATGCATAGATATTCGTAGATTCTACATTATTTTATTAAATTCGTATGTTATTAAAGCTTGGAAAAATATCCAGCCAAAGTATACTAAACGTTTCTTTTTTTTTTTTTGGTTAATATTGAAGGCATAAACCTTGAATTGTTAGATTGCGGTCGCTTTATACATGAATTATGTCTCCTGAATTGCCTTCACTTTAGATTTGATTATTTTTTACATGAATACTAACCAAATTGCCATTTTAATACATAATCCAGTATTTTATGGTCACAAAATTGTGTTTGACCATTCAAATATGTATATTTTTATATAGAAAAAATTATATAGAAAATATTTCACAGCTTTTGACGATCAATTTTGAATCAACCACTTGTTAAAAATTATTAATATAAAAATTATTCAGTACATGAGTCCATG
>CAIGQZ010000253.1:4525327-4566925 GCA_903798205.1 Danio tinwini
GGGGGGGGGGGTCTCATCTACCTTCCAACAATGAATTTGCTCTTCAGTGTTTGGACTCTCAGCAGTGAAAATTAACCCACACTGTACTGAACTGAACTGAACTTCAACTCTGAAAACTGAACTGACACTGTTTACATTTACTATAATCTTCTATGTTAAGCTGCTTTGACATAATCTACATTGTAAAATCGCTATAGAAATAAAGATGATCTGAATTGAATTCTTTTTTGTCCTCAATGATCACTTGCCTGGTATTAGTTTTCTTGTTTGCTTTGTTTGCATCAGCTTCTTGTGTTTGTTTTATTTCGAGTAAAGTAACAATCCACAGAATGCCTCAGGTCTAAAATCTTAAAACTATTTCAAGAGTTCTAAAAACTGATGTATTATTTACAACGTAATGAGTGTAAAGGCTTAAACTTGTTTTATGGCATCATAATAATAAAAGGAAAAAAAAAAAGATGTACTCCTGCCACTTTACAATGATTTAAAAAACACCCACAAAAATAATTCAGTGTAATATTAGTTAGTTTATAATACTACACTTTTGTTTAGGCATATGTAGGACAAAATTTGATTTATTGTATTAAAAAACAATATAAAAGCACTGAATACTAAATAATCTGCATTTTGTATCTATATTTTGACACTGTTGTTCAAAACTCCAGATTTTAGCCATTTATCAGCAAGAAGACTTTACTTTCATTAAATATTATTTCTATCACCTTGTAAGTTTAATGTAATTTGAGTTGTCTTGTTTTTGAATATTGGACATTAAATTAATAAATATGATTTTAATTTATAATGATTAGTAATAAAATGAGCTTGTTCCTTCATGAAAGGATATACAATATATATAAATTTTAATCTTCATATTTTTAAAATTATAGGTTAAAACTAATTCAAACTATTTGCAATGTTCTATTTTATTAAAAAAATTAATGAATATAATGATTATAGATTAAAATATTTTAATCAACTTTTTTTCTTCATGCAAAACAAGTAATCATTTAAAAAAAATACTATAAAATACTTTTTTTTAAATCCTGCTTCTGCATTTTACAAAAGACAGTCATTTTTATTTGTACAAAAGTTCATGAAAACTACAGACTATTTTAAGTCTTTCCTTGTTTTTTTTTCAGGCTGTTAATGGGCAACAGAGTGAAAGTAAAGAAAAAGAAAAGGAGGAGCCAGAAGAAAAAGAGAAGGAAGATGAAGAAGAGGAGGAGGAGGAAGACGAAGAAGAGGACGATTCTTCAGATCCTGACATTGAAGACGAAATCCAAGCCAGCGAACAACAAGCTGGTCCAGGTAAGAAGTGAACAAATCATCTCCTACAGCTAAAAATGATCTCACTTCACTGAGTTAACCCTAATTTATCCCAATTTCAGAAGATGATGAAGAAGATGTGGAAGAGGAGCCTGCCAACATCAGTGACAACGATCAGCCCATCAATAAAAGCTCTCCTCTGTCAATCAAATCCTCCGTTCAGGACACAGAAGAAGATGAGGAGCAGTCTCCGCTCAGCAGCACACAGGAAGGATCTACGGAAACGAACACAAACGGACCTGCTAAACAAAGCCCCGAGTCCACTGAGGACATCAAGCCAGAGAACACAGACTCTCTAGCTATAGTCAATACCGAACCGGCTTCCTCCAATCACGTTGAAGCTGTGTCTACGAGCACTGAGACCGTGTCCATTGTGTCTGAGGAGTCGTCAGCAGCCGTCACGAGATCCGCCAACTGCAGTCCGCTGCTCCCAACCAGCCCTTTACTGATCGACGAGACCGGGAACTACAGGAAGAGGAAACGCAGATCCACAGACAACCACACTGCTGCTCACAATGGGAACTGCACTGAGGACAGGTAAAAATCATATAAGCTTAGCATGAAAATTTGATTATCACTTATTGTGTGTTTAATTAATATTTTGACATAAATATTAAAGGCCCACTGATAAGTTTTTCAGATGTTAGTATCAGTGTGTTAGTCAAGGCTCAAAATTGCATATGCATATGCGCACAAAATTTTGTCTATGTGACCTTAAAATATATAAGGGAGCATTTGTGCGAGTGCATAAAATTGTTGTTGTTCAATCGGTTTTCACTGCTAAATGTTTTAGGAGACATTAGCACAGAATACGTCTTTGCACCTATAAAGTACCAAATGCAGCGCTCAGGAATTGTTTAACATTTTTGCAGTAAACAAAGCCTAATGCCGTGGGTCACGCCGATCACTTGACGCAGAAGTATATAAAGTCTTAAAGCACTCTGTAAGGACTCTAGTGTGGTACAAAACAGTGTGAGAATTTGCATTTAAAAGATATGAAGCGCTTATGGCTCGTTTCCACTGAGTGGTACAGTACGGTACGGTTCGGGTCGGTACGGGTCACCTTTATCAGGCTTGCGTTTCCACTACAAAGGGTACCCTTTTGGTGGGCGTGGTGTACTACAGAGTTTCAGTCAGCGTCATTCTCGCTCGAATAATTGTCTACAGTAAAGTTGTACAGGTCGTTCACATTATATGAGAAGCTCTTCTAACAAAACAGATGCTTTAAACATATTAATACTTGTTAATAAATGTTTTTTACTAACATTTCTATGAACATGATTTGATTATAACTGCAGATCCATGACAGTGTGACAGCATACTGTAACGACTGCAATTATATAAAATAAATAAATAAATGCAACATATATGAACACATACAGACCCTTACAGTCTCCGATATGTTACCACTTACAGATTACCTACACACAGCATACATTAAGTCCTTATTTGAGTTCAAAAACAACACACAACATATACAGTAGCCCACAGTCAGAGCTAACCTCTCATCTGTATCTTTAATCTTCACCAGCACATGTAGCCTCTGTTAGAGAGAATTTCCGTCATTCAGAGTTCATAATAGTCCAAAAGGTGATGATAAACATGGCAGATTGTTCATGATTTGTTCATGGCAGATTGTTCAGGTTGCTGAAACTATTTGCTCCTGTGTTTTGTCAAGCTTCTCCTTTTTTCTGCGCTTCACTCTCGCCTTTGTCCTTTTCTTTCTGAATGGATCAGATGTCGAAGACGCTTCATTAATCACACACGCACGTTATTATCATCAGCTCAAGAAGTTCGTTATATCAAATCTAGACGCTATCGCGAGCTCCCTGGAGAAAGCGCAAACCGCTTGCACTTTTAGACGGCCTCGTAAAACAACAACAGGACATGGCAGATTCTTGGCTTTGTGGCTGTTCATCAAGACAACAACAAGATTTGTTTTGAGCCCGAGTCATACATGTATCGTTATTATAATGCATATAGTTGCCTCGGCTGTGTATTTAAAAACATGGCGGCTCCATTGTTTTGATTCTGGCTAGCTCCACGAGATCGTGACGCATTTCTGCAAACCAATCAGCGTTCAGCTGCACGTGTAGCTCCACCTTTTGGTACCCTTTCTCGTCTTTGGTACCCTTTCGAAAGGGTGCCGAAAAAGTGGTACGGTTCGGTACGCTTTTGACAGTGGAAACGGCCATAAAAGAAGAAGTTTTGTGTTAGAAGCATTTTGTTCATCAATCTTGCTTTGTCATGTATCTTGTGAAAGTGCCAAGTCAAGAATTTTTCTGATTGTTAGGGACTTTTTTTCTCAGTTTCTTATGAATTTGAAATGAAAGCAGGTTTGTATATGTTTTCCTTCATTAATGCAGCGCTGTTGTTCTTGTGTTTGTCTCAGTGATATTCCTCTGGATATGGGAGTGATCTGCTGCTCTGAACAGGAAGATGTGAGCTTGCTGAAGACACCACCGCAAAAAAAAGCCAGGGACTCACGAGCCACACCACCGCCCAAGAAAAATAAGGTGACTTTAAGCTTGCACTGAAAAACTGCTGTACGAGCTTCTGAAACTTATTTTGCATGTTAGTTTTACACCATTCCTGTGGGGGAAAGGCTGATTTTAGTAGAACAGAGTCATGCACATTTCACTGCAGCATTATTTTAGTATCATTAAAAGTGGTATTTACTCATATGTTAAAACAAGTTTTCATGATCATTTTAGTTTGCTCTTTGTAGTTTTGTGTTACTTAATTTTTTTATTTTATTTTAGTAACTAAGCATAAAATGAACTATTAAAAAAAAAAGTAAAAATAAGTTTTGTTTATACATTAACATTAGCATTTTAGCATTACTAGAAAAAAATACTAAAAGTGCGCAAACATTTGGATTCAAATGAAAAACATTTATATAACACATTATATGCTTGACATTTGGAATAAACTATTAAAAATCAACAAAGAACATTGTGGACGAAAATATTAGCAATATTTAAAATATATTCATTGTATTTGCATCATAATGAAACATCCTTTTGGCCTAATGCAAATTCTACCCCTTAACCCTTACCCCTTGTTTTGGGTTTTCACATGAAGGGGTAGGGGTGTCTCAATTCTCTTTAGCTTGAAAGCATAGGGCTAAAGCCTGGTTTATACTTCTGCTTCAAGTGATCGGCATGACCCACGGCGCAAGCCTTGCGCGTAGCCGTGCATTTATACTTCTGCACGCTGTTTCTGTTGCTCTGCAATAACACTTCCGAAACGCTAGCTGATAGTAGCTGTTTATGTTTCTCTGTGTCAAGTTTCTTCGCTGGTGTTTTGTTTTTTCTGAACGCTTCCTTAATGTACGAGTGGCTCAAATTCACTCATTTTGAGGCGGGAACTGGCGGACGTGCAACAACTTTAATCATAAGGTAAACACAAAACAACAGTCTCCATCCGGAGCTCCTTCACAGGACTCCACACTTGTAAACAGTTGCTGCATCATGCTCACGCTGCTCTCACCTCCGCCCACACTCATCAGCGATACCAAGCCAACCAATCACAAAGCTTGGGCTACGCGTGTGCATTACATTTTTTGAAAGGTGCGCGTCAACTTCGCCGACGGTGTGGGCTATGATGCGTAGGCTGCACCGTAGCATACGCGTGCTTTTGACGCAGAAGCATAAATCAGCCTTAAGGGCAAGGGCTAGATACCCCTTAAAACAGAGATTTTTCAGGACCACACTCGAAACCAAGGGGTAAGAAAATTTCCCAGAATGCACAAATTAGTATTTTTGTCATTATTTACGATTTTTTAGTACATCCATAACCGCGTTCATGTTTTTCTGTCATGTTTTTAAAAAAATGCTAAAATAAGAACTGCTAAATCTATAATCCCTAATAATAGCTCCTGTATAGTATTCCCACAACATACTTCACATCTGTCGCTCAACACTCGAATACCCTGTCAGAAAAGTCTAGTGGCTGGGAATGAGCATTTTACAGTGTCTGCTATAATGTTAATGTTGTTTTTGTGTGTATACATGATGAATATGGCCACGGTGTAAATACACAGCACAGTTACGAGCTTATTGCCGCATTATATCATTATGATAACATGATATCGTTGCCTTCAGTGATTTCCTGAAGATAAATACCAAAAAATAATGCAACTGGAATAACTACAGCAGTCGCCATCGTCTGATTTTGTATGAAATAAGAGCTCGTGATGACATATAATGATGTGTGCAAGTGTTGTAGTGCTGTCCCATTTCTTAGGGGTAAATTTTGAAGCCCTTCCCCTTCACACTCTGTTTCAAGGGCTAAGGGGTACAAAAATAGAATTGGGATTGGAACATGAAACATCCTGTTTTAGTGTCCGTATGAAATAAAATGTACATAAGTGATTTCATGTACTATTAAAAGTAGGTTACTTGTTTTTAATAATTCACAACATTTGTGAAAATAAAATGTTAAAACATGGGTGAGATATTCCAGTTTTCCTGTGAACAATATTTCTGAAGGAGCTGTTGACATGGAACTGAACCAGATTTTGGTAAAAGCCAAACAATACAAACATAAAAATATAACAAAACTAAAAAATCTGAAATATGAGTTATGTGTAGGCCCACACGGAATCTGCGCGCGCAGAATTCTGCAGATTTTACACAGAATTCCGCCGATTTCCGCAGATTTGTAGCCCATCATTAATTCTGTTTATTTACTTGTGTAAATGTGTGTAAATTTAAATGTATTCATTTTTAAAATTAATTACAGTATTATTATTGACTAATATGAAAATGTTCATTTGATTTATGTTCAATGCAGTTTGTACGGTAATATTTTCTGTCGTTTAGTAGATATATTATATAAGAGACTTGCTTTGTTTACCAAATAAAGTGAATCTAATTGGATTTGCATTTTAAACATTAAATAAAAGTTAAAAAGGCATTATTTTTAATTTCACATATTAAGGTTTTGGTTATGAGACTCCCAAAATAATTCAGCAGAAATCCGCAGATTTTTACCAAAATTCTCTGCAGAAATATAAAAAAATGTCTGCAGATTCCATTTGGCCCTAGTTATGTGTAATGACAGAAGGAGAAAGTGCTGAAATGCATTTAAAACCTTATACAAAAGGCTTTTTTGGTGACTGCAGCTTAAAGACGCTTCGGATATGAAGAATGAATTGCTCAGAATTCAACAGAGTGTAAAAATCTTGATGGTTCTGTGGGTCTCGTCTATCAAATCTGAGCTTTATTTTGTATTCTCTATTGGATTCAGGTTAGGTGATTGGCTGGGCCATTCTACAGCTTTATTTATTTATTTATTTTTCTCTGAAACCATTTGAGAGTTTTCTTGGCTGCGTTTTGGATCATTGTCTTGCTGAAATGTCCACCCTGGTTTTATCTTCCTCCTGCTAATGTAGATGTTGGACTGAAGCAGCTGATATTCATTCACAATAATGAAGGGCAGAGGGTTACTGAAGAACTCCTGAGAGATTTCAGCTGCTGTCTGGGCTTTCACTGCCTTTCTACATCTCCCTTTTCTTTATGTGTTCTATACTTTTCCCTGTATTTTCTTTGCATATATGGATTCCTTTGGTTGCTACCAACATCCAGAAAAATTTCAAGTCAACAGCACCTTTAGAAATATGTTTTCTGAGAAAATGCTGCTTTTTCCTGCTGTATATATCTTTAGACAGCACTAAAAAAGATATCAAGCTATTCCATCTCATCTAACTCTTGTCCTTCATTTGTTCACAGGTGAACGTAGCAACTCAATGCGATCCAGAGGAAGTGATCGTTCTGTCTGATTCCGAGTGAATCCTGCCGTCACAGGGTACTGAACTGGCAACCAGTCAGCTTCTTGCTCCAATAGTGCCTGCTAATGTGAACCGAGGACAAAAGGGTTTATTTTATTATTTTATTTTAGGATTGGTTCAGTCCACTTTTGAACCTCCACCATTAATGCCAGTTTACTTTTTATACATGGACAAATGGCATGCCGTTATTCATTCTGGCTTTTTTAGAGGTATTTTGGTATATTGTAAATCAGTCTTACCTCTAAACATTCTTACTTCACCTCATATTTATGGTTTTATTTTTGAGGGTTCGGACGCAATCCTCATTTCTACCAAGAGTCTTTGGCGGAAGCGAGATTTTCCTTCGCAATCAATAAACAATCTCATTTTGTGTAGTGTTTAACTTTGTACAGAGCACTGTGGAGTATTATTCTTTTTTTTAACAGCTACAGGAATCGTTTTTCATCTTTGAAGTCGTAAGCTACTTTATGTGCTTGTTTTCATAGGACGCCAGAAACAGTTCACCCAAAAATAAAAAAAACAGACATTAAAAATTCATCCTCTTGTTTTTCTTTGTTTTCATGTGGATTACAGACGAATCTGTGGACTATTTGATGTTGGCGCACAGCGTATTCCAGTATGTGGAATATTGACTCGTATTATTTTTGGGTGAACTCTCCCTTTAACTGCTCTCAGGTGATAAAGCACAAGAGTTGAGTGTCTTCCTGCATTTAACATTTAACACTGAGACCATTTCTGTCAACTGCTGATCTGTTAAACTGATCAATATTGTCATATTAAAGATGTTTTTTTTTTATTTCAGCGCTTTAGTAATTGAATTGATATTTAAAATAGTGTATATCTAGACGATAAAAATTATATTAAAGGGACACTCCACTCCACAAAGAAAAAAAAGGCTCATTTTATGACTCCGTTTTCAAATCCATTGAGCCGATCTCCTGGTCTGGGGTAAGCACTTTTAGCTTAGCTTAGCATAGATAATTGAATCAGATTGGACCATTAGCATCTCGCACATAATTTACCAAATAGTTTGATCATTTTCCTATTTAAAGCTCGACTCTTTTATAGTTGCATTGTGTATGCGGCGTAATATCATTGCACCTGGTGTAGCCATGGTACGGCAGCAAAGTTCCTTGATTATTACGCCCGAATGAGAGTATAGTCCCTAAATATCGGCCTAGAAAATAGTACTTTTTCATTTCCCTTCAGTTCATCAGTAAACTACACAATGCAGCTACGTAAGAGTCAAGCTTTGAATAGGAAAATGATCTAATCTCAGTCATTTTTGAGTGAAATGCTAATGGTCTAATCCGATTCAATGATCTATGCTAAGCTAAGCTAAAAGTTCTCCCCCCAGACACGGAGATTAGCTGAATGGATTCAAACATGATAAAAACAACTGTGTTACTTGGTGTGGAGTGCTAAAATGAGCCTATTTACAAAATAATGTGTGTTCCTTCAAATCTGCGGTTAAATGTTTAAGCTAGTATAATGTGCGATATTTGAAATACTTTATTCATCCCGACTATTTTGTTCATAAATTACCAAAGAGTTTGGTCATTTTCCTATTTAAATCCTACTAACTTGTATTTACATTGTCTACAATGTGTAATTTCATTGCGCACGGCACGACAGCAAAGTTCCTTGATTATTACGCCAGAATGAGAGTTTAGTTCCTAGCCATATCAGCCTAGAAAATAACAACTTTTCATTTCCCGTCAGTTGGTGAGTGTAGTACACAAAGTAACTACACTTTAATATGCTTTAAATAGGAAAATTATCGAATCTGAGTCATTTTTGAGTGAAATGCTAATGGTCTAATCTGATTCAATGATCTATGCTAAGCTAAGCTAAAAGTTCTCCCCCCAGACATGGAGATCAGCTGAATTGATTCAAACATGATAAAAACAACTGTGTAACTCAGTGTGGAGTGCTAAAATGAGCCTATTTACAAAATATTGTGTTCCTTTAAATCTGCTCTTGAAAGTTTAAGCAAGTATTATGTGCGAAATTAGAAATGCTCTTTTTTTCCATCCAGACTATTTTGTTGATAATTTCCTATTTAAATCCTACTAACTTGTATTTACATTGTCTACAAGGCGTAATTTTATTGCGCATGGCACGGCAGCAAAGCTCCTTGATTATTACGCCAGAATCAGAGTATAGTTCCTAGCCATATCAGCCTAGAAAATAACAACTTCTCATTTCCCATCAGTCTGTCAGTGTAGTACACAAAGTAACTACACTTTAATATGCTTTAAATAGGAAAATGATCTAATCTCAGTCATTTTTGAGTGAAATGCTAATGGTCTAATCCGATTCAATGATCTATGCTAAGCTAAGCTAAAGATTGGCTGAATGGACTTAAAATTGGTAACAAAAACAACTGTTTCACTCTAGGGGAATTATAAAATGACCATTTCCAAAACAATATGGAGTGTTCCTTTAAATCTGCTGTTGAACGTTTAGCACATAACACTAGCTTAAATTAGAATTACTCTTTATTCATCCAGACTATTCCTGGTTCTAAAATTGTTTGGATTTCATCTCCAGAACACAAAATATGATCTGAAGCTATTTTTCCACACATTGTCTTTTTTTGTATATTTATTTGGAACAACCCGAGAGTCTTCAAATAATAGCAGAATTTATATTTTTTTAGTGAACTATCCTTTTACTAGGGAACTATGGATGTGTGGCTTTTTTCATCTGCCATTGTAGTGGCGGCCGATAAATCAGTGATATGATTAGTTATTGTTATTGGCACGATACATTAATACAATAAGTTATGATTATTTCTGGTGTTTGATCCACATGTCTCTGGCCATCAGGGTTTATAATTGGTGCTTTACACATGACGTGACACGTCTGGGAGATGTGGGAGATCTGGGAGTTGCAATTTGTAAATGATTTTGGAGTAAATAATTGATAGAGTTTTAAAATAAAATGAGTTGTTCAATGTATTTGTTTACCTTCAGTTTTTTTGTAATCTTGCTTAAAAATACATATTTATGTCAGCAACAGTGGCTATATTCATGGAAAAAATGTTCAATTTCATCATTTCATGTAAACAGGCTATATATCGGTTATCTGTTTGCAAATATATAGCTTTGAGTTATTTTAATAACACTTTAATAACTACACACTATAAATCATTTATTATGCATTAATTCACCATTTGCTAAGTATTAACTCTAAATCATAAGACATTAGTAAGCAGTTTATAAATACAGCTACAAATACTGTAGTCTTATCTTAACAGCGCATTCATTTATTTTCCTTCGCTTAGTCCCTTTATTAATTAGGAGTCGTCACAGCAGAATGAACCGCCAACTTATCCAGCATATGTTTTACACAGCTGCAATCTAGTACTAAGAAACATACACACTCAATCACACACATACACTATGGCCGGTTTAGTTTATTCAATTCACCTATGCGCATGTTTGTGGACTGTGGGGGAAACCGGAGCACCCGGAGGAAACCCACGCCAACACTGGGAGAACATGCAAACTCCACACAGTAATGCCAACTGACCCAGCCAGGACTCCAACAGAGACCTTCTTGCTGTGAGGTGCCAGTGCTAACCACTGAGCCACCGTGTCGCCCTCTTATCAGCACATGTGCTCAGTAAATGTAACTTCATAACTTGTGATTGATTAATTAATCATTACTAAATTAACAGGGTTCTTACACCTTTTACAACTTCAAATATCAGCACTTTTTAAGCACTTTCGTGGTGCATTTTTATGCTTTTCCAGCACCTAACAACCACAGTCAATTATGTTTATATATGCTGGATGTACCTTTTTCACATTGTTGAATTTAGGAGCATAGATTTATTGGAATAGTTCACCCAAAAATGGCATGACTGTTTGGGTGTAGTACCAAACGTTCATGACCAGTCGTTTATGATATTTCACGTACACTGCTATTCAAATAACAAATTAAACCCTTATGAGTGAGAATATTCTTGTTGCAAATTAATGAACTGTTCCTGCGTCAACCGTTTTGAAAATCAGTCACTAAATATAGAAACCATAAGCTTTCATCAATATTACTTTTTATTATTGTCAATATTACTTTAGTTTAGGACTAAGGTACTGTTGTAATTGTATGCAAATGTCCCACCTGTCAAATGGTGACAGGGGTTAAAACTATTCCTGAGCGATGTGTTTTTTAAGTGAATGTCCCACAAATACGTGCATGAAGTGATCACACGACAACAATTTTATGCACTCGCACAAATGTTCCCAAATATATTTTAAGATCGCATAAATAAGATTTCGGGCGCATATGCAACCAAAACAGTCGCAATTTCAAGCCCTGCAGGTTCAAATTCAAGCAGGTTCAAGCATTTTGTCCAAAATCCAAGCACATTCCTAACCTTGAAAACACTACGTATATTAAAAATCAAGCATTGAACGAACCCTGAATTAAGTATTGCATTATTTACAATCTATGTGTATTTAAGAGTAGTTAGAGGTTTGAAAATCATTCAGAATGAGTTAATAAATGATTAATAAACTAATCAAATCCACATTTATAAATCTTATTCAGGTGTATAGTTGTTTACTATGTATTAATAAATGCTTTATTAGCTCAACTTCATGCAGTTTTGTGACCTAAAGTGAGGGCTATTTATGATTTATAAATCTTCTATACATGACAATTAAAGGCTCAGTGTCTTACTAGTGTCTTGTAATGTAGAATTAATGCTTAACGAATGATGAATTAGCTATTTGCTATTGCTTAAAGTTGCAGTATGTAAATTTGACACTAGGTATTGCATTCCTGGATCAAAACACACCCAAGCGCAGGTTGCCAGATTGAGGACCAACAGGAGCGAACCTGACTATCGAGACTAAATGCTGATTTAAGTCATGTTCTGAATAAAAGCAACGGCACACGATAAAAGGAATACATTCATATTAAACAGAGTTTTTGTCCTAACCAACACCTGGAATTTATATTTTAGAAACGGCTTTTATTTCTTGCAGCTGAACAGAAAACTGACAATGATCTCAGGTAGAGGATAGTTCAGTGTTAAAAGCTAATAATCTGAGTTTGAATGCTATTTTACATGATATGTATTGCTATACTACTGAAAGCAGCAGCAGATAGTTCACCTCAGATCTTGAAAATAAAATAAACTGTTTAAAATTGAACTTTAGATCTGTGACACTGTGCAAACCAACACATATCAGTGATTCAGCATCTACATTTAATAATGTTAAAGAGGTTTAATGCGTTAATTAGATTATAAACCTTACAATTTCGCTGGAGTGCAGTGAGTGCACTATTCTGTGCTTCTGAATGGCTGCATTTAAATTTCTGTTGTTTCGTTTGGTGCAACAGCCAAATTGCTTATCTCTGCAAATCTGTCACGTAGTGTGTTGTTAGAACAGAGGGTTACAATGTAACCTGCTCACCTAATGTTTACATTTGTAATATTAATATAATTTGCTAATTAATAACCTCATGTGGAATCTGCGTCTCATTTCAGAGGCAGTTACTGTCCACCGGAGGTCCCATATTGGTCACGGATGCATGCTTTGAGAGCCTTTCTGACTTAATGAAAATGTGATTTTCCACCAAGGCAGAGCTGAAATATAATTGGCTAAACTGGCATTGGGTGGGTTAAGGAGACCAAAACAAAGACAGACATTCTGGTATGTAAATCACATCAATGCTTTTCAGATAAACAAGAACGTTCACTTAGCATGTTTCTGAAACATCTGCAAACATATAATGGTATTTTTATGCTTTAGAAGAGTCAAAAATGTACATACAGCATCCTTAATAAATGAATGATTTATTGTGTGTGTGTGTGTTTGAAGTGCATACCTGTCAACCCTCCCGTTTTTCCCGGGATTCTCTCGTATTTTACAGTTCTATCCCGCTATCATATCGTAAAGGTATTTTTAGTCTTTCTCTAAAGGCTGGCAAATAAACATTAAAGAGCAGAGGCTCCCTATACGCAACCCATACCGCTGAACCACGGGGCCGCCCCTTGCTCCTAAATATGACTGTTCTGTGCTTTCGCTTTGTTTAGGCATGAAAACACTTTAACATAAATATAAAAACGGAGGGATTCCCTTTCCTTTTTATTACAGATGCCGTCTCCCCTTCATATGCAAGTCTCAAAACAGTCATATAGCGGTGCATGACTATCAGCTGACGCGCTCCAGTGATAAATAGACGCTGTTTCCCAAACGGATTCTGTATAAGTAATTTGAAGCGGAGGCTGGGTTTTGGGTGCATGTTTAAACAGACATATACACATAATTAATAATAATAATATCTAAAGATGTCGATCTTGGTGTTTTTCTTTTTTCAAACACACCTAATTTTGTCCTAATGAGAATAAAATGTTAGGAAAGCAACGGAATGACGTTAGATGTGTGCATTTTTAAAGGGACACCCGTTATTTAATGTAATCAACCAAAAAATCTAAATAAATAAAAGGTTCATTGGTTGCTCTTTAATCAGAATGTGTCATTTAATTACAGTGAAGAAAAGGTTAATGAGATTTGATAACGATTCTATTTCATTATAAAAGCTATTAACTGTTTACTAATGTATTTATTATTCATTATACTCTTATTTTCTCTTTTGTAAATAATAATAAAACATATTACTGACCATTAAACTGTTTATTTACAATGGAACAGCTCCAAATGAACATATTTCAGGCCCGTAGCCAGTCTGGTGAAAGGGGTGGTTCTTTTTGCAGTTGTACCCCTCAGTTTCTATTCAACTATAAGATTTAAATACTGTATTTAGTGACATTTTAAGCAGTACTTTTTTTTTGCTGGATTAGCTAGTCAGATGTCAAAACCACACTTTTTGATGTACTAAAAATATTTCCTAAAAAATATTCAAACAAATTTATTACATCATATATCATTAGGAAAAAATAGGATCTGTTTTAAAGTAAAAAAAACTGTAGTCCTACTGTCATTTATTAGACAAAAAACAAACTGGCCAGCACATTCAACTGTCCTCAGTCACAATCTGGCCATTTCAATAAAAAAAATTATAATTAAAACATAATAATAATAATGAATTCTTCAGAATTTTTCTAGCGTTTTTGGTAAAAAAATAACATTTGAAAACTAGATATCAACAATAGCCAAAATCTTCAAATGAATGTATTATAGTCCGCATTTGGTTCTTAATTCACACTTTTTTTTGCTTTTTTTATTTCAGGAATAAGGTCCAAGATTTAGAATAAAAGTTACCTGTAATTTATTTTCTCTGTTTAAAAACAATACAGTAGTGAAAGAAGACTTCTCTTACATCAGATTATAAATTAAAATATTTGTTAGCATTGGCCAAAACTGATTAGCTAAAGTCCCACCGAAGCAACAGCCGACAGAGGATTCCGTTTGGTCTTAAAGTCTTTTTCGATGGATTATTTTCACTATGATGGCATAGCAGTCAAAATAGGACATATGAGCTCATGTATGGGACAAATTCTGAACCTTTGTCAGTAAGGAGTGGGTCTTCCGAACCCTCCGAACCCCCCTGGCTACAGGCCTGCAAAGTAAGAACACATGTTTTATGCTTAAAGTAAACATGTTTTAATATAATTTTGGCTGTAAAAGCGCACCTACAGGTATTTCAGGCGCAGGTCAGATTTTCTCCAGGTCATAATTTATTTTATTTATATTAATTTTGTCAAAAAAATTATTAGACCTGTCCAGTTTCATCTAGAATGCATCCCAGATCCTTCTGAAGTGGTTATGTAAAATGGGTTATGTCACGTGACCCGCGTCACATTATTGTGGCTTTGAGGCTCCGGGATTCCAATTACTGGCCATAGTTATAAAATTACACTTTAATACAATATATAATAAATATAAATATATTATTTTAATTATATAATAAATATATTATGTAATATTAAATTACATAAAATAAATAAAAGGACAAATTCTGGACCTTTTGGCCGTGGGAGGTGTTTCGTTCGAACCCCTCGAAACCTCCCCCCTGGCATGTATTTGGTGTTTGGGGGTTTTTTGGTGGGGGGGGAGGGGGGGGGGGGGGGGGGGGGGGGGGGGGTAATCCCCTTATTATAGTGGGCATATTCATTATTTTCACATCCCATTGTTGACAGGTATGGAAGTGGTACCATTATTTTTTTATCTGCCAAAATGTCCATATCGGTGCGTCACAAGAATAATCTGAAATATGAGAAACAAAAAGTAAAAAATTCAGAAAATTAGCTTGAAAACAGCAATACGTAAAGAACAGATCACCGCTTGCGCACAAGGAAGGAACTTTATTTCTTTTTCATATGCAGGTTTAGAATCTTGTGAAACCGCTGACAGTCTGTCCACATCAGGAAATTGTTTCTACTATTACTGCCCATCTCATATTTACTTCAGATTTACCACAACAGTTGTAGACAGAACAAATAGTGTTTATTCATCAATACAAAATACAGATGTCTAACCGGATCGCTCATCGAGACAGCGACGAATCATGCTTTTTTTGTACCTACTGGTTTTACGCTTAAATTAGATTTCAAATGTTCTCTACTTCATTGTTCTCTCGTCTAATCTGAAATGCACACACGTTTGATAGAAAAGTAAGAATGCGCGGATAAGCGATAGATATATGATTCCTTCCACAATCTTCAGATCCCAGTTTTAGTTATTGTAAATATAAGGAATATTTGCGCAAATCTTTTGAGGTATATGGTTTTTTTCATGGTGAATATGTTCATCTGTGGTACAAGGCAATATCCACACACTGCATTTACCATCCAAACATCCACTCTGGTGATTAAAACCAAAATCAGGGGTCTGCGGAATCAACTTCCTGTCTTAAATGATTGCGGCAGTTGCAGACGTTTGAGCTAATTCTGTTGTCTCATTTGCATACTTCATTCAAGCTTTTCATCCATTCGCTTTCTCATTGCAAATCGAGTCTCGGGCCTTCATGGAAGGCAAACATGTAAACTATCACTACTAGTACAATATAGGCTACATCTAATGTACCGCAGGAGCTCAGTAGTTGGATGCTGGGTGCTTCAGTTGTCCTCCATATTCTGAATATTCATCCCATTCAAAGTTTATGGTAGTTTTAGGGAGGTCCATAAAGCCAAAAGCACTGCTAGTTGATTTATTTATAATGATCCAACTACCTACACAACCCTGCACTTCCCTGCCCTTCAAGCATTATAGACCTGTTCACACTAAGAATGATAATTAGATTACCAAACGTCAACACAAACCCACAATAATGTTCCGATTTGTATAATATGCTGCCGTTTTGTCGTCTGCAGCTTCAAATGCATTTAAAGTGGGATGGATTTTGATAGGCTGCATTAGAAAGCGATTCCGGCAATACTGTTACTCCGTGCCATTTATAGTTGTTGTGGAAACTTTTTCATGAAATCAGAATAATTATTAATGCCAATTCATACCAAAAACGCTACATATATTAACTATTAGCATCCACACCAACGCATCATAATGTTTTGTTTATTGTACACCATGTTGAAGTCTTGCTAATCGCCGCTTTAATTGCGCAAGCTCTTTAAAGTCTGTTGGATATTGATTTTATTGTTCAGCCATTAAAGTTGTGGCATTGACTGGGTGTATACCTTGTATCATTGTAGTTGATATAGTTAATATCAGCATGAACCCAATCGCTAATGCGCTATGAATTCAGTGCACTGTGCTAGCAAACAATTTTAATATTATTTTAGTTTTGAGTAGTTATTCAACAAATCACTTATTAAAGCCCTAATGCTGCGTTCACACCAGACGCGGAAGACGCGTCAAGCATGAGTGATTAACATGTTAAGTCAATGCAAAGGCGCGAATAGACATTCTGCGGTGCGATACGCGCGAATTGAGCATTTTGTGCATTTGACACGCTTAATGCGTGAATCGCTCACGTTCAAAAATCTAAACTTCAGCAGACATTGACGCCGCGTTAACCAATCAGGAGCTTGCTTTTGTGGGGGCGTGATTATGACGTAGCGCCTGCTGTTGGTGTCCCGGGGGAAAATCCTCCTGCCTACACCGGCAACAGTTCATCAAACTGAGCTCGGCTCAGTCAGAAGCACCGCTAAATGCTGCCATCATCCAGGTTCAGTTTCTGGAGGAGTTTATAAGCTCACAGAGCTGGGTGCACCTCTGAAAAGATCTAGTGGACTCAGATACTGCTCCAAATGAATCTACGCTGTTTTTCAGCCTTCATAAAGTGCATAAACAAAGTTATTCTATCAATAAAATCCATGTTAGCCATTTAGCAACAAAGCTACTATCACCGGGCAGACAGAAGCCCTGCCCATGATGCGAATCCGCATCTGTTCTAAAGTAAATTTGGCGTGAATGTTCTAAAGTGAATTTGGCGTGAATGTTCGCTGAAGTTCAGATTTTTAAACTTAAGCAATTCGGGCGATTAGCGCATCAAACGTGCATAACCCTCAATTCGCGCTGTGTCATTCACACAATTTGTGTCATTTGCGTCGCGTGAAAATGTTAATGCCTGTCTGAGAAAAGTGTATAAAGTGTGTAGTGAGGAGTTTTACAACCTTCAAACATCTTTAATAATTGTAAAAAATAAACCTGACCACTTCGCCGATTTCGCCTATCGTAACTCTTGCAAATAACGAGGGACCACTGTACTGAAATTGTGCTGTTTACATCATTCAATTTAACTTTTTTTTTCATGAATATAGCCACTGTTGCTGGCATGGCAAATTAATTCATCCGTGCTCATCTGTGGCTGCCTATAAAAACCTGTGCAGACAAAACCATGCTCGACACCTGATATCCCCTCAGTTCTTATTATAGATCTCGTCATTGGTGTGAATGGGCATTGATAGTTTTTATTATAGTTATCGTTCTTGGTGTGAAACGGCCTTAAGAAACCAGCACTGGAAGCCGTGTTGTTTTCAGATCAACACATTTAAGAGTGAATATACTGTATATAGTTGTGACAGTACAATAAAACTTCACATCAAGAGTGGACCAAATGAGTTACAGTAATGTACAACTCTGTACAACATAATATTGGACAACATAACGAAATGGCACTTAAGAGCAACAGTGAACAAAAGTTCTGTGCTAGTGAGGCAGCTTTAAAAATGATGGCAACCCTCCCATATTCCTGGCCTGGATATGGTTTCGATAGTCACCATAGCAGCCTGGTCTTTAAGTAGATACATACGTGAGCTAACAATGGGCACTTGGTCATTGGTATTATTTTTAAACACACGTGGGACATCTTGTATGGCGCACTCACCGACATGAGGTAAAGAATTGAGACAATTGTGCATGTAGTCCCTGTTAAACCAAAGACAAGTGCTCTGGTGTTGCGGGACACTCATCTCAGGAGGGGTCATCTCTTATGTGACGCTGCTCTCGTCAACGTTTTCCTCACAGACATCTTCCACACACCCACTACGATTGCCACCGATGCCCAGAATGCCGGAACCAAGGTTGTGCGACCCACTCTGAGAGCTCATTCCTAAAAGAGACCCCGATGCGGCCATGCTGAGACATGAGACGCCGTTGCTGCTGATGGAATGTTGTGGAGATAAAATGGGAAGCCCACTTCTAGCTCCGCCACCACCTTGATTGGGCTCAATAGCTGAGGGGAGCTTCAGGTGATGTGGCGGAGAGATGACCGTCCTCTCAGATCCTCGCTCTGCCCTGCCGCGTCTCTCGCAGTGTGAGCGATGCCTCATGAAGCTGTCGCGCCACATGAACTTCTTCCCGCAGCCATGGCAGTCATAGGGCTTCAGACCGGTGTGGGTCTTCATGTGCTCTGTGAGGTGATGCTTCATCTTGAACTTCTTGGCACAAACAGGGCAGTGGAAGGGCCGCAGGTTCAGGTGCATGTTGATGTGGCGGTCACGCATGCTCTTGTGAGAAAACGTTTTCCCACAATGACACATGAAGACCTTGCCTGAACTGCCAGCAGAGCCGGCGTCTAAGCCTTCCATACCACTACCCAAAGTCCCTTGGCTAGGCAAGTGGACCGCTCCGTGTTCAAGACTTCCTTTTAGAGACACCCCGGACATTCCCCCTGTGAGGCCTAATGGAGATGTAGACTCCAGGGCAGCTTGATTGTACAGAAGAATCTGGTTTCCTTGCATATCCAGAGGGAAGAGTTGAGCTCTGGCAGACGTTGACTGAACCGAGCCGAGCATTCCAGACATGGCCCTGTTGGGGCACTGACTGGAGTTCTCAGGAGGGTGTTGAGAGGATGTTTGATCAATCATACCCCTCTCAAATTTGAGGTAGTCTTCCGAGGACTGACAATAGTCAACCTATGGGTATTTGAGAAAAGGTAAAAGTTATTTTTAACCTGATGAATGTATTGATCTTAATGTATATTGCAAGTAATTCTGGTTGATAATATCAATAAAAGTTCTGACTCACCTGTGCATCCATTTCTGCATCTTCTCTAAGTCCTGAAAGGGTCCTAACATTAGATATGTTAAATGTCCTGTCCCTCTCCCTGACTATAGCCATCTCTCGTTCCTCTTCATCGTCGCCTCCTTCCTCTCCTCCTGACACTACGATCAGGTCATCATCTCTCGAGTGCTCCGTCTTTACCACCACCCACTGTTTTCTGGGCATAATGCTCGGCTGAATGTATGATGGGTGCTTCTGGGGTGGTGAGGAATCTCCGTCTTGATATGACGAGACTCCAAAGCTGTCACTCACCCCAACCTCTTGATCAGACACAGAGGAGGTGCTCTTTTGCTTACCTCCTCTATCTCTTTTCCTGGAAAACAGCAGCTCATCATCATCATCTTCTTCATCTTCGATCATGAAACCTTCTTCTCCACCGGAGGGCATGCAGTAGGATGGGGTGGAGTGTAGAGCACCCTCTCCTACTGCTATGGTGGTCACCATGGCCCCGCCAAAGTTTGCGTCTCTAGGGCTGAAGTAATTGGTGCTGCTAGGGGACTGGCTCTCACTAAAGGAGGGTCGGCTGGGAGGTTGAGGTGTAGAAGGTGCTTCTTCTCCATCTGCTTGGGCCACCTTGTTGGTGCCGCTGCCCTGTCCCACGTTCTCCTTCTCTCCGGATCCCTGAGGCCCACTGGAACCTCCCTTTCCCTCTTTGAGAAGCTCAGTGCATTTGTCCACAATGTGCCACATTTGAAGCACACTGCCAACAGTGAGGTAGTTAACGATGTCTTCGCGAAGCATTCGCAGCTGGCCAGTGTACGCACAGCTGAGGACACTCTCGAAGGCCAGAGGGTCCATGACGGCTGGGATGGAGACAGTGGACATGTTCTTCAGCAGCACCTTGCAAGCAGAATCAAATACTGTGAATGGCTAATAAAGATAAATTTAATCAATACTTCAACATTTACACACTATTTAATTAATTGATTCAAGGGTGCCCAGACTTGGTTCTGTATCTGAAATCACCCCCTATACCCTCATTCACTATTCACTATATTGGTCTACTAATAGTCCACTTAAAGAGAGTCAATTAAAACAAGTGAATTTGAGCACTTATTGCACTGGAACTCCAGAAGGGATGCTGTTTTATTGGTGCTTTGCAGGCTGATTATTTCCTCAGACAAATTAGATTTTCAGATTCTTGGTCAGACCCTGTGATAGTTATTTCACACTTAGCGAGCTATTTATTAGTAATAAAACAAAGTATTTAGATTTCTGTTATAACAATAAATTTACATTGATAGGATTTAGGATACAGAACATTATTTGGTGTGCAAACTCTTACAGTGCATTGTGAGTTTTCTCTAGCCATTGCATGTACACCGGCTGTACATTCGTTATCGCAGTGCATTTTGGGATTGATTGAGTGCACTTCAGAACATACACCATGGTTTCAGACACCACTATAGATGGCTGCTCCCTCAAATAGTGCACTATTTAAGGGCATGGGGTCATTTTGAAGCCCCACTGTTAGGTAGAGTTTAGCTCCAAGCGTTATTTATCAGACTTGACCCAACTAATCAAGGTGTTAAGACTGACTAAATACTTCCAAGACCTGTTGTAGATTGATGGAGCTAAAATTGGACGAATGGTGGTCAATAGGAAGCAGGATGCCCTGCATTAGTATCTTCTTAAGTATCCTTTATTTTTAATTCTGGATAATCTTTAAGCAGTTGTTAACTGTTTGCATAAGTAAAATAGTGTATATGGAATTCAATAGGATAATCAAAACAAACACTGATGTATATTAACATCATTTAATCTGGTTATTTCTTAGTTTCAGTATTTGAATAAGAAATGTTACTATAAACAGCAACCAATGGGAGCATGATGTTTCATGTTACTGTACTTCAATAAATGTTTCAACAACAAACAGGGCATGAATGGACATAGAAGCCATACCTGGTCATGGAAGTAAGGGGATGAAGCAGCCAGCACACATCGGTGTGCTTTGAACACCTGGCCCTGAACATGGATGGAGAGGTCGCAGAGATGGCCTTCTTCGCGCTGACGATTCAGGCTGTCCAGAACTGAGGTCTGCACTCTGGGGAAGCATACCTGCACCACCGAACCCGCAGAGTCACCAAAGCCCTGGTCCGCTGTGGCTGACTGCATTCCTGCAAGAGGATGAGCCTTACAAAATACCCATTGCATAATAGTTTATTTAAATGCGAACTTACATTACTCAGTCAACGTTCACACAGCAGCAGAACTTGGTTGCCAATCAGGTTTAAATGTGCCGAATACAGGGTATGTTTACACTAGGTCAATGTCTCCCAATGCTGTCCCTGGAGCCACACCAACAGTAAATATTTTGGATGTCTCCCTTATCCGACAAATTTATTTCAGGTTTTGGAGTCTCTTTAAACGTTCTGACGAGTTGATGAAGGTGTGTTTGTTTAGGAAGAGTTTGAAAATGTGTAGTGCTGATGTTAAGATGCATTTTTGCTGACGCAATCAGTGGATAATTCTAAATAATGGGTCTAAAACAGGAGTGCTCAACCCTGTTCCTGGAGATCCTTCCTGCAGAGCTCCAACCCTGATCAAACACAACTAAGTAGGATCTGAAGAAGCACTTGCTAGTTAAAGAAATGTGTCTTAGATGAAGGATGCAGCTGAACTAAAAGGGTGAAATATGAGAGTTAAATGTAATACAGGTTCAACCACTTCAAGAGACAATCAATGATGCACTCAACCCAATTGTTTTGATAGTATCGGGGTCTCCAAATTTGGTCCTAGAGAGCCCCTGACCTGCAGAGTTTAACTCCAAAATATATCAACACACATCTGGAGTATCTGGAAGTGTGCATGTAGATCTGGATTAGCTAGTTCAGGTTGTGTGAGCTAAAATATGAAGGATTAATCCTAATTCTTAAACATTATAGGATATATTGTTGAAACATGCAACCTGGAATTTAAACTCTGCTGTTTGAAAAGGTCAATTTGGGTTGAAGGTAAACATTTTTTGAAAGCTTAGAGCAGAAACAAAAGCTTCCGATGTCTCTTTTCCTTCTCATTTTTATTAAGTATTTTTGCAATAGAGAGCAATACACAAGGCTGCTGAGGTTTTGATGTTTCGCAAACATATTACAACATTATTTTTGATGAAATATGCCTTAATTATCTTTGAACACAGCAAACGATACTGCAGGTCCAAAGAACAAGGGGCATTGACCAGACACTGCATGAACACTTCTATGTTTTATAATTTTACCTCACAAGCTTGCTAATTAGCCTTTCTGTTGACTAATAATGACACATATTTTGCTTCGATCCGGTTATAACGCCTTAGATGCGTTCATATTTTGCTCAATTAAAAATGTCGTTGGTGTTTGCTCAACACACACCTACAGCTGTCGCATGCTCGCATTCAGCGTGTATTAAACTAATTCGCCACGTATAAATATCCACAGCCCCTCTGTGTTGTCGTCAGTGTTGAGGGGGGCTCTGCTCTTATTTACGTTAGCCAGCCGCTGCCAAACCGACCGTATGTGGCCTTAAGAAGCACAGAAGCGGATTGTTTCCCAAACCAGTCTCAATTTATCAAGCGGGATATCTTACCGATTTAAATTTCTCCGTCAGGCACTCAAACGAGACGTTTTCATTGTGACAAATCGCTCTTTCCCACCGTCCGGGAATGCCGAGTGTAATGGTGGACCGACATCGGGTGTTGAGTCTGGTTTCGCCTTTAAGAAATCCCAGACAGCTGCTCTAGACTCGGCCGACGGAAAAAGAAACCAAACGCTGGATCCTTTTCTGTATCGCCATGGCAACAAGTGCTGTTGGAAAACACCAGTAAATTTACCTCATTACAGAAATATACATTCAATATACATAATTTCGACACAAATAGGCTACTTTTTAACAACAACGTCGAGAATATCACTTTAAAACTGATTTGAACTTTTAGTGAAACATTTTGAAATTGTACGTAAAATAACTGAATATACTAAACTCCTCTCTAAACCGTAACCATTTTGTTATGGTTTTGACTGTTAAATATTTTGTATATGGGCAATTTCTATGCAGTCAACTTGCCAAGTTTTCACCAAAGTAGAGAAACTGCTTATTATTTTTTGTTTGTTTTAGCAAGTACTTTCCAATACTTTAAAATTACTCAATTTAGCCAACCCTGCTAAAAATATCCAGTTTAAACCAGCCTAAGCTGGTTGGCTGGTTTTAGCTGGTCGACCAGCCTGGTTTCAGAGGCGGTTTGGCCATTTCCAGCCTGGTCTTAGCTGGTCAGGCTGGGAGTTGACCAGCTAAAACCAGCTTGACCAGCCAAAACCAGCTATGTCCAGCTTAAACTAGGCTGGTCAAGCTGGTATTAGCTGGTCATTTTCCAGCCTGACCAGCTAAGACCAGGCTGGAAACCAGCCTGGAAATGGCCAAAACCCCAGGCTGGTCGACCAGCTAAAACCAGCCAACCAGCTTAGGCGGGTTTAAGATGGGTTTTTCAGCAGGGAATGTTTTATATTATATTTGATTTACCAAAGTCACACACGTCAATTTCACATCCGTCACATCCATAATAAAGCTTTTCCTTTATAAATGCAAAAAATTCAAAGAAAAATAAAATCAATCATGTTTGTTGTATTGAGAGCCAATTCTTATCCTTTTGATTATCATTATTATTTTTGGATTGTGCAGTTTTAATTCACAGAATTTCTACAAAGAGAAATTTTTTTTTTTACTTTTTTCGTCACATCCATAACGCATGTTTATTTTCCTCATTTAAAATATAAAAAATGTTGACAGATTGATATTTTTCTGCTCCCATAACTCCGTGGTTAGTTGTTTTGGAAGATATAAACAGATGTTTCAATATAATGCTAACGTCTACTTTCTGTGTGAATTTATGTTTGGAGATTTTACTGCAAACGTCACATCCATAACACTGGAATTGCTCATATACAATATAATAAAAATACAATGTACATACACAGCTATGGGAAAGATTGAGACCACTTTTAAAAAAAATGGGTGGAGAAACAAGCTTGAAAAGTCAGTATTTTATGTCACCAGACTTTTATAGAATAAAATAAATAAAAATATTTAATTCAAATCCACACATAATCAATTAGGATAAACCAAGACTTTGTCTCTTAATCTTGTCCTTATCTTTATATTGCTTTGTGCTTAAATCAAACGAATATGTATAGATAAAATAGCAAAAATTGATACACATGTACATGAGGTTTTATATGTACCATTTATGCATTAGTTTGATTCAAAATACATTAAGCATGTACTGTGAAATATTACTTAAAAAACAACAACAACATTATACTAAAATAGTATAATAATAGTATAAAAACAAAACATGTTTCTTACTAAAACAGTTAACTTTATGGCTACCTTCGTTTTTAATTGTACTAGCATTTTTTACAAACACAGATGACCAATCTTCATGTGCATTTCCAAAACTGTCTACATTCTGCATCACAATCACCTTCACCACTGCACTACAAGCCAAAATGAAACATTTATTGATATCTCTGAAAAGTTGAATTACAATATGCTTTTGATGGTTGCAAAACATTAAAAACTTTCTGTCAGAAAGACTGAACATTAAAAAGCATAACAGAAATATAAAATACGGAGGGAGATGAGAATATACAATGAATAACTGAAGTTCAGGTAAAAGTTAAAAACACATTAAAATGGATGTTCGGAAATGGCAGCCAGGCTACTTCTTGTTAGCAGAAGCTGTTCCGATGACACAGTCGTTCACCTGCAACACAATAAATGAGACGTAAACCATTGTAAAGATCAGACAGTCTATATGCGTGTTCCAAATTGCACACTAATGCACTATTCTATGCACTATTCTAACATGTGCACACTAAAAGCACAGCTCATTGTCTGGTCTAAGAAAAGTGGACCAACCATAAAAACTCAGAGACAGGGCAACCAATGCCAGCATCAGTTTATTTTTATTTACCACTATATCATGGCGGAGGAGGTGTTCATTGTGGCTTTCTCCAGATATCCTGAATTATGTGATGTATCTTCCAGTGCTTATCATAACTTATTGTTTTCCTATTTCTAATGGGTCTATTATTGTTATTATTAGATAAATGTTCATAATATCACATCACATGGACCTCACAGTTTTTTTTCAACCCATTCATGAGTTTATAGAAGCAAAGACACATTTTTGATGTGAATGAGCCCTTAGGGTGTTTGATCAGGTCTCATCACTGTCAGTTCCACAACAGTGGACCAATCAGAGGAACTTGGAGGAGGGGCAACCATTGCAAGTTTCTTTTTAGGGTGTCCGAATATACACTAGATTTATGCTGTGCTTTTTTTACAACCATTCTGAACCATTGCCTCTCATTTTAGAAGCAAAAACATGTGAATGAGCCCTAAAGCGCAAGGGTATCCAGACACAGCCACAGAATAAAAAATGTGGAAACAGAAATAAACTCAAATGAACTTTGGATTGTGGGATCAAAATTCTCCTACAGTAGTGATTATGCCTCCTGATGACTGTGAATACAGCTATACTCATGATAGGTAATATTTGGTAGTTTGTTTCACCAATTTGGCAAACTGTAAACGTCTGAACATCTGTTTAAAACAGATGGAGCGGTTAGTTAAAAAAATAAACACTAGTGTTCCATTTGGGACAACACGAACCCCATACACTACATGGTTGAGGATATAAGTGCATAATGTGTCATTTGGTACGCAACTTGTTTTCACAAAATCAAATAAACAAAAAACACAGACGTGATCACATTAGATCATTACCTTGCTGGCAAAGCGCAGAGAATTCAGCGATTCACTGAAGCTTTCTTCTTCAGGTGAAATATTAGCAAACATCAAACTGCACAGAACAAAATAAGTTACACACTCAAACACACTATCAAAATGTGATATTTGGTAAAATTTGAGCTTTCTGCTTACGTTTTGCTGTTGCCTCCGAGGCAGTTCTGGAGGAGGTACGTGAGCTTTGAGTTACGGTAGGGAACAAAGCTGTCCTGAAAAGAACAAGACGATGATTGTGTGAAATCATTTCTTTCATCGGACTCATTTATTACCATAGATATATATACACTAGATATCACATAGGGACCCTGAGCATGCGTCAATAGCGCCGCCACATTGGTACAGTGCTCCTAGGACAAAAGCCATTCAACCGCACTAGTCAAGACAGTGTGCCAATGTGAAGATGCTGGACTTTAGCGCAGTGTACGGGTGTAGTAACGAGCAAACAAGAAAACAAAGCACAAAGTCATCACATTTCATAGGTAACATTTCGTTTTTTATGTTTTTGTATGTTATGAACTTGTGCCTGACAATGTTATTGATGATAATACAGTCTCTTATTGCAGTGACAAGAAGGCAAAGTAGCACCAACTCACACTAAATTCTAAGCTTATACTAGTTTTGTTGAATTAAATAAGCAAACATGTTATGAAACATGACAAGACGACGCTGCGCTGCCAGAAACTTGTATTATTGTCAGCTAAGTGAACGAGTTGTTCATAACAGAGATTCATTTTCAACCGAATCGCGCCCTCCGTCAGAATAAGTGAAAGCAGGAGAGGGGGTGTGTTTTAGAACATGGATTAGATCAAATTAAACAGGGAAGGAGGGTAATGCATTTCCATGCACACAAACACTCACTCTTTGCCAGGAATGCCCGTGCGGTCACGTCCGTCAATGTAGAAAAGTGATGTAAAATTATAATATTTCGTCATTTAAAAAAATATTTGCATATGGACCACCGGGGAAAACTCCTGATCATAGATATATAGATATATGTGTATGTGTGTTTTTCTCTGGCTTTGGATGGCCACAGTCCTCCACTTCACCTTGGTCCTGCATTCATTTCAAAGGAGCACTACACTGTACTAAAATGGCAGCTCTATTGACGCATTCCTTCTAATAGACAACGGTAGGGTAGGCGACATCTAATGTATACATCTATGATTTATTACTTGCAATACATTAAATATTTTGGTTTTGAAAATAAACATTGACATTCTTTTTTTATGTAAAAGTGGGAGCAGCTTTTGGAAACTTATTTGGCTCAAGACTTTGGGTTTCACTCACTTCCATTGAGATTTAGCCATAAAAAAGCTAGTTATGCTGATTGCAAACTGATATTTTCTTTTCATATTATTTATATGTATTGTCATAAACACACTTATTTGATACAAAAGTAGTTGGACCATTCACAATCTTTTTTATTCCTAGTCATTTTGGAAGTCCTAAAATGAGTTGACTTCCGCATTGTAGAATAAAGTCAATGTGTTGGTGTTACATTCTCTAATTGCCAAAAGCATTGGGTTCCATTCAGTTAAAAAAATACCTTGTTGGCCAAAGCAGCGATCACAATTCCCAGGTTGGTGAGGGAGGAGTTGATAGCGGTCATTTCTTTGAATCTCTCTCCTTGAGACTGACTCTTCTGCACTCTCTCACTACCGGCCAAATCCACCAGACACAGCATGGCTGAAACACAAATCAATAAACATTTAAAGACAGGCGTTTCGCTGCAGAACTTACATTCAGTTACTTATCCTTTGGTTGTCACAAACCCTAAAGAGACCTGAAACACAACTAAAGAGTCTTAATTCAGACATAAATAATTCATATGAATAAAGTGGTTTAATCCAGATATTCCATAGAGAAGTAGTTATATAATGAGCAGATTTATTTAGGCCTTCAGTGTTTACCTCTTGAGAAGACTTAGATTGAATAGTTTGATTCATACAGATTTATTTTTTATCTCTTTATGAACATTTTGGGTGAATAGACTTTTAATAGAGACAAAAATCTTGATTTGATAATTGTTTTTTTTGTATTTATAGCTCATTTATTATGTATGGCCATACACCCAAAGCACTTCACAATCATGAGGGGAGTCTCTTCACACCACCACCAGTGTGTAGCATCTACTTGGATGATGCAACGGCAGCCACAGGACAATGGCGCCAGTGCGCTCACCACACACCAGCTATTGGTGGAGTGAAGAGACAGTGATAGAGCCAATTCAGTGGATGGGGATGATTAGGAGGCCATGATGGGAAAATGCCAATTGAGGGACTTTGGCCAGGACACCAGGGTTACACCCCTACTCTTTACGAGAAGTGTCATAGGATTTTTAATGACCACAGAGAGTCAGGACCTCGGTTTAACGTCTCATCCGAAAGACGGCACCCACTGACAGTGTAGTGTCCCCTTCACTTTTACTGGGGCATTAGGACTCACACAGACCACAGGTTGAGCACCCCATGCTGGCCTCTCTAACAGCACTTCCAACAGCAACCTAGTTTTCCCCTGTGGTCTCCCATCCATGTACTGACCAGGCTCAGCCCTGCTTAGCTTCAGTGAGTAACTGGTCTTGGGCTGCAGGGTGATATGGCTGTGGTATATGAAACATTCTTCAGAATATCTTGTTTTGTGTTTAACAAAAGAAACTCATAAAAATGAGGTCAACTGTGCCCTATAAAATGTTCAAATATAATGATTACTCCTTTTTAGAAACACACATTCATCTGTCAAGTTTTTGTATCTGCAGGTAGCATGTCATTCTTACACTTGCACTTGGAGTCTCTGGCTGTGTTTTCTCCCTCTATGTCTAGCTGGAACACAGAGTGAGAACGTGAGGAGTGATCGTTCATGCACGTGCGGGCTGTGGAGCGGTTCTGGTTGGCCAACATGATCAAGTTGTGCACCTGAAAAATGAGGAAAGAAAGAGACATGTCAGTGCAACAAGCATGTATGAACAAATAAAAAAAATCTTGATATTATAACAAGTTTAGAATGAAAATTGTGAGTAAGATTTCTTCCTTATTGCAATATTGAGTAAACTAGTGAATTATGGTATATGACTAACAATAATAATAATATAATTTAAAATAAATGCAAACTGATGATTTTGATTTCTTATAACAATCATACATGACAAAATAAAATTAATTAAATGGATATTTCACTAAAAAATAAAACATTCTGCCATCATTTACTCAGCCCCAAATTAGTCAGATTTTTTTTTGTTCTGTTTAACACAAAATAAGATATTTTGAAGAATGCTGGAAACCTGTAACCATCGACTTCCATAGTATTTGTTTATCTAACTATCAATGTCAAAGGTTACCAGTATCCAACATTCTTTAAAATATTTTATTTTGTGTTCAACTAAACAAGTTATGGGTAAGTAAATGGCAAACTTTTAATTTTTTGAGTGAACTATGGCTTTAAATTGCATTAAGAATTGCATTATGAGAATTGAGTCCTTAATCAGATCCATTCTAAATGATCCAACTAATTTTTTGTTTCCACATTATGAATTGCTTCCCTCTGGTAGGAGATTTAGAGTCCCTAAGTGTAGGTTGAACCGATATTAGAAATCCTTTGTACCAGTTTCAGTGGGTTTACTAAACAAGAGTTTCTTAATTAGCATTATAATTATTGTAACTACTGTATTTTGAATTGTTTTTATTATTTGTTTTTATGGAATGTCTGCAGCAATATGGTGATGCCCATAACAAATTTCCTGTCAAGGACAATTAAGTTTTACTACTACTACTACTATTAATAGCATCACAATAATCATGGTGGGGAACAAAAACTACGTTTTGGGCAGTACCTCATCCTCATTGCTGACTTTTTGGTAGGTCAGGTTGGTAACGGTGATCTCATTGTTGGAGACCTTCCTGATCTCGTGCTCGGGTCTCTTGTTTGGTTTGCCCTTGTAGAGAAGATCTCGAAGGGTCTCGTTGTAGATCTCCACAAAGCTGGCAGTGAAAGTGTACTAAAAACACACAGAAACAAACCATGAGGAGACCAAACAATAACATTCACATGTCTGAAAAGAAAATAGATCAAACAAGAAAGCTAATCAACTAGTTTTTGGGTCACACGAGTATCTGTGGGCCGTACCTGCCAGCCTTGCTCACTGAGTGCTTTGGCGGATTTAAAGATTTGCTGGACAGCACGTGGAATGACACCCCACAAGTCCTCCTGTTCGCCCCCCTCCATAGTAAAGGTCTTCCCGCTTCCAGTTTGGCCATAAGCAAAGCAACAAACGTTGTATCCATCCAGAGCAGACTGCACCAGCAGGGAAATCTCTTCAAAAACCTCACTCTGAGAAGAGCGAGGCCCAAACACACGATCAAAGCTGAAGTTATAGCTCTTCTGTGTGTCAGTGGTGCGACCTGTGTGAGACTGAGGAGGAGAAGCAGGAATTTCAGACACGTTTTAAGACGATGACACCAACGGGATGTACCATGAAGCTAGATTAGCTGGCTAGCTAGTTAAATTTCAGTTTACACCAATCTTTTGTTTATTTGTCCTGTTTATTTATTTCTTATTGCTGTTGGTGTCTTAAGAGCTACCAAACAAATTCTGCTGTACGATACTACAATGACAATTAAGTTTGTATTCTAATTTTAGGTAACATGAAGGCGTTTGACTTCAATCACTCTTTCTTGCCATGGCATTAAGGAGCCGTTAAGTTGAGCTATCTTCATGGTAGATGAAACCCAGAATTGGTGCAAACTAAATAAAAACTGGCTTCATGCTCCAGGCCCCAGGAGCATGATGGCAATCATTTACCTCTTCCATTTTGGCAAGTGTGAGAGCCTTGTTGTCATGGGCAGGCAGCTGGATGTGCAGAATATCAGACTGATTTCCTGTCAGCAGCGGGCGAACCCTACAAAACACTCTGATGTTGCCCTAAAAAGGTGGAAGGTGAAGATTATTTCATGTATTTATGCAAGTCTAGTACTGTACACATTCTCAGCTTGAACATACTACTTGAATAGTTTTTGCAATTCTTGTTTTGTCCACAAGGTGTCAACACTGAAACAACACTAGAATGTACGCTTTAAACAAGGGACGTTTAGTTCAGAAAAGGCTCATCCTTCTGAAGGGTTTCACTTCGAAGAGATTAGGGCATAAGGATAAGTCCCTCCAAATGTAACGCAGTGCGCAACACCAAGCAACTTCACTGCGCAAAGGATCATGGGGGCCCGAATATTTAAAGTCTTTTTCTCATATTATACTTTGTAATATTTTAACACATCAGTTTATATTGCTCTAGAAATAAAATCCTCTTCATGGTCTTACTTTGAGCTCTTGAATGGTGTTGTGCAGTTTCCTTCGCTCCATTTCTCCCAGGTGGAGTTCTTCTCGTTGACGGGCCACTGTTTCCTCAAGGTTGCTGGCCAGTTCTTGGCTCTCCTTCAAACTGTCTTGACACCGGCCCAACGCAGAGGTCTGAATCGCGAGCTGAGTCTAAGAAAGACAACAGATCGATTGCATTTAATAAGTCAAAACTAATGCCAAAACACAGACATGGGGAGAAGATGCAAACTTCACATGGAAAGGCTTTCTGGTCCGTCCAGGACTTGAACCAGTGACCTTCTTGCTGTGAGGTAACCATGCTAACCACTTAACCATCATGTCTCCTTGACAACTTTTTAGAATGAACAAATTACTTTACTAGCTGACCATGAACAACCCCCCAAAAAACTTAAAAGAATTATTGAAGCAAAAATACAAATGTTTTAAATATTATTATTGTACTGTACGTAGTAAAAAGACAAAATAATCTGGAAGAAAAACACAGTGTTTTCAAGCGTTTTACCCATGGATATGCTTGTGATACTAATGTCACCTTAAAATCCCAAGCGTAACATTACCAGTATGATGCATAATAAAAGCACAAGTCAACTGTTCCTCTCATTCAGTTGAGTATGTAGATAGATAATTTGTAGCACAACCTTATAATCTGATTTGTTCCAGTTGTTTTGAATGGAAGATTCCCAAACCAGAAGTACATCCCATAATTGGATAGAGGTGTACCTGTATGTTGCGAAGCTCAGACTCCAAATGATCTCTGAGTCCTTCCAAAACCTTGTGCTCCTCTGTCAGCTTGCTAAGGTCTTTCTGAAGGCCATCTCTCTCTCTGGAGGTGTGCTCCAGGTCATCTTTCACTGTGGCCAGCTTCACCAACTCCTTTTCGCAATCGCTTTAATAGAATCAAAAACATTATTAGACAAATATAACTTTTTTTTGAGTCCTTATGAAATTATTTTTTACAAACTCACCCGAGACGCCTTTTGAGACCATTATTCTCTTGTTCAATATCAGCGGTGCGTCTTTGGGCTTTGGTTATGGAGTCTTTCAGACACTCGTTTTCCTGATTTACAATTTTCACTTTGCTCTGATAGTTCTGTACTTTGGCCTCCATGTCGCTGACTTTCCCTTTCAGGTCCCATCCTGGCCTTCTAGACAAACCTGCAGTGGCTAAAAGTGGAGAAATTATCAATTAGAAAAACTATTGTATCATCATAAACCAAAATTACATTTAAAAGAAAAAAAAATGTGTCTCTTAAATGTGAAATGGCTTAAAAGTAACTGCATATAGCAAGAAAAAAAAAAGATGATTAATAAAAGACACCCATTAAGATATCGTTTAGTTTCATACAAATTTTTCCAACTAAATTATGACTTGAATTTATATACATGTTCAAATTGATTGCAGCATATATTAAAAATACATGACAATCTATGCAATTTATAATACAAAATAAAACTGATTACAATAATGCTTACATAAGACTTAGCTAAAGTTATGCGAAAGTAAGTGATTGGCCAAGGACAAAGTCAAGAGGTTCCAACAAATAATCTCAAACCCTTAAGCATATTTTATACACTAAATAATAGAATAACAGTGACATAAAACTACTGAAATCAAATAATAGAACTAAATGCTTTGTAGAATTCATTTAACTTATGTTGGAAAAAAAAGAAAAAAAGTATAGGTATTTGTTAAACAAATTTCCATGACTTTTCTAAAATATGGGTTTATTTGTTTTTTCTAAACCTTTCAAGACCTGTAAAAATTATGACAAAAAAAGCCTATTTACAGCAAGAATGAGATTTGATGACACATTTAACATTTTAAAGCCTTTTTAAGAATCCTGTCGCATGTATTATTCATACATTTATTCATGTAATATTTACCTTTAGTGATTGCTGCAACTGGTCCTCTCTGGTTACCTTGATGCAAAGATAACAATGGTGTTCATTTGACATATTTAAATGCAGCTATAAAATACTTAACTAATATTTATAAATCAACAAACAAAATTAAAAATGTTTAGACATAAAAAACAGGGAAGCATTAGAATTTAATTACTAAAAGTGACCAGTTTAAAATATAAATTTTTTTTGAATAATATTAATTAGAAATGATGTATTTGGGTTTCTGAGCAGTTAAATTTGCACTTGTCTTGCAATACCTCTTGCAGGAGCAGCAGCCACTGTTGCAGCTCCAGTTGGACGTAGAGGTTTGACTAAAAAAAGAGAGACAACATAAAAACCCCATTAATTTTTTTCAAATGCAAAACAATCAAAATTATTATATGGAAAAAAAAAATTCATATAACTTACCAGGAGCTTTGACTGCCACAGGACGTCTTGGGGGCACAACACTTGCCGCAGGCCTAAACCTCTGAGATGGCTCTACCTCCACCTTGCGCATCTTTTTCTGCAGAAAAATTATGTTTTTAAAAATCTGTAAATTTAAAAACCATTAGGCGATGCGGTGGCGCAGTAGGTAGTACTGTCGCCTCACAGCAGGAAGGTCGCTGGTTTGAGCCTCAGCTGGGATCAGTTGGGATTTCTGTGTGGTTTGCCTGTTTTCCCGGTGTTCGGGTGGGTTTCCTCCACAAGTCCAAAGACGTGGTACAGGTGAATTGGGAAAGCTAAAATTGTCCGTAGTGTATGTGTGTGAATGAACGTGTATAGTTGTTTCCCAGTAATGGGTTGCAGCTGGAAGGGCATCCGCTGCATAAAACGTGCTGGATAAGTTAGCGGTTCGTTCCATTGTGGCAACCCCAGATTAATAAAGGGACTAAGCCGAAAAGAAAATGAATGAATAAAAAACATGACGTGTGTTGATGCATATAAATCTTTTAATGATTGAATGTGCAAAATAAGGAAATCTAAAGTAACTAAACCAAACCTGCGCAGGCTGTTGTTGTTCCCCATCCGTGCTGTTGGTGTGAGCCCGTTTCCCTGACATAACAGGGAGACGAGATGATGTGTTCTGCAAAGAAAAAAATGAATATTTCAAACAAGAATAAATAGTGTTTTAAAGATATACACATGATAGCAAAGACATTTCAGAAACTTAAAGTAAAAGAGGTTGTAGTGAAATATTATGCTTCAGTCCACATACATTTTAAGGTCATATTACCTCATAACTTTTCTGTCCGTTTTCATAAAAACATTTAAAAAGTATAACTGGAATTTTTAAGACCTAGAGCTATTTTGTGGCCTGTTTTTTAGTTGTCTTATTCTTATTTTAGCATCAAGTGTCATATACCACTTTAAACAGGTGAACCTGAATTGTAAATCAATATTATTTGAAATTCCAATTGTACTTTTTTGTGTAAAAAAAGACAGCAATTTTCTGAGGTAATACAAGCTTAAAATGTATAATGTTGAGTAGGCATAGGACGATAACCATTTTCAAGGTATACCGCGGTTTGGAAAAGTCAAGGTTTTAAAATCGGCAACATTTTCTGTAATACCTTTCCTAAGGTATGTGCAAGATTTTTTTTTATTTACTTATTTTTTTATAGCTTTTTAGGACAACAGTATCTCCAGCAGAAAAGATATCCAAATATGCCGATTTAAATTGTAAATAAATCTGTGTTTTTGAAACTAATGAAGACAGCAGAAGTCAATGATTCATTTAACTTATTTAGTCTGACAGATGCTGTTGCGAAATATTTAAAATGTTTCTTAAAATAAAATATATTGTGTTCAAAGGGGAAAAAAAGTTTTAGTTTTTTAACCCAGACCTTTAAAAATAATACATTTTCTTCAGGCCATCTACCTCATGAACAGTTAAATATTCTCCTATTGTGCAATACTTTCTCATACGCACTTGTACACAGCACCTTATAACAATATACAATGCAATACTTTCTCCATTCGCATTGGTACACAGCACCTAATAAGCTGTATGTTTACAACACATCTGTACATACAATTCAACATCCAGATCTTTTACTAACTGCATCTCTGTCTAATATTTATCGCCTTTTACTTTTCTTATATTTAATTTTGTGTTGTCACTTTATGTAGACTGGAAGCTTCAGCTGCCAAAACAAATTCCTTGTGTGTGTGAAGCACACTTGCCAATAAAACTTAAATTCATGTTATCATCCAAGATTATCATACAGTCAGAATCTTATACTGGCCCATGTATAATGTGAAGCATAATATTTCAAATATTTACTAAACTAAACAGAAGTGACAGGTAGCTTAGCCCATATACATCGGTCATGCATTAAGCTAAAGTTGTTTTTATATTCTGTTATCATAATCTACTTTTGAACAGTGTCTACTTGTGACACTGTCTTTATATTGTTTACCATGCTATTTTAAGTATTCAGTGTATACACCATAATTAACACCATTTAATTGACTGTGAACAATGTTCTTGATGTTCTCAAACATGTACTTTGATAGTCATTGGCTGCTAATATATCTAAATATACCCTATTTAGAATTTGCCAATAATACTTTTCTGAAATGATATTAAAGCATAAAGTCAGAATGTGCAAATATAAAACCAACTTTATCCAATCATGACTTTAACTTGTTCAGCATGCATTTCCTCAATGAATATCCAAATGTTTATATTTCTCACCTCCTTGTTCATGGATCTTTTTCTTCTTGGAGTCAAACCCAAAATAAGAGTCCAAAAAAATAATAGTTAACGTTAGCCTTACAATGTAAAAAGCATAAAAACATTAAAAGGGTAAGTTAACGTTAATTTAAAACTAAACTAGTCCATACTAGCGGATAAAACAAATACCAAAATTACCGAAAAACAAGTTTAACGTGAAGCAACAAAAACAGCTAACATTACTGAAAACATCGTAGCTTAGCCGACGTCATTCATTCAGCTTAACTTAAAAAACCGCGCATATTTACACAACACGCTTTATCCACATACATATCATTCATTCTCATGCTTACGGTTAGTGTATATAAATGAATAAGAAATAAACATACCTTTTATATGCAGATGTGAGAAATGGAGTTATAGAAAACACAAATTACACAACCCAGCGCAAAACAAATCTCTCGTAGCCGTTTAGATTTCAAATTGAAAATGTGTGTGTGTAGCTTCACAGTCTGGCTGCTCATTGGTCAGATCGGATCCAATCAATACAAAGTACACGGTAACCACGCCCAATGCGGGCGGTGAAACAGTCCTTCAGAGCCAGACAGCTACTTTCCACATTTTCCATCTCCAAATTTATTTATTTATTTATTTATTTATTTATTTATTGTAAAATGTTAATACTTTGACGGGTTTGTACATTTTAAATATCAATTCATATATTTACTTTGACCTACTAATTTTTTTTACCTTCTAATAGCCTGCTCTATTTAATATTCATTCATTCATTAATTTTCTTTTCGGCTTAGTCTCTTTATTAATCTGTGGTCGCCACAGCGGAATGAACCGCCAACTCATCCAGCATATGTTTTACTCAGCGGATGCCCTTTCAACTGCAACCCATCACTGGGAAACATCCATACACACTCATTCACACACATACACTATGGACAATTTAGCTTACCCATTTCACCTATGCCACATGTCTTTGGATTTGTGGGGGACACCGGAGCACCTGGAGGAAACCCATGTTAACACAGGGAGAACATGGCAACTCCACAGAGAAATGCAACAGACCAAGCCGAGGCTCGAACCAGCGTCCTTCTTGCTGTGAGGTGATCATGCTACCCACTGCGCCACCGTGACGCCCAAAATCAGACTATTATAGTATTCAAATTATTAAAATAATACATAATAAAATTACACAAAATTAGTAAGGTTATTTTTTTCATATATTAATTAAATTAATGCAAACACATATCCTTAAATTAACCGTCAATATTATTTAAACCACAAGCTTTTGTCTATTTGACAGCAAAATTATCTAATAATTGAAAAATAATAATGTAATTTTAATTATAAATATATAATTTTTTACAGTCATTGACCTTAACCCTCAGATCTCGAGTCCGGACAGTCAGTTTTTAGATTTTCCATTGCCAATTTTTATTTTTTGTTAAATATATATATCCTTTGACGGGTTAGTATACATTTGTAATATCAATTTGTATCTTCACGTTGATCTACTAAAATCATATCCTTCTAGCCTCCTCTAATCAATATTCTGCTTATTATATATATATATATATATATAGTGAATTACTGGATATTATGAATAACAAAGAATAAGCAGCAGTTTACTAAAAATAGCAGACTTTGTAATACAAATATTAAGTTTTAAAATATAGATTTTATACATAATATATAAATAATTTCAATCATTGGAGCAATTAATGTGTAATAGAGCTTAAATTAGTTTTCGCCCATATATCTTATATTCTATTTAGTCTAAAATCTGACTATTACAGTATTAAAATGATTAAAATAGTACATAATAAAATTACACAATAACATTTGTGGATTATTAATTTTAAAACATATTATTAAATTAAACACATATCATTAAATTTACCATAATATTAAACACTTTATACTTTGCCGATATCCTTTAAACCACTAGGATTTGTCTATTTGACAGCAAAAGATTTGGAATCATCATTTAAACTACAGATAAATTTTGTATGACATTTTATTTTATGGGTGACACTGTGGCTCAGTGGTTAGCGCTGTCGCCTCACAGTAAGAAGGATGCTGGTTCAAGTCTCAGCTGGCATATAATTGGCATTTCTGTGTGGAGTTTGCATGTTCTCTCCATGTTGGCGTGGGTTTCCTCCGGGTGCTCCGGTTTCCCCAACAGTCCAAAGACATGTTATAGATGAATTGAATAAACTAAATTGGCTGTAGTGTATGAGTGTGTATGGATGTTTCCCAGTGATGGGTTGCAGCTGGAAGGGCATCCGCTGTGTAAAACATATGCTGGATAAGTAGGCGGTTCATCCCCCTGTGGCGACCCCTGATAAATAAAGGGACTAACCTGAAGGAAAATGAACAAATGAACTATATCTTATTTAATTTCATTTTATTATGAATTGATACAGGTCTGAAAGTATAATAGTTGTTTATTAATTTAGATAACTATCCGTTGCATTCAGTGATATAGCTTATATAGAAATCTTATTTTCATAAAGGTAATTTAAAACAGTAAATACTTCCACTTATTGTTTTCAATGTATAAAATTATTACAAATATTTCACTTGAGTCAAGACACCAGATAAGTTACCAGAATGTATTAGAATGACCCACAAACTATAATTTTGAATAAGATGACAACATGTCGACGTTTTATTTACATGAATATAAAACAATCCCACAATTAATCCTCAAACAAACGTTTATTTGTGTTGATTAAATATAATTGACCTCACATAGCGGAAGTGGTTTTGGCGGCAAGCTAGTTGCAATTTTGACCTCATTCACAGGAAGTGTAGTCGAGCGGAGTCGGACAGCCCTTCGCGAGAGAAAAAAAATAGAAAAAAATTGAGGGAAAAAAATTCGGTGAATCCAAGGGGTTCGGGCGGATTTGGACGAAGTTTCCGAACTGTCCCGGCCCGGAGGAGCCCTGGGGGTTGAAAGGGAATCGCCAGCACCGGTAATTAACACAGAGTTATGAGTCAATTGTCAATTATTTCTCCAAATTTGAGCAACTCACGCGGGCGCTTCTCCCCCTGTCTCGCCAGCCGGAAGTCTGCATGAAGCTGCGTCTCTCTCGCATTGGCGTCGACGTTTTTTTTTCCTCTCTTCGTTTTTTTTATCCTCGAGTTTTTTTTTTCCTTTTTTATTTTCTCAGCGAGACTAACCGAGAGAGGGATGGAGGCATAGGGGCATTATTGTTTGCAAGCGGAAGTTTACATGTTGCATAGCTCTTTTGGAGAGTGCTTCTTTCTTTGCGTACATAACAAAAGCTGACATTTTAATGGAGGCTGGTTGAGGAAGCCCTGATATAATTAATGGATGGTTTTGTGCCTTTTCAGCCTCCCTTGTTTTAAGATTGTCCACGCATATGTTATTAACATTCTCACTAGATTGCAACATGCAAAATAAGCTGTCATTGCAGCTAAACAGGCATGCAACCCTTATGAAAATAAAATCGCGACGTTGTTCGCTTCCCTTTGTTTTTATTGTGGCATGCGTATGAAATGAATGCTTATGGCAGATGTGAGAGAAGTTGACTGAGGGGTCTGGGCTGTTTGCTCAGTGTTTCTGTGGCTCGCAGACAGATTTGGCGCAGGATCGCCGCTTTTGTTTTGATGCCTATTTATAGCGCGTGCAAAAAAATCTCCATGCAACTTCTGCATCTCTCGTGCATTTCAAAAAAATTTAAGTACAATTTCAGCACTAAGTTACATCAAATGCCTGTTTATTTCACAACTTAAAAACACCTACTAATTTGGCTGATGTGAAAGAAATTAAGTTGAAACCTTAATGTTTTGGTTTGTTGGTCCCCCAGGTTGCTTACAATGATCCATTGGCTGGTTTAAAGCCAGCTTGAAATAAAATAATAAATTACATCGTTTTCTAAATGCATGATATTGATTTTTGTGAACAATTTATTAGGGCATGTTTTATTTTTCAAATGTTTTTGACAATTTTATTAAACTTTGAGTGCATATGGAGGATGAAACCAGCAAAAACAATAAATAAATAAACGTACAACACGCAAATGTGTAAATAAATCCATAAATTCCTGCATAAATAAAATAATAAATAAATGTGTAAATAAATAAATAAAAGTATATAAAAATCCACATATTTCTGCATAAATATATAAATAATTAATAGTGCTGGCGGGTAAATAAATAAATAAATTACACCAATGTTGGGGGAATAGGATAATGCTAAACTGAAAGTTTATTTTTCCCCCATTTCAATTGTTTATCCATTCCTGAACGTGATCCCGTATTTACTTTTCCTCAGGTCAACATGCTATTGAGAGGCTGTCTGTCAATCATCAGAAGCCAGTCAAAAAAATCTAATGCAAAATTATTCTAACGATCAACCAATGATGGCATAAAGACCACCTTCTCATGATTGACAGACACCCTCTCATTACCATGTTATTTATGCAGGAATTTATGAATTTATTTACTCATTTATTTATATATTTGCATATTTATTTATTGTTTTTGCGGGTGTCGTCCTCCATAAGTGCAATGCCGACATCTCAAAATTAAATTAGCAACTCGTCTATCACCTAAACAAGTTTTCACCCTACTTTTATTTTCTTTTAGTAAACTTGTGGAAAAATCTCTTGCTACTTTCTTTTCATCGGTACTTATAAATTTGTCATTAGATGAAAATCAACTCCACTATAGGAAATGGAGTGTATTGTAAATGGTTAATCTTATTTTTAATAATGATCTCTGCATGTTTAATTTTACTTCTTTTCACCTCTAATTTTGTTCAAAATGTCTTAAAGGGATAGTTCACACAAAAATGACAGTTCTGTCTTCATTTAATCACCATTTTTGTTCCAAACCAGTTTGTTAAACACACAAAAAAAGATTGAAGAATGTTGGAAACCTGTAACCATTGACTGCAGTATAATATACAAAATATCTTCTTTTCTGCTCAACAGAACAAAAAACTCAAACTGATGTGGAATAAAAAAGTACAGGATGACACAATTGTGATTTTTGGGTGAACAATTCTTCCACAACTCTAAGTGGATCTTGTCAAAATGATCTTCCTTAGCATGCTTATGTTATCCTGCTTCCACTTTTCAGTGCAGAATCTCACTACAAATAAATAAATAAATAAATAAATAAACAAATCCTTAAAATGAAAGTAAATCTTTTTATCGTATACCTGAGTGTGAGATATTGTTGAAAAAAAAATTAAATGTAGAGTGGGGACCTCCCTAACATCTATTTTATTAATGCACCTGAAACCCAACGTATTTATGTGTATGCAAAGTTATGCAAATAGTACATGTGAAGACCAAGTGTTTGTGTGTATATATATA
>CAIGQZ010000253.1:4567325-4579565 GCA_903798205.1 Danio tinwini
TTTTTTTTGTGCAGCATGCATGCACAGCCTAACACGCAGCCTTTCAGAATACACACATTTTCATAGTGAGCAGACACACTTGGTCTGTACCTTTTTTTAAATAGAGTTGTGGACATCTTATAATCCCCTTACATTATAGCTCATCAAAATAAGCATCTATTTGTGGCTTTTGTTTTCGTTCCATCTCCATTTTTTTCTGTCTGTGTAACTTCCTGAGTCACTGTTAAGTCAGTTGAATTATTTAGTCTAAAAACAAAAAGACATGTTCAACTTGCAACAAAAACAGTAGTTCAAAAGCACATATGCAAGCTGCACATGCTGTGTGTGTACAGGATGCTCATAGTCTTCTGATGATGAAATGTGTTAAGCTCGATGTATACTTACATTTTATGTGCATGCAGGGGTCAATATGCAGTGCACATAATGTGAGTTATCAGTATACCATTTTCAGCAGATCAAAAGCTTTGAATGCATTTCGGTCATTCATTTTCATGACAGCAGTCTTTTGGGGACTTTAAAATTGTGAATTTTGTCTGCTTCACCGATCTGTGTGAACATGAATGGTTTTGACAACGTTGTCAACTGTATGTGAAACATTTCAAAAACACAGGAAAAATATTAGCATTTTGTTCGTTGTTGTTGTGTGAACATACCATTCATGAAGGGATTTGGCACATAGCAACTTTTTTATAGTTCCTAGAACTATTGTTGGAATTACCCTCTGTTTAAAGTCCATGTACTTTGACCCCGTTCTACAAACTTTGAGGGAGCTATATTAGCTTATACATCAGCTTTTACCTTGTCCAGCATAATAGGAACTACTAAGATGTAGTTGTACACTGATTGGTTGAATGCATATCATATCAAACACTAGCACAATATTGTAAAGTATTAATCCACAGTCACACTGCACTTTTCACCCCATTGACTTCAATTCATATGCATGCAAAGGCAGTAGACCGGAAAAGCAAGCTGGTGCGATTTATATTTATTTATTTATAATTTTTTTGTGTCGCTGCATTCCAAAGTTCAAGTTTGGTGAATTCTGTCCTGTAATTGTGCATCACTTGATTGAGTGAGACCGATAGTTCACAAACGTGACCCCTCTCTACATAAATTAAAAATTACGGAGAATCATTTATATTATCGGTTTCACATCATCATATTTAATTCTGCCCCTTTTCATAGCGCCGTACGACATGAGCTCAAAATCTAGTGAGACCACAGCTTTACACACATCGAGAAAGCTAATGTTAACAGCAGTAACCAGGTGCCTGTGCATGATTTGTGTTATTTTCTCATCATTGATATGTAGTACAAGTTGTCGTAGGTTATCACTTTTGATTAGTTCTCAGGGAACCAGTTCTGTTGTTTGGTTCCTGTAACTAAGTTACTGTCTGAGCTTTACTACCCAGTGTGAAAGCCTCATTAGTATACATAAACCTATGTTTATAAGCTCATTTTAATTTGGTTCATTTTTAAGTACCAGTCTGTTTTACATCTGTTTTATTTAACTTTTGCTAAGGATTTTGGCTGGTGAATCTGGTGTACTCGTCAACCAACACATTAAACCAGTTGAGCACCAACTTGGTCAGACTAGAAGATTAGCAAATGACCCCAGAATGCTTTTCTTGCAGGCTGACTTGACATGAATGCATTTTGTCTTTATGCATGTCAGTTACATTTGACACATTTGGCCATGCATGTCCTCTGATTCATAACCCAACACACCTCTTTGCCAAGCATACACCAAAAAGATGCCCCTATGTCCTTTACTTAAAGATAAATGACGTTATAAATGCCAAAAGAAAAAAGATGCATGACATTTTGCAGATGTTTCAAAAAAAATATCTGGAAAATAAAGGCTTTTTATGTAATTCAAAGTACTTGGGTGCCAAAATAAATACATTGCCCAAGTGACTGAATGAATAAACCTTCAGGCAACATGTGGAACGTAAGGACGAGGTGTCATTTCACAACTGTTGCCAAAGGCCGAGTGGGTGTTTTACAAGTTATGTTGCTTTTTAATTGCAGAAATAATGGAAGATTCCCATTTCAACTCATCATACTTTTGGTCTCCCGTTCCAACAGTGCAAGGACAGGTAGACACCTTATTATTGGACTCTCTTGTACTGTACATCGTTGTGTCTTTAATAGACACGCCATGCTTATAGAGCACAATCTATTAAAAAAAAAAAAAAGCAAAAAAAACAAGCATACCAGTCCAGGATGGATAATACCAGCCTCGCACTGACCCATGTGAAAGTTACTCTCTGGAAACCTTGGCCAAACATCCCGAAAAAAAGTAACCCTTCCCTCGCTGCTCTCTCCTTCTTCCCCTTCACCCTTCATCTGCGTTTATCTCTCAATCCATCCTCCTTTTCTCTTTCCTCCTTCCCTTCTTTCCCTTGTTTTTTTCTCCATTCATTCCCCTCTGCGAGTTTAGATCGACAACGCCATGTTTCTGAGTAAGATGAAAGAGCAGCTCGGGCCGGACAAGGCTGCGTCCTTTCCACACTCGTCCTCGGCGCACTACCCTACAGCGGTGCTGACGGTGCCAGGCTCGGTTGCCATGGATACGGGAGCCATCGGTAGGGTGCCAAAACAGGAGGGTGGAGGTGGTGGTGGAGGAGGAGGAGGGGGCGGGACAGCAGGGGCGCAGATGACTGGCGTAGGAGCGCACCTTCACCCACCTCACACATCCCAGAACATCACAGTGGTGCCCGTTCCATCTACTGGCATCATGACTGCAGGTGGGTATTCAGTGTTTAGAAAAATCTGCTTTTTTATTGCCTCAAAATTAATGGATATTAAAAGCACAGGCTGGTTTTACAACTCTCCTTATCATTTCTGAATTCATTCAGTCGATCTCAGGGTCGATCTTTTAGCTTAGTTTAGCATAGATCATTGAGTCAGATTAGACCATTAGCATCTTGCTCAAAAACGTCAACAAATATGTTTGATAATATTCCTATTTAAAGCTCGACTCTTCTGATCCTAGACATATCAGCTTAGAGCGGTGTTTCTCAACCATGTTCCTGGAGGACCACCAGCACTGCATGTTTTGGATGTCTTCTTCGTCTGTCACAACCATTACAGGTCTTTCAGCACTGCTAATTAAATGATGATCTGAATCATGCATGTTTGGATAAGGAATCTTGGAAAATATGCAGTGCTGATGGTCCTCCAGGAACATAGTTGAGAAACACTAGCCTAGAAATAGGCAATTTAAAATTTTTGAGCAAGATGCTAATGGTCTAATCTGATTCAATGATCTATGCTAAGCTAAGCTAAAGGGCCCACGTCTTACCCAAAAATTGGCTTAATGGATTAAAAATGGTAGTTTGGTTTTATTATGGGTTTTGTTTTTATTATTTTGAAGCCATGGTACGGCAGCAAACTTCCTTGAAGACTAGAGAGTATAGTTCCTAAGCATATCAGCATAGAAGATAAAACCTTTTCATTTTCTGTTGGTCTTAGTACATGATAATATCAAGTTTTAAGTAGGAAAATTATCATAGCTCTTTAGATCATAGATCATTTTTTGAGTGAGATGCTAATGGTCTAATCCAATTCAATGATTTATGCTAAGCTAAGCTAAAAGTGCTCTTATAAGACCCAGAGATCAGCTGAATGTATTAAAAAATGGTAAACGTTAGCTGTTTAACTTTAGGGGAGTTGTAAAATGAGCTTGTTTCCAAAAAAAATGGAGTGTTCCTTTAACTGGAATCTTCAGAAATACAGTATTAATTCAGGGAAGTCTCAAATCGGTTAAATTGATGTAGTTCCACTCTGTGTTTTTTCAGCAGGGTTAGTGATCACTCCTCAGGGCACGCTGGTCTCTCCTCCTGCCTCCTCTCAGTCTTTTGTTTCTGGACCGCCCACCACAACCATGATAGTGTCCGCTTTGCACCCATCAAACACAGGTAAACAAATTTACTGACCTTTCTGACCCTTCCATCGTATTTTTAAACAATGCTGCTGTTTATACCATCTATACGCTTATTTCACACGGCTGCCATTTTAAAACACAAAAGCAAGGCTGCGGTGGGAAGAAACCCGGAAGTGTAGGATCAGCACGGTAAACATTGCAACAACATGCTGTGGACTACAAACCTCCAGCTGTTGCCTTGATTTTAAAATGCAGATATGGTGTAAACATCACTTTTATTTCATTCAGTTCAGTTTAATTTAAACAATTGAAAGCATATTAGGCATCAAACAACATCATAATCGCTTTCAGAGTGTCATTCTAGGCTTCAGTTCATGGCACCAGGTAAACAACGTGGGGGCTTCCCTGCTTCAGCCCATGTAACTCAGTGAGCGATAAAACAATGTGGTCCTCTGTAGCACACCCTCGTGTTGTCTGTATTAGATTTGTCCCGGTACTGAAGCTTTAAAAACATCCATTTCCTGCTTTCATTTAAGCACCGCTGAGTGCGTTCTTAAACATTGCTGATTTGCCATAGTATTCACCAGTGCTCAACAGAAATGACTGTGATTGGCCATAAAGGGCATCAGTTCACCACACTTCACAGAGTGCACAGCTTACACAGATACACAGACACTGGAGCATTTTAAAGCCGTAAAGATCAGTCAATTGCTTGTTTTAATTCGGTAAAAACAGCAGTGAAGTGCGGTGAACTGATGACCTTCACGGCCAATCACAGTCATTTCTGTTGAGCACTGGTGAACACCATGGCAAATCAGCTGTTGCGTTCAACAGTGCTTAAATGTTAGTGGGAAATTGATGGTTTTTATAAATTTCACTATCGAAATTCTAATATAGTGAAAGAATCAGTATATCAACTTGAGTTTAATAAATGGCATCTAAACCTTGTGTTTGTGATAGAAAACATTAGCTAACTAGTGCGATTTCCCTTAACTTAGCTGAAAATAAGGGCCGATATCCTTTTTTATTTTCACTTTTCATTCAGAACGGACCTTCGGGTTACTCGGAAGGCGGTGAAATGATACATTTGTGTCACTTTCTCTTCGCTGATAAGATATACAGCCAGGTACAGAACATTCCTGTGTGACTCAGGCAATATATCTAGGTTTTTTTTCCCACCACAGTCTCGATTTCGCTCTTTTAATGGCGGCCGCGTAAAATATACACAGCGTCTCTATACACAGTCAAGCAGGCCAAATTATACCACCGGTTCATCTGTAAATCACGCTGGATTTGAATTTCTAAGAACTAGTATGATTATTAGCATTATGGTGTATGCTTTATCTGAATTTGTTGCTTATTATTGTGTTTCAATTCTTAAATTTCAGCATCATTACTCTTCAGTAGTCTTCAGTGCCACACAAACCTTCAGATATCATCATAATATGCTGATTTGGATCTTGTGTAATATTTTGAATGTCTTAATCACCACTTTTGATCAATTAATCCTTGCAACTTTGTGTTTTACGTGCATTTATGAATTAGATGTTATGCAAGTCCCCACTCTACATTTAGATTTTTTCCAACAATATGTCACGCTCAGGTATAAGATGAAAAGATTTACTTTAATCAATGCATCCTTGCTGAACAAATAGATAACATTTGGTACAGCCAAAAACCTTGCTTTGTAAAAAATTCACAATCGCTGAACATTTATAATGTAGTTAAACTGTTATTACACAACATTCATACACATCCATATTTTTGCAGCAGATAGTTAATAAGCATTTCTTTTTTATTTAGAGCACACATTTGATTTTGATCTTTTACTTTTAAAAGAGCAACACATAGTACTGCACACGTTACAGAATAAGGATTATGCTGAGGATTTTTGGATTCCACTTTCGCTGTTTGGAACAACAGACACGCGCACATATGCTTGCTTACTCAGCCGTTATCGGAGTCAGAGATGCTGTAGGAAGTGAAAGCGAGAGTGACTGTGGGAGGTAGTGAGAAGGGATGGATGATTGATTGGATGGATGGAGGGAAGGACAGCGATTATATGTTGTTCTGCTCTTTTCTGTCAGAGGCTGTCCGGCCCCCTTCCCTCTATCTCCACAGCCACTGTAAGTATGATAGCACATGCACGTCCCCACCAGAAACCTGCAGCCAATCACATACACATCCACACATACGCACAGAAATTACTTTTTAATTACCCTGTGTATACATTAGGTGGTTTTAAAGGGTTAGTTCACGTGATTCACCCTCTTGTTGTTCCATATATTCAAGAGATCTATATGAACTGAGTAATTAAACAGGATACTCAAAAATGTTTTTGTAATATAGGCAAATTTTTCAATTCCCTTTGAGTTAAACAGTTTTTGAAGCCATAGTATGGCAGCAAAGTTTCTTTATTATGCCAGAATGAGAGTATAGTTCATAACCAGTCTAGAAGAAGCAACATTTCATTTTTGGTCCACACCCAGGTTCGTTTGACGTCAGAGTATGTTACGTTTTGCTTGTGTGATTGTGTCTTCTGAACTTGGGTGCGCACCTGTGCACCTGAAAAAGGTGATCTGGGGTACGGTTTACGCGAACTCTGGTCTGGTTCACTTTTAATATGTATGCAATCATACCAAATAACGGAAGTGAACCGCCAACTGTACAACAAACTTTAGTTTTCATAATGTTCATTCGTGTGTGTATGTCTGTGTATCACTTACATTGGCATCAACTGGGACCCAGTGCAAGCAGTGATAATCATACCTGCCAACACTCCTGCTTTTCCTGGGAGTCTCCCGTATTTCAGACCCATCAATTGAAGCGTGAAAGCACCCTTAGTATACAATGTAACTTCAGAAGAGTCAAGCTTTAAATAGGAAAATTATCGAAACTCTTTGGTCATTTTTTTAAGAGAGATGCTAATGGTCTAAACCGATGCAATGATTTTTGCTAAGTTAAGCTAAGCTAAAAATGTTCCCGCAAGACCCAAAGATCAGCTGAATGGATAAAAAAATTGTAAAACAGAATTGCTTAACTCAAGGGAGTTGTAAAATGAGCCTTTTTACTAAAAAGTGTTCCTCTAATTTAAGTTTTCTGTAAAAATATTGCTTTATTTGGTGAGCAGATTGAAATTAAGCTTTTGTTCCCGTGTAAGCTCTGGTTCATGTTTATAGTTTTCAGATTTGGTCACAGAAGCATAAACATGCTTGCTTGATGCTTGATAACTAGGCCCATATGAATCTACGCGCGCAGAATTCTGCAGATTTTCCACAGAATTCCGCAGATTTTTAGCCCATCATTAATTCTGTTTATTTACTTGAGTAAATGTGTGTAAATCTGAATTTATTTAGTTTTTAATTTATACATATTTCACATATTATGGTTTTAGTTATGAGACTTCCAAAATAATTCAGCAGAAATCCGCAGATTTTTACCAAAATTCTCAGCAGAAATTGCAAAAAACGTCCACAGATTTCGTCTGGCCCTATTGATAACCAATGAGGTTCATTCTTGTACGTCACATGGCATATCCACAAGACCTGATGTAGTTTGTTTTAATGGATCAAGCAGGGTGAACTTCTGTTTATATTGTATACATATATTCAATGTCTTTACTCTTTACATGACAGAAAGCCGGAATGAAATCTGTTAATTATATAAGCAGGGTCTGTTCAGAAAGTTTAGAGTAACCAATGGAATTATTTTCTGATCTCTTTTAGTTGGTAAGCTTTAAAATACTCATTTGATAAAAAAAAATCCAAACTTGATTTGTCTTAGTTTGTTTGGGTTTAACAAGGTAAAAGTTTAATTTGGTACAGATTTTCTGTATTCTATTGTGTATTTTGCTTAAGAATTAATAGAACTGTTAATCACTAAAACTCAATTTGCGTTTAAAAGACGATGTTTGAAACAACATGAGGGTGATATAGCTGGCTATTGACATGCAATTGTAGTTCTGAAACATGATTTTGTTGAATATTAGTCAGTACATTTATTTAAACAGTCATTTAGTCTTTAAATCGGGCTAGAAATATGTGTTGACATGCATTTAAAACAAATCTACAAAAAAAGACCTGTTGCAGGAAGTAATTATACACATTATGTTTTATAATTAATATTACTTTATTTTTTATTTTCCTATTTTGTTTTGCTATTCTGATGTAAACAGACAAGAAAGAGGACGGCAGTATCCCGCCCGCTGTAGTCATGCCCATTCCCTCAAAGCGGGGCAGAAAGAAGAAGTCCATGATGCCGAGGGCAGGTCCTGTTTCTGCCCATGCACTGGCGTCAGGAAGTGATGCGCTGATTCTGGCACACCTGGCTGCTGGGGGACAGGTGAGACATTCCAGAGGTGTCAGTTTATTTGTTTGTTTAAATATTCATAACATTTTATTGTCGCAGACTTCATTAATTTTTTCAAAGACGTTTTGAAAAATAAACCTGTGCTAAACCACTCACTGTGGATTTTCCTGTGTTTCAGCATAACACAAATGACCCGTATGATCTCTCCAATGATGAGGATGAGCATCAAGGCAAAGATGGGAACAAGTCCTACAGGTACATACTGTTGGTTGAGGCTTATCATGTTGGGGATGTTTTCATCTACTATGGGTTGATTTTGAGTCTTAATTTGACCACAACTTTCACTGTGTTTAATCAAATAGACTTATTTTTTGTGTCAAATCTTATTTTGACACATTTTGGGAAAATACTTGTGCAAAATCTCAACAATACACTGTGCAAATTTATTACACCTTCGTTATGTTAGTGGCTGTTTTTGCCCCATTGATTTCCATTATAATGCCATTTTTGCATTGCAAAGCCATGACACCATATAATTATGCTTTCTTAATTGTTGGGAAGAGGTACAATTTGTAATTTTTACTGTTGATCATCAACTGCAGTGCAAAAAAGCTTAGTTTTTTGCTTTTATATGGAGTTATATGGAGTATAGTGTGTGCGTGTGTGAGAGACACCTTTGCACCTATGTCTGCACCTATGAGACCGATGTTTGAGAAAATCAAAATAAGCACCTCAGTTCTCAGAACATAGCAAACATAGTAAGTGAATTAATGCACACACTCTATAATCTGCTGTTTTACTCCATAGAACTCCATATAAAAGCCAGATCCTTTTTTTTTCTTTGCACAGGCGTATCTAAAGGGTTAATGCTGCCAACTGATGATCAACAGTAAAAATGTGAAATTTAACCTTTTTCCAACAGGGAAAACCACTAACAGTCAAGAATGCATGATTATGTGGTGTCATGGCTTTGCAGTCATACATAATGAAAGGGTAGGAAATATGAACAATACACAAGAGTTAAATGTTATGTAATAGGCTGTTGGATATTAGTGGTTTTAAAGGATTATCCCCAAAACAACTGTCATAATTTTCTCACCCTAATATAAATCCTAAACCTTAAGTTATGACATTAAAAAAAGGTCTGTATGAAAGAACTGGACTGTTTAATCCAGTAGACAAGAAAAGATGTGTTCAGTGCAAATAAACAGATGTTATTTTGTCTTATTTCACACATTATATATGTTTTAAATTCTCTTTAGGAAACACATTGCCACTATTTACGTTTATATTATTAAATTAAGTCTAATCGCTTGATATTTTTTGTCAGGAAGGGATTTTTTTGTTTTATTATTAGTAAGAAATCATCTATACAAATAGATGCAAACTTTCCGCTACATTCATTCTTCCATGGCGGGGCGCCACACCAACATTCATCCCGCCACGGCTACATTACAGCTTCTCATTCAAAAACATTCAGTCGTTTTTTTTTAATAGCGAGTTATAATCGCACCAAAACGTATTAAAAGGTAAGTGAATTATAACAGCGCAAACTTTTCTGTAATCGTAGTGCTGTGTGTTATTTGTTTAACCCTTTAAAGTGACATGCTGACTGACTGACATACTGACTGACAGGTGCGTGAGGCCAGCAAACACGACATAGTTTTCAGTTAAGATGAACATTTATTTTACGTTTCCATAATTATACTATATAGCCTATGGCTTTGCATACAATGACTATCTTGCTGGAGTTTATAGCCGTTTCACTTTACTTCAGGACGCTGTAGGTCTATTGGACGCAATTATAAATGTTCCTAGCACATCTAATAAATGTTGGAGACATACTTGTTACATAAACCCACTAAATCGCACTTCAGCAGCATTTATTTAAGCGCGCACAAGAAAAAATGCACCTGAGCAGAGTATATTTGAGGGCGTGCAAGAAGTTTTGTGCACGAACAAAGGCAATCGGCGCGCAAGCAAAGAGATTTGTATGCTCTTATAACATGAAAGCGATCTCGACTTGTACTGCACTCATGACATTTGTCATTGAAAGAACGCAATTATTGCCATAGGTGGTAGATCTGTGTCTACCAGTCCTGCCGCCACAGCTGGAAAAATCCTAGAGGAAACACTGAGATGTCACAAGAATAATACAAATAGTCACAAGAATAAGCCTCAGAGTAGAAGTTGAAAATTTCTCTCCAAAACTCAAAAAGTTTTGAGCATGACCAAAAAAGATGTCCTAAGGAGCCTTCCGCAGATTCACATTTGTTACATTTAGAGGAGATGATTAAAAATAATGAAGCTGATGTACTACTTTATATTGGATTAGTTGATGTCTGGACTTAATAGAACATGTATTTATGACCTTGATAGACTTTTTCCAGTCCTCACTGGTAATTTGAAGGCCTTAGGCCCAATCCCAATTCTATTTTTGTACCCCTTCCCCTTCCCCCTTGGCCCTTAAAAACGAGTGAAGGGGAAGGGCTTCAAAATTTACCCCTAAGAATTGGGACAGCACTACAGCACCTGCACACGTCATCAGATGTCATCGCAATCTCTTGCTTCATATAAGATCAGACGATCGCGACTGCTGTAGTTATTCCAGTTGTGTTATTTTTGTTATTTATCTTCAGGAAATCACTGAAAGCATATGTTATGTTATCATAACGATCTAATGTTGCAATAAGATCGTAACTGTACTGTGTATTTACACAGTGGCCGTATTCATCTATGTAAACACACCAAAAACAACATTAAGATTATATTAGACACTGTAAAAAGCTGATTCTCAGCCACTAGACTTTTCTGACTGGGTATTTGAGTGTCATCGAGTGTCAGAATGTTGTAGGACTGCTGTACGGGAGTAAATATTATAGATTATAGATCGTGAAATTTAGCGAATTTTTTTTATATACATTTTTTATTTTTTTTATTTTTTTTATTTTTATAAAAGCATGAAGGTAAAACATGAATGTGATTATAAATATATTAAAATGTGTTTGTTTGTTGTAAAAATTTGTAATAATGACAAAAAATACTAATTTGTGGATTTCCTTACTTCCGGGTGCAGTTGTAGCTGGTGAATTTTGGGAAATTTTCTTACCCGTTGGTTTTGAGTGTGGTCCTGAAAAATCTTCGTTCGAAGGGGTGTATACCCCTTCCCCTTAGCCCTACGCCTTTAAGCTAAAGAGAATTGGGACACCCCTACTCCTTTACATGAACGTGCAAAACGAGGGGTAGAAGGGGAAGGGCTAAGAGGTAGAATTGGGATTGGGCCTAAATCTTTCTCCCAGGAATCTTTCAAATACAAGGTAGATATGCCAAACTGATCATTAAAAACATATATAAAATGGGAAATCAAATTAGAGGCATCAGGAGAGGCAGAAAGTAATTTATATCCATCATGTTCATCTGCTAATACTTCAAAGTGGGAGATAGATGTACGAACATAGTTTCTCAGATGGTAAAAGATCTGAGTAAATGGTAAAGAAGAACAAATTTTAGTTTCAGCCGAGTGAATCTAGCATATTTACCATCCATGTACAAGTCTTTTACAGTGACCATTTCTTTAGTGGACCAAATTGAAAATGTGGAGTCAATGAGTGATGGCTTAAAGGCGGTGTTATGAGCAATAGGGGTGGACAATGTGATAGATGGCGACTTAAATGCTTTCCGGATCTGACACCACACAACAATACATTTAACCTATTACAATCGTAGGCAATACACATGTTGTCAGGTTATATGTAATCCCCAGACAGGTAGGTGTTCATAGACGTATTTTTTTTGTTATAGACTTCTTATTATTGTGTGAAAACTGATATAAATACACTAGTCAGTTGTTTGATTGTCAGAAATATGTTAATTTTGCAATGATTTCAAGTTTAAATGCTGATTTTTGACTATAGGTGCCGAATGTGTGCGGTGACGTTTTTCAGCAAATCAGACATGCAGATCCACGCCAAGTCCCACACGGAGGCGAAGCCACACAAGTGTCCTCACTGCTCCAAATCGTTCGCCAACTCCAGCTACCT
>CAIGQZ010000253.1:4579965-4623675 GCA_903798205.1 Danio tinwini
TCCCCAATTTCTGTTTAACGGAGAGGAGATTTTTTTCAACACATTTCTAAACATAATAGCTTTAGTAATTCATGTCTAATAACTGATTTATTTTATCTTTGCCATGATGACAGTAAATAATATTTTACTAGATATTTTTCAAGAAACATCACAAACCTGCCACTTTTAAATAAACACTTCCTCAAAAACACAGAGATATTGGAATCATTTAGTAACAATTCAGCATCTGATTTATTAATACTTTTTATTAACAATGTCACTCTAAAGAAGCATCTCTACAGGTCCTGAGTAATAAAAAATTTAAATTCAGGGGCTGCTGTGTTACACTAATAAAAATCTTAAGTAAATTACAAAAATAAAATTACTTCTGTTGAGGAATTAAGCATTAATTTTGTATATTATCAATATTTGTATATATTATCAATAATATTTTTGGTTTTGATAAAAACACTTATATAAATAAAATAAAATATATTGGTAATGGCATTAGCTATCAGCCAAAAAGTGTTACATTTTGTCCTGACTACACATGATAAAAGGCATATTTTCCATATTAAAAGGAATTTTTGCCCTATCCATCCACAATGGCAATGTGCAAAGTTTCAATTTTAGAAATGGTTTCTATTTCTGATAAACTACTATCACAATGATCACCTCAGGTACTGATTATGTGCTTAATATTCAGTGTGAAATGCTACCTGTATGAGCTTGAATAACATTTTAAGTGACATTTATTGCCATACTGAAAGCAGATTTTGAGAATATAATAACTACCAAACATATAGTATAAATATTACGTTAAAAACGTGCAAACCAACAACATCAGTCACTCAGCATGTACTTTTAATAATGCTAATGAGGATTTAAATTAATTTATCGGATAATAAACCTGTCGTCGCTAGTGTAGTGCAATATTCTGCACACCTGAATAGCTGGTTTTTAAATGTTTCTACCGTGTATGTTTAATTAATCTTGTCCCGTCGTGTGTTAAAACATATTGGTCCAACTGATATCTGCGGAAAACTAATATTGTTGATTCCTAGTTTGGATAAACCATGTAAAACCCTACAGCTGCCCTCGTTTTTCCTTTCTCCTCTGTTGTCTGTTGCCTGTTAAACTGTATCTGTAAGTTGTGTAGGATTTGTGGGACTTTAGACCCTTCAGACTTATTATACTTTTTATTATAATATTAATATGATCTTGATGTTTACATCATGCGTTTCGAGTAAATCTCTTCTGTTTCGTTTTAAAGGATTCATACTGGTGATCGGCCGTACAAGTGTGTTCATCCTGGCTGTGAGAAAGCTTTCACCCAACTGTCCAACCTCCAGGTAGACACCTTTATACAGAGGTTTTCATACATTTCAGCTTTCTGCGTAAGAGATCGAAACTCTTCAGGCCAGGAAACGACATTAATTGACAGCACAGTTTCTAATTAATACTTGAATACTGTAACTAAATGACTTTTAGGAACTTTGGTTACACTAAAAACTGAAGACTTAACTCAAATGTTTTCTTCAATTATGTAAGAAGTCCAGACTTCACACTGATGGATCACATGGCTTTTTATGGGTTTGTTTATTCAGTGAGACATATATCAATATTGTGTTTTCCATGTGATGGTGTATAAATTATTGCTTAAATATTTCTATTATTATTATTATTATTATTATTTAGGTTTATAAATGAAAAATCTTCACAATTTTTTTTATTTAGAATTTGTATTTAATATTATTTTATATATTAAAGGGTTTCGGCGGGGTCTTAAAATGTCAAAAATTAAATAATCTAAATTTTAGGCCTAAAAAGTCTTAAATTCGCTGTTCTAGGTCTTCAATATTTTTTCACAGGTCTTATTTTTTCGATGCCCATGTAACACTACGACTAATACTCATTTCAATTCATTTTTGTTGTTGTTGCTTGGTTTTCGTGGTGTTGTAGTTCTTTATTTCAATAGTCCAAATGTAATTTGCGGTATTACAACTACAAATGAGACCAACATGCAATAGCCAATCAGCTTTCTGTTATTGAAAGCTATTTTGAACTATAGTGAACTATAGTGCGCAAGGCGAATGTGACGTCATCGCTCTGTTTGTGGAGGTTTGCTTCGGGTGCACATGACATGATTTCGGCTGGCGGAGCACACAGAATTTTTCTGAGACTCGAGCAAAGTTTGCGCTGCGCCGTATTTGATTTGAGTTGAATATGAATAATTTTGAAGAGATTTTGTCTGAAACAGGTATGCCTGTACAGACATCTTTGATTCATACATGCGTGATTATAGAGATAACAAGATGAACAGTAATTCTTGTCTAGAAATTGCAACAGCAGTGGAGAAGGAGGTACGTTTTTGTAAAAGTTTAGAAAAACTAATTTTGTTAAGAGCAAAAAGCGAGGCCATGCAAAAGTGGAGGCTCAGGTGGTTTTAATATTACAGAATATGTTTTTCCACCATTCATAGGTTTTACTCTGATGTATATAGTAAAATTTTGAATCAAATACGATTTAATAGTTACAAACTAAAATTAAGTAACAAATAATTTCTTCGATAACTGAAAGAGAATATTTGAACCTATCGGTTTACAATATACTAATGCCCTGTTTTTCTGGGCTTTATTGGGGATAATGGTCCGGAATGGTGGACCATTATTGCCTTTTTAGCTTATAAGTAGAGGACAGAAACTAGCCAGACAGTAATGTGCGAATTGTGGAGTGGGCAAAATAAAATAAAAAAAAACATGTTTTTTTAGTTAGTGTACTTGTTTGTTGTTGCTTTTATTCTTTCCATAAAAATATGATTATAGAGCAACCATGTTCTGTTGTCATTAATATTAAACTTTAATAGGTAGAACTGTCTGAGATATGAACAAAAGCAAGTGATGCATCAAAGTTTGATTTAAAAAATCTTGAATGGTTATAAAAATCCTTATAATCATTATATATAACATAGTTCTGGAAACTTTCTACTTCTCTGTTTATCCATCTGACTTTACGATGGGTTTCTTTTGACCGCCCCCTGTCGTTTTAAAGAGCCCCGTCCATTTCGTGAGGTGCGCGCGCAGTCAGCGGAGGTGCGCGATGCGACGCCAGGTGAAAGTATAAATCAGCCTTAAGATGTTTGTTTGTTTTTTCCCCTGTAGTTCCATGGTGCATCTAACCTGTCTTCAGTACTGTTCAATTTGAATAAATATATTTTATCACTAATTTTGTGATTTTTTGCATTTTCTCTTTGTGTACGTGTGTTTTTGATATTGTGATATAGGTCTTAAATTTAGTACTTAATGGTCTTAAAAAGGTCTTAAATTTGACATTATGATATCTGCAGAAACCCTGTATATAATATATATGCTACGATTAGAAAGTTTGGTCTTGGTGGGTTCTTATGCTCAGCAAGGATGCGTATGTAAAATATAGTCACATTTTAACTGTTCAAACTGTTTATTTTTTTGGTAATATTATAAAATAAAAGTTATATTGTCATTTTAAAGATAAATAAATAGACCCCAAAGTTATGCAAGTGTAATTAGTACAAAATAGACTTTAAAATAGGTCTTTAAACAGGTATTTATATGTTTATATTCAGTAACTCTGTATATTATTTTTATTCATATCTTTATTTTATTTTAAAATTTTAATCAAAATCAGTTAAAATCTGAATTCGGTATCAGACTTTGAACATGTGCTTGGTTGTAAAGGCATAAATCATTTCAACATACACTTTTGTACATTTCTTTAGTCAGACGATTGTAAATATTTTTGCTTGGCTAATAATATTGACCTTAAAATGGTTATTAAAACTGCTTTTATTCTAGCCGAAAGAAAACAAATAAGACTTTCTCCAGAAGAAAAAATATTATAAGAAACACTGTGAAAAGTTCCTTGCTCTGTCAGACATCATTTAGGAAATATTTGAATAAGAAAAAACACTGGGGGGATAATAATTTTTGACTTCAACTTTAGGTACAAGTGTCCACACAAACTGCTGAAAATCTACTTTTCAATATCTTATCATCAGAAGTGCATCAGTAATGACATGTAATTGTTTGTTTTCAGTCTCATCGAAGACAACACAACAAGGACAAGCCATACAAGTGTCACAACTGCAACCGCGGCTACACGGACGCCACCAGCTTGGAGGTTCACTTGACTACACATACAGTCAAACACGCCAAACTCTATTCCTGTGGCCTCTGCAACCGCTCGTACACATCTGTAAGATCCCTCGCACCATAATCAATTTATCCTCTACTGTATATTCTTGACATTCTTCAGTTTTCATTTGCGTACTTTAAAAAGAAGCCATGAAGAGATTTTAAATTTGGAATTTCCAAAATGTAAACTTTAAGATTAGATATTAGTTGTACTGTAAATATATCTGAAATGAACAGTTTCTGTATTTGGTGATTCACAAGTGTTTTTGGTTTATTTATGGTTGTGAATTGTATTATGGGATGTTAATCTCTGCTCTGTCGACCTTTAATGTTGAAAAATTCAACTCTACCTTTTAACAAAGTGACTTTTATTGACATTTTAGTACACTCTCAGAAATAAAGGTACGCGAGTTGTTGGAGTAGTACCTTTTCAAAAGGTACAAATTAGAACCTAAAAGGTCCATATTAATACCTCAAGGGAACATATTACTAATAATAAAAGTACAAAGTTCCTCAAAGTTACAAAAAAAAGTACATAGTTAAGTTCCTCTTAAAATTTTTAGGGACTAATATATACTTTTGAGGTACCAATATGGACTCTTTAAGTACAAATGTGTACCTTTTGAAAAGGTACCACCCGAGTGACAGCTTGCGTACCTTTATTTCTTAGAGCGTAGCTTAAAATAATATAATGTATGATAAATAATAAATAGAGAAATAAGTCTGTAAAATAACAGAAAATGTACTGACAGTTTATTATAAGGTTTTTGTAGTGTAATATACAACACCAACCCAGACAATATATCACTTTAAACTGTTAATAATGTCAATAAAAGTCACTTTTTTCAACTTTTCAAGATTAAAAGTTGTTGGAAGCAAGATCAAGGTCCCATAATGCAATTTTAAAGCATAAATAAACAGGCAAAAAAATGTACGTATAAATCACAAGACACGAAAAGCAATTTTTTACAGTGTAGAAATTGAGACAAAATCAAAAACTTAAACTCAAAATTCCAAACGAATTCAGAAAATAGTTTTTTACTGCATAACAAACTTGTTGTATTAAAAACAATCTAAGTTGCTATATATTAAGCACTAGATGTTGTTAGACTTCAGAGATTGTCAGAATTTCCAGAAAAAAGGCTAAATTATTAAATGTGAACTTGTAATTTTGAGAAAATAAAATCATAATTTTAAAGCGTAAACTTGTATTTCTCCGAAAATTTGAATTGCATGATGAAAACTTGGAATTCTGAAAAAGAAATATCAAATAGAACTGAATTTTGAGAATTAAAAAAAATCTCAATTTCAATCAGTGTAAATGAATTTTAAGAAGAAGAAAAAACAGAATTGCAACTTGGAATTCTGAAAAGGTCAAAATTTCTAGTTAACTCAGATAATTAATTCGGAAATAAAGTCAAGAGTTGTAAGATTTAAACTATGAATCCCAAGACAAAGTTTGTTATTATAATTCTGAATAAAGGCAAACATTTATAGATTTTAAAGGGGACCTGTTATGCAAAAGTACCTTGTATAAGAGGTTTAAAGACAGTTGTGCAGTAACAGTGTGTGAGTATAGCCAGCCTCTAATGGTAAAAATAAATTCATTTTATTTTTTATAATCACACCTGATAAACAGTCTGCAGAAACACTTTGATTGACATTCTCCCTTCATACCTGTCATTAGAGGGGGAAAGCCCCGCCCAATAGTGACAATCTCTCGCTCATTAGCATAGACAGCCCTGAGTGAGAAGCAACTGTCCACCATTAGAGTTTTCACCCCTGCTTAAGATAATGTCAGCAACTAAAAAGATTATAAATGTCAATTTTTAGGCAGTGTGTTCTTCATAGTCTACCTTCTTCTGAGCCACTTCTTTTGACATTTTCAGTTTTTAACAGACAGCATTAGTCCTGTTTTTGAATCTCCTACTATGCTGACACATGGGCGTTTCTAGCTCTACCATCTTTGGAAAGAGCACAACCTCATTTGCATTTAAAGCAACAGTCACCAAAACATCACAATTAGGATCAAAGCCTAAAAGGGGCCTTTTTCATGAGTTGTAAAACATTATTTTGTGGGTATTTTGAGCTGAAATTTCACACACTTTAGCGTGATCAGAGACTTGTTGAGCATCTTGTAAAATGGGCATAATAGGCCCCCTTTAACACAGAGCTTAATTGTGAGGTGTAGATTCAGAATTTTTCCTGATTTTTCTCACTTGTCTAGGAAACGTACCTGATGAAACACATGCAAAAACACAACCCAGATCCTCTGACAGTAGCGGCTGCAGTGGCAGCGCAGCAGGCTCAGAACCCGGGTTCGGGTGGAGGGAGTGGCCGAGGCCGCGGGCGGGGCAGAGGAGCAGCAGCCGCCGCAGCAGCAGCCGCCGCAGCAGCAGCGCAGGCCCAGAACCAGAACAACCCCACACCGCCAACCAGCTACTCTGTTTCTGATGGCATTCCCTGCCCGTTCGACCTGCATCAGTACAAGACCGTGTCGGCTGGAGAAATCCAGTATAAGCCGGTCACAGTTGCAGACTTAACAGCCCACAAAGACCTCTGCCTCACCGTCTCCACCTCTGCCATTCAGGTGGAGCACATGAACTCGTAGAGAGGTGGAGCGAGGAGAAACGGACCATGAGTTTGGAAGGAAATAGATGAAAACACTGCCTTGAGGACAGATGAGGATTTCCAAAAACAGACTTGGAGGACGAGGAGAAATGGAGGAGGAGCACATGAACTCGAATGAGCTGTCTATCTGTAGACTTGCATTGCAGTGTCACAAAAAAAGGCCTTATGCTAACATGATTTAGCTATTTAAATATACAATACCAGCCTGTTTTGTCATTTTGACAGAAAAGAGTGAAATTCACGAGTTCCGAACGTTTAAAAAAATCCATTCATTTTTTCCATAGGGGGATTTATTTTTAACTATAACTCATAAAGCATTAAGGGATAGTTCACTCAAAAATGGAAATTTACTCACTATTTACTCATCCTCAAGTGGTTGCAGATTTTTGAGTTTTTATTTTTCTGTTGAACGCAAAAGAAGATATTTTGAAGAAATTTAAACCTGCAACCATTGACCTTCATAGTAGGAAAAACAAATATGGAAGTCAATGGTTACAGGTTTTCAGCTTTCTTAAAATTATCTTTTGTGTTCAACAGAAGAAAAAACTCATAAAGGTTTGCAACAAATGAAGGGCGAGTAAATGATGACTATTTCCATTTTTTGAGTGAACTATCCATTTAAAGACAGACCTATTGTGAAATGTGTTGTTTGTGTTTCTACTGGAAAAACTACATTACCCAGAATCCTTTAGAAAAAAAAACTTCACCAGTTAGTAAACAGAGAGAAGAAAATTGTGCCAAATGAAACACACAGGTTTCCAAATACTTTGCACAAATGTATGATTCCCTTCGTAGCTGAAGAGGTTAGCTCATAAATCTTTACAAAAGAATTTACTCATTAATATTTGTTAACTACGTTGGTTAACATGAACTAACGATGAAAAATATATTTCAAGCATTCATCGATCTTAATGTTACCTGCAACATTTACTAATTAAAATCAATCAATTTCTCATTAATAGTTAATAGATTAAATAAATGAACAAATAGAACCATATTGCAAATGGTTACCACTTTATTTGAAGGGGTGTTCATAAGACGGTCATAAAACCTTTATAATCATGACATAACACGTCATGAATTTGAATGAAATTTAACACAATTAAGACAACGGCCTTAAAGTGTCATTCACTGTTACGCCATGTTTGAGATGTTTTCGTTATGACACCCCAAATACATGTTATAACCTGTCAGTGACTTTATATACGTTTTTATATATATATACATAACGTGCCCTAAATCTGTCATGAGGTCATTAAATCATGAAATTTATAACAGCATCACTAGTATTTTTCCTGTAATCAACTACAGGGGTACAATTGGAATGTTTTTGAATATTAATGACACTGTTATAAACGTCTTTGACCAAGTATTGATACTTTTAATGAGAAATGTTAATAACAAATGCATTTAGTTTCACTGAGAAAAGTGATCAGAAAAATATTCAGGACACAATTATAATAGCCTCATGATACTCATGTTTATGACAAGCTATGTTGTCTTGATAATGTCAAGTTGTCATGACAGACAGGTTATGATGTATTTGTTTATATCATGTTGTCATGACAAAGAATTCTCAATCAATGTCACCTTTGCATTTAAATGACATAACTGAGTGAATGACACTTCATAAAATGACACCAATCATAAAATCTCATTCATAGTCATTTCATGAGTATAAAGGTGTTATGACAGTCTTACGAATGCCCCCTTCAAGTAAAGTTACCAATTTTTTTAAATCAATCTGAAGAAACGAATTGAAAACAAACATTTATTTTGTTGTAGCGATTGTGCGAGGATGATTGAAGTTTACTTGTGTTTCAGTTAACAAAAACGAACACGCTTTTATTCCGCAAAAGCCAGCAAGTTTACTTTGTTTCTATTTTAGAAATGTTACGAATGCTGGCGAACAAGTAAATATGAACAAATATCACCAATACATCTCACACATCATGAGTCACATAGAATATTCACGCAATTAGTTTACATTTAATGTTGCGCAACAAAAATCATAATAGTAATAACACACCAAAACATGACCCTTATGTTTACCCAAACATAAAACACTTTAAAAGCACTTCTGCCTTCATGGACACTGCTTCGCTCGTCTGCCGATCGACGTCTCAAGTAAACGTGCGTTGGGTTCATTTGTCACTACCTTTGGAAAGAGGAAGCTAAGACTGCACTAATGAGAGAAGGGTGAACCGAAGCTAGCGGATTATGGGAGATGGCACTTAAAACAACTTTTATTTTTACAATTCATTTCTGTTTTCGTCATTACATTTTAGCCATTTATCATATGTATTTTTCTATCGTCCTTGTGTATGTTTGTGTGTTTTGGAGTGCGCATGTCAGAAGAGAGAGAGATGAACGTGTGAAAACATCTACACTACCTGACAAAAGTCTTGTTGTCGATCTCAGTTGTAAAAGCAACAAATAATAACTCGACTTCTAGTTGATCATTTGGAAAAGTGGCAGAAGGTCGATTTTTCAGATGAATCATCTGTTGATCTGCGTCCCAATCAGGGCCAGAGCAAGCCGAACTGCCACTCTAGGCAAATGACTATCATGCTGCCCTCAACCCGAATGTGAAAACCAAACTGACCAGTTCATAAAGTGAGGTGGGGGGGGTGGGTGTTGATGCTGCAGATGCGTTTGCCGCCCTCACTATTATGCCGCCTAGGTCGCCTCTATGGACGCGCCGGCCCTGATCCAAATCATTACAAATACTGCACAAGACCAAATGGAACCCACATGGACACAAGATTCTCACAGAAATCAGTCAAGTTTGGTGAAGGAAGAGTCATGGTTTGGGGTTACATTCAGTATAGTGGCGTGCGAGAGATCTGCAGAGTGGATGGCACATCAACAGCCCGAGGTATCAAGACATTTGTGCTGGCCATTACATTACAATCCACAGGAGAGGGCAAATTCTTCAGCAGGATAGCGCTCCTCCTCATACTTTAGCCTCCACATTAAAGTTCCTAAAAGCAAAAAAGGTCAAGGTGCTCCAGGATTGGCCAGCCCAGTCACCAGATATGAACATTATTGAGCATGTCTGGGGTAAGATGGAAGAGGCATTAAAGATGAATCCAAAGAATCTTGATGAACTCTGGGAGTCCTGCAAGAATGCTTTTGCCATTCCAGATGATTGTGTTAATAAGTTTTGAGTCATTGCAGAGATGTATGGATGCAGTCCTCCAAGCTCATGGGAGTCATACACAATATTCATTCTTTTTCCACTGCACCATGACTTTATATTCTATACTGTACATTATTTCTGTTAAGTGACAAGACTTTTGTCTATGCAAAGTCCGACCTTACTGTCCTAATTAAATAATTCAAAATCAAGGCATGATCATATTTTATTTTGGTAAAATAAGCGTAATCTAGAGGCCTTTGCCTTTCGTTTAAGACACTTCTAATACCAAATGATCAGCTAGAAATCAAGTTATTATTTGTTGTTCCTAAAGCAAGACTTTTGTCAGGTAATGTATAACATCGTCGGAAAGTTCTTTTTTTAATCCTAAAGCGTTTAGTCATTTTATATTTTCTTAATCCTCCCTAAAACGAGTCTTTCGTTTTGTTGAGAAAGAAGGAGCGGGGGAAAAATTGGTTACCAGGTACTATTTAGTAGTGTTTTTTTTTTTTAAAAAAGAAACTTTAATACCAATTATTATATTAACTGTTATTTTTTATGCAAATATTATCATCATCATCACCATCATTATCAATTGGGAGTTATTCTATATGTGTGTGTGCGTGTGTGTATATAGAGGCGACGTGTTCATTCATAAAAGGGAAGGATTGTCTTTCTGGTCCAGCCGAAATATGATTTTTACAAAATGTATTAAAAAGGCAACGTTAGAGCTCAGAGTACGGGATGTTAACATATTGCTAAACCATCCAATCGCTGACCTCCGTGTGTCCAGGAAGCAGCCAGACGATTGGCCGGTCCTTCATGTATAATCCTTGTTGTATCCATATATGTCTTTTGGAGAAAAAAAATAACACTGTTCTGAAATATTATTATTCTTATTATTAATATTACTTCTGTCACTCCTAATACTTATTAACTACTCTTTAAGAAGACTCTTTGCTGTATAGATCAACACTCATTCATCTGACGTAACTGTTTCTCCTAATATGAACAATAATAATAATAAAAAAACAGATAAACATGTTTTTTTTCTGGAATATGTGATGTTTGGAGTTTAAAAAGATGCTATATCAGTTAGTTAGTGCATGCATTGTTGATTTGTTTTTGTTTTTTTGTTGTTATCTAGCAGATTGTGAGGAATTTAAGCAGATTGTGTGGAGTTTTTGCTTATGTGGAGAGCTAGTTAGTCAAGGAAGAAGACATCGGGATTGCGTACATCGAAATGGGTAAGTCAATAAACAATATTAATTATGCTTTCAAATGTACAGTTGAATTCAGAATTATGAGCCTTCCTGTAGTTTTCCCCAATTTCCTCAAACACATTTCTAAACGGTTTTACTAACTCATTTCTAATAACTAATTTCTTTTATCTTTGCTATGATGACAGTGCATATTTTACTAGATAGCTTTCAAGATAATAGTATTCAGCTTAAAGTGACATTTAAAGGCTTAACTGGGTTAATCAGTCATTGTATAACGATTGTTCTGTAGGCAATCGGAAAAAATATTGCTTAAAGTTGCAGTAAGTGACACCCAGTGGTTGAACTAGGTATTGCACACCTGGATCAAAACACGTTTTCACTCGGCGGCTCGTCTGACAAGTCCACACAAGCGCAGGTTGCTAGATTTGAGTGTGCTTGACTATTGAGCCTGAAGGATGATTTAAGGCTGATTTGAACCGTTTTTCTAACTAATAGCAACGGCACGTGATAAAAGGAATATTTTCCATACTTAAAGGAGTTTTTGTCCTAACCAACACAAGAAATTTATATTTTAGAAACAGCTTCTATATCTCATAGGTGAACAGCGATGACCTCAGGTGCACCTCATGTGCTTTATTCATTGTTAAATACTAATAAGGCGAGTTTAATTGCCATTTTCCATGACATTTATTGTCATACTAATGAAAGCAGCAGCAGATAGTTCACCTCAGATCTTGATAATAAAATAAACCATTTAAAATTGAACTTTAGGACTGACTCAGTGCAAACCAACACATATCAGTGATTCAGCATGAACATTTAATAATGTTAAAGAGGTTTAATATGTATTAGTTAGATTATAAACATTACCATTTCACTGAAGTGCAGTGAGTGCACTATTCTGTACTTCTGAATGGCTGCATTTAAATGTCTGTCATGTTTTGTCTGGTACAAACAGTCAAATTGCTTAGCACTGCATATCTCGTCACATAGATTGTTGTTAGGACACAGGGTTACAATGTAACCTGCTCACCTAATGTTTACGTTCGTAATATTTATATTATTTGCTAATTAATAAACGCATCGTGTGGAACTCTGAATCTGCGACTCATTTCAGAGGCTGCTATTGTCTACCGGAGGTCGCATTTCGGTCTTGAATGCATGCTTAGAGAGCCTTCATGACTGAAGAATGAAATATGCTGTTTTCCAACAAGGCAACCCGGGGTGCTGCAATATAATTGGCTAAACTGGCATTGGTTGGGTTAAAGAGACCAAAACAAAGACAAACGTTCTAAGGACATTTTTTAAGCAGAATATCTGACTTCAGCATTGTTTTTCAGAATATTCACCTGGCATGTTTCTTAAATATCTGCAAACATGGTGTTTCTATGCTTTAGAAGAGTCAAAAACTTAAATACAGCACCTTTAAGGGGGCTAATAATATTGACCTTCTTTTATTCTTGCCAAAATAATACAAATCAGACTTTCTCCAGAGGAAAAATATTATAACAAATGCTGTGAAAAATACTTGCTCTGTTAAACATCATTTGGAAAATGAAAAAAATTCACAGGGGGGCTCATAATTTTGACTTCAACTGTAACTTTCATGGCTCCAAACTGAAAATGATGCTCGCATTTAGTTTTTTTGGGTTGAAAGAGTGACACTGAACAGATATGACTTTAGTTAAATGTTTATTTTAGTAGAGAGAGAGTTTACTTTAAGGCATTTATAGAAGCACAAATAGACAATAAAGCAGTTTTGGTTTTGTTAGTCTTTGCATGCATGCTGAAACTGCAACATTTCCAAGGAGTGATTGCTTGACATTATATAGATACTTGTATAAAATAGAAAAAAAGCATCTATTGACAAATATAGGTTTTCTTAACCACAGCCTTATCCTACATAGTGTCTATCTAATGCCTTAGCTAGCATTGTAAATCTATCCTAACAGTACCGTATATGCTTAAATGGATAGTTCACACAAAAATGAAACGTCTGACATCCCTTTATTTAGTTCTTTCTTCTGTTGAACGCAAGAGAAGATATTTTGAAGAATGTTGGAAATCTGTAACCATTGACTTCAATAGTATTTGTTTATCACACCATGGAAGTCAATGGTTACTGATTTCCAACATTCTTCAAAATATCTTCTTTCGAGTCAAATGGAAGAAAGCACCTTTGGAAGAATTTGAGTAAAAAGTGAATGAAGTGAACTATCCCTTTAACATCTTATAAATAGTAAATAAACAGGCCTTCATATTTAGCCTTCATAAGATGCGTTATAAATATTAGCCATAATCCATTAATCATGAAGAGTGTAAAAATGAGGGGTAAATGGGTGGTTAGTTCAGTTTGCGTTACTTAACAACATCTAGTAAACACCATAACTGTGTATACACCGTAATAATGTTAGTAAATATTAATGAACAAATTATATAGTGTTTTATGAAATGTGCATTAAAAAAACATTTTAAAAAACAACAACATTCATAACAATCATGATGTAATCACATAATTACATAGTATAACCAATATTAAATACTGTATAATTCAAAACAAATCATATTTAATAAAAAGTGTTTAATGTAATATCTCTTTTTAAGTGGTATTGAAACAATTTTATAGGGGTAGTTCACACAAAAAAGAAAATTGTCATTATTTTTTCACTCTTTACTTGTTATAAACCTTCTTCTGTTAAGCACAAAAGAAGATATTTTGAAGAATGTTGAAAACCTGTAACCATTGACTTCTATAGTATTTGTTTTCCTACAATTGAAGTCGATGGTTACTGGTTTTCATCAAAATACATCATAATGTTTATAATAATAATACATTTTATCTAAGTTGCGCTTATCCTAAACTCAAAGCCTTTTATATCAGTGTTTCTCAACCACGTTCCTGGAGGACCACCAGCACTGCATGTTTTGGACGTCTCCTTTGTCTGCCACACCCATTACAGGTCTTTCAGTCTTTGCTAATGAGCCGATGATCTGAATCAGGGGTGTTTGGTTAAGGAGACATGAAAAATGTGCAGATCGGGTGGTCCTTCAGGAACGTGGTTGAGAAACACAGCTTTATATAACCACTCGAGTAAATAATGAGCTAATTTAAATTGTTGGGTGAACTATCCCTTTATCCAATATCTAAATCCTCCAATGAACACAGATAAATATAACAAACATGTTTCCCTGTTAAATCTAGTCCTAGAGTTTGCTACATGGCCATAATATCATCAACATGGCCTTCTTTAGGACGAAACAGTACAGATTTCTATATTCAGACTCTTCAGTCATGCGTGAAAACACTTCAAACGACAGCAAAGAGCATTAAAATGACCGATCTGTCAAATAAATAAGTTACTAATAGAATAATCACCGACCTACAGTTCTGCTCGACATATAAAGACACTCAATTGTTCGATATAATATGAATAAACACTTCAAACACTGGCAGTATCCTCAGAGTTCAGTACGATTTAAACTATAATAATGTAGTCGTGTCTAACAAATATAGCTAAAACACACACCGCTGAGGTAAAGTGAAAGTATTACACACACAGAAACATAAACGTGTTTCCCCTTCAAGTTGCTTTGGCTTTTACCATGGAAAGCTCAGCTATAATAACAGCTCTAAACGCACTGCCCACATGTAAAAGCGCTCTTTAGGAAAAACGACTGGTGAATGTGACAAAAAGCTGCGTCGACTAATGGCTTTCAGTGGATACTTGGACTTCACTGTCTTATTATGATTGCATTAAAAATATAAAGAACAGCTTTCTTCCCTGGAGGTTTTGATTTCAATGCACTTTGGGTTTTTGGCAGCAAGGCAAAGACAGACAGGAAGTCGAGAGAGAGAGAAACATGGGAACAAATAGAGATATAGTGAAAGATGAGAAAGATGAATAAAGAAATAAACTGATATAGAATAAAGAGGACGTTGGAGAAAATGAACGTGAGGAAAAACGAGAGAAGTTAGAGCAAAATATGAAAGATTTCTGAAGCATGCATACAGTAAAGTCATGTCGGGAGAACTGTTCAGCCGGTTCGGGCCACCTAAAGGGAAAGAGAAAATCTGTGTCAGTTATTGGGAAATATATATATATATATATATATATATATATGCACAAACTACATATCCAAATTAGGGCTGGGTGGTAGGACAAAAATTTTAATTAATGATATGAGAAGGTTAATATCACTGTGACGATATCTTTCACGATATAGTTATTTTAAATACAGGTAATTATTCCAGAAAATGGAAAAAGGCTTTATATACAGCGTTCAAACGGTCATGGAAAACCTGGAAAAGTCTTAGAAAAACAGAAAAAGCAAACCAAGTGATGGAAATTAGTTTAACAAATATCTGTATACTTGAATGTAAGTTTGAGGTCTTGATTTCTTTTCTGTCCTTGGCTTAACACACGCTCTTACATTATTAGTGCTGTGTAAGCATCCTCTAAATCAGTTTGACATAGATATGAAAAATAATTTTAAACTAAATAGATTGTTGCGTGTTAAATGCTATGCTGTAATAAATTTGAACATGCATTGTTTTTCTTATTATTTACCACATATACATAAGCTGCGTCAAAAATGGCACACTATGCACTATGTACTTACACACTCAACAGCATAGTATATGTATGTTGTGTTGTCCCAAAGGGAACACTAATGTTTTTTTTACTAAGCGGAAATTCAAACCGTTTCCCTGATGACGTTTGACGGTTGCCAAATCAGTGAAATAAATGACCAAATAATACCTGCCATGAGTATAACCGCATTCACCATCGGGAGGCGCTATAATCACTCTCGTAGGAGAATTTTACTTTCAACATCCAAAATAAATAAAGTTATCCAACATGTGTGCCCTATGTTCCGCTATGTGAGCAAAGCTGCAGTCGTTGAGTGCGTGAAGTGTCCATAATTACACACTTTATTATACCGGTCGAATGAGTACATCATCCGGGTATTTAAAGGGCACTTATTATAGTGTTTTCAGTTTGAATGCACTACTTACACTATACTACAAAATGGCATAGAATAGTGCATAAGTATGCGATTTGGCATGCACCTATAGACCACAGGTCTTCAACCCTGTTCCTGGAGATCTGCCTTCCTGCAGAGTTCAGCTGCAACCTTGATCAAACACACCTTTAATTAGCAAGTGCTCCTTCAGATCATACTTAAGCTGCGGTAACACTGCACTTTTCTCCCCATAGACTTCCATTCATACGTACGCGAATGCGTCAGACCGGAAACGCAAGGTCATGAGTCAAGTTTCGCAGGATGCTGCGTTGCAAAGTTCAAGCTTGGTGAACTCTGACCTGCGAAATCGCATCACCTGACTGCGTGAGACCAATCGAGAATTAAAACATGACCTCTCTGGACAGAATTTTTAAATATGGAGTAATCGCTCGCTTTTTTAAATGTCTAATCATCTTGTTTAATCCCGCCTCTTTTCGCAGCGCCGTACAACAGCTCAAACTATAGTGTGACTGCAGCATTAGTAGTTTTAGTTGTGTTTGATCAGGGTTGGAGCTCTCCAGGACGGTAGATCTCAAGGAACAGGGTTGAGTACCTCTGACATAGATATTACATGAAACATTAGGTCATGAAAATTTACTGGAATTTTAGTAGTAAAAATCTGTATGAACCCTGTAATACATCAGCTTGAATATAAAAGAAAAAATGTGGAGTTGATCTTATTTGCTAATTTTGTATTTTAGTTTGAACCTTATAAATATAGTAAACAAAATATGACTTTAGATGAACATTAATTCCACTGTGTGTAACATTTCACATTTTTATGTGGACAGACCTCATTTTTTTATTAACATTTTTCAAGTACCATCTTCTTACAGATATAAAATATATCCCAAGTATGTAACAGGAAAAGAAAAATTAAATATGAAAAAATAAATATGTAAACACTAAGGAAAATCTAAGTTTTTCCTTAAAGTTTTCTTTCCCTAAAAATACAAAATCTTGTATAAACAATGAAACTAAGTGATCATTTCTTGTTGAAAACAAAAAGCAATTGGCTGCTAGTCTCCCTTTAAGTGTCTTTCTTTGCTTCAAGCATGCTGCATGTGAGTTGGCCACGCCCACTTATTTACATTTTCGCGGTATACGCTGAATAAAAATCTATTTTATGGTGCGCATTTCAATCCGCAGTAACAATATATACCGTCATACCACCCAGGTCTAATTCAAATCTGTATACTAGCTATTAAATAATCAAACTTATCATTCACCATGTTGTTACTAGCTATGTTTCCATCTACCTATATGTTTACGCACTGTATGATATCTCATAAAAATCTCATCTGAAACCCCATAATGTGCAACAAATGTAGAAAAACTTGCATAAAAATACGTATATATCTGAATCAGATATTTTTTTATCCAATAAAAAGCATGTGCATAGACTATAACTGAAACACATGCAGTTATCAAAAAATTCCTTGATGTGCATTAAAAAACTGGATAGCTGCACTAATCAATTGACCAATCTCATCTCACAATATCTCAAATATAGTTGAGTGAATATCAATCAAAATGATTTTGTAATATTAGCAAGTAGTTTGACCGTTTTCTGTCATTTCCTATCCCCAGTCATTTCTCTCATAGGCAACTGAATCAAAAGTTCTAAAACAATTGCAAAATTAAGCACACTTCGACACTGCACAATAAGGTCAATAGTGTAAACAATATACTGTAGTATCAACATATTCGAACACCAGTAATAGTCACTTGTATGAAAACAACTGTTGTATATACATCAATTGAAACAATAATAATAATTCTGACCTGGGAGATGTTAACGCCGGTCAGTTTCTCGATGGTTTCAGGCAGTTTGGTCATGATGTCGAGGACTTCGCCTGTCAGCTTAGCAGCGCCGATTTCTGATCCTCCGCTGGAGACCATAGTGACCTTATTTGTAGCTGACAGAGGCTTACTGATCTCCTCAGCCATCTAATGAAGAGAAAAAAATACCATTTACCATCAATACGCAAAGCCAACTCAAACTGCTTTCTGCTTTATGTGGTGAGTTGCAAAACTTTTCTATATTGCCCGCACACACACACAGAAGTAAACTCAAATATTCCGTCTTACCATTGGAAGTTTCTCCAGCAGCATGTCCACCATTGCACCTTCTTTGTAGTTCTGGAAGGCTTCAGCTTTCTTTGCCATCTGCTCCGCTTCGGCACGACCTTTAGCCTCCACAGCGTACGCTTCAGCCTCTCCTCTCACCTAACCACAGTAAATTGAGGTCATATCTAAATTTACCCAAGAATATCATAATTCTGCAATCATTTACTCACCCTCTCCAACTTAATTGAGTTCCTTTCTTTTGTTAAACACGAAATGAGATATTTTTAAGAAGGTCGGAAGCTAGTATCCACTGACTTCCACAGTACTTCCAGAGGCTAACTTGCTCCAACAATCCAAAAGAAGAAACTCAAAACAGTTGGAACAGTTGAGCAAATAGTGAGTAAACTTTAATTTTTTTGGTGAACTAACCCTTAAAATTCAAAGATCTTTACGCCGCAAAAAATGCTTTTTGATTTTTTTCGCCTTGTTTCTAGTCCAAATATCTAAATTCTTAAATCAAGAAGCATTTTCTATCTAGGCAAATAAAAAATATTGCCTTGTTTTAAGAAAAAATGTCAAATTTAAGTGAGTTTTTCCTGAAAGCAAGCAAAATAATGTTATATCAAAAGGAAAAACGTGATTATTTTGCTTGTTGTAAGGAAAAAACCTACTTGATTTTGGCATAATATTTAAGAAGCAAATATTATGCCAAAATCAAGTAGATTTTTTCCTTAAGATTTTTAGATATTTAGACTGGAAACACGACAAAAAATCTAAGTAAGAAAAACATGTTGTGCAGGTGTGTGTATAACAAATTATTTAGTTCAATCAGAGATGGTAAATGGCTTACTCTGATGGATTCGGCCTCTGCTTCTGCCTCCATGATGAGCTGAAGACTGTTGAAGAGCATAAAGTAGTCAAGTTAGTGACAGAATCAACTAGAAATGCGTAACTCCTGTTTAAGGAATAACTGATGATGGGCTGTCGAATTATTAGAAAATAATGCAAACCCTTGAGTCAACTCCTCAAAAAGTTTTATACGCACAAAGGTATTTTTATGAATTGAGTTTCCCTCCATCTCTGTCTACATCATACCTGCCAACACTCCCGTTTTTTCCGGGAGTCTCCCGTATTTCAGACCCACCTCCCGGTTTGTCATTTCTCCTGGAAAACTCCTAGAATTTAACCCCTTCCCCCGGTCCTCAGGTGATTGGTACAATCTGGTAACACCCCCATTCAAACGGGGCTTCAGCGTCTACGCTTGACAGAGAGGGTGTTTCTGAAGTTGGGGCTAACGCGATCGTCATAGCAGCGTCAGCCAATGAATTTAAATTGGCTGGTGTATTTGCATACAGCGATCTGATTGGCTGGCGCTTCCGTCTGCACTTGAAAAGTTGAGAAAGTACCAACTTCTGCAGCGATCAATGCCACTGAAGCGTGTCCGACGGATCCATAATGCAGTTCAACAACGCCAGACGTCACCCATTCAAAGTGAATGGGAAGCGTTGAAGCTGACGCCCCCTGTGAATGGGGTGTAACACTGCCGGATCACCGACAGACCAGGCATCCCTTCCAGTCGCTCAGCTCACCCCCCTAACACCCCCCCCCTCCCCTCCCGGATTTTCAGAGACAAATGTTGGCAGGTATGGTCTACATGAAAACACAAAAACGAACAGTGATGTATGTTAAGGGCTTGCTGAACCAACAGGTGGAGATAATGACACTTGGTTTTTGCTGGGTTCACGCCAAATGGAGAATTAGGTATTTTTGCTAGTATATTGCATATACAAGTCAATGCAAACATGAGAACAGAAGTGGATTACTGTCCTGTGGTGCATATGATGCAAAACCGATGGAATTTGAAACATTGGCATTTGGTGCGAACCAGCCATGTTGGCCAATCAAAAAGGAGAAAGGAGTGCGCGCGCTGACATCATGATGCGAAAACTTAGGTTATAGTGACCACACTGTACCAGGAGTTGTGATTCAATGATTTATGCTAAGCTAAGCTAAAAGTGCTCCTGCCAGACAAGAAGACTGACTGAATGGATTTAAAAATGCTGAAACTCAACTACTTAAATCTAGGTGACCTGTACAATTGAGCCTGTTTTCTAAAAAAAAAAAAAAAAAGTGAGTGTTTCTTTAAAAGCTGAACTGAGTGTACTGCTCTGTATCTCACCGCTCGGCTTCTGCCAGTTTCTCCAGGCGGTATCGCTCAGCTTCGGCTGGCTTCTTGACTTTGGCCTCCAGCTCCTTCTCTTTGCGTGCGATCTCCTGCTCCTGCAGTGTGATTTGTTGCGATCGCTCCACCACCAGCACCTGCATCTTCTCCTCCTCGATCTTCTGCTTTGTCTTCGCCACCTAATCATTTTACCCAAAATTACAACACAGTGTTTTGCAGTGGATTCTGAACTAAGTAGATGCAAATTTCACCAATTTTAGAGGTTATTACTAGACTTTATAGATCAGCAGTTATTCAGACATGATGATCTAACCCTAAATTACACAGGTTCTTTAAATACCGTTGTGTTTTTGTCAGGGGTTGTGCTAGTTGTGTGTGTGACAGTTTTATGGTCACCAGAAAAAGGTAATGATCCTAGATCAAGAACATGGCAAAAAGTAGTGAAGTCGTGAATAAATGTACAGGGTGGGCCATTTATATGGATACACCTTAATAAAATGGGAATGGTTGGTGATATTAACGTCCTTTTTGTGGCACATTAGTACATGTGAGGGGGGCAAACTTTTCAAGATGGGTGGTGACCATGGTGGCCATTTAGAAGTCAGCCATCTTGGATCCAACTTTAGTTTTTTCAATAGGAAGAGGATCATGAGACACATCAAAGTTATTAGGAATTTCACAAGAAAAACAATGGTGTGCTTGGTTTTAACTTTATTCTTTCATAAGTTATTTACAAGTTTCTGACCACTTATAAAATGTGTTCAATGTGCTGCCCATTGTGTTGGACTGTCAATGCAAACCTGTTCTCCCACTTCTCACACACTGATAGAAACACCGCAGGAGAAAGCACTGCAATGTGCTTTGAGCACATCTACCCAGATGAAAGCTGTGCACTTCGGACTGTTCATCAAGTATCTACCACTGGATCTAATGTCATTATATTTGTTAAACGTGATATTTAATTCATCTTGTTGTCTACATCTAATGACATAATCGCCAACTTTGGTTTTTTTAATCTATTACTTGCTGTTTTGGCTGAGTGCAAAGATAAGTTAATATATTAATTTATGTAACCGCGTACTCAGATTCTGCACATTTGACTGATTGCTTGCCTTTATTTCCTATAATGTATAAACTTATTGTACATTATACTTTTATAATAGCCTTTATTGATTATTAAAACTGATATTCAGCAAAAGAGAGGGCATGTTTCGTATTTTCAATGAAACTGAAAGAAGGCAGTAATGTTATAGGCTCCTTTTTGTTATTAATATGCATACAGTGAGGATGATGGTCATATAAAAATGTAGCTACACAACGCCTCAACATTTTTGGTGTCTGTTAAGGTAACATCAAAATCTAAATAGGCAGTTCCTCATATCATGTTTTCATGAAAAGCGTTTTTAAAAAGCTCAGTTTTCGGTGCTCGAAAACTCCGGCGTAGTGTGGACGGATGGCTTTACCGTAGCAAAACTTATGCGTTTTAAAACTAAAACGGGGCCTAATTAAACCAATGTCCTTCAGGCTTGTTTAAAAACCTACAGATAAGTGTGTTGGAGCAGGGATGTGGCCCTCCAGGAACTGAGTTTGACATCCCTGCATTAGAATAACCTTTTTAGTGTTCAACAGAAGAAAGAATCTCATAAAGATCTGGAACCACTTTAGGGAGAGTAAACAGAGTATATTTTCATTTTTGGGTGAACTAACCCTTTAAGTAAAAAAAAAAACAACCTAAAAACATTTTATAGAGTTCCTAAAATTTTTACTTTTTTTTAAATAAGTTGTTGTTTTTATTTAAGTGGACATGACTTTTGATGACTAAATATATTTTAACTGGAGTACAGAAGAAAAAGAAAATAGAGCAACGGTATCCTAAAAAATTAAATAATAAAAATCTAATGAATTCCATTGGGCCCTACTAATATGTGTTTTAAGGATTAGAAGGTCTTTCAGATCTTCAATGGCTACCAGAAGGCTTGGCTGTAGTTTTACCTGGAGCTGATAGGCCATTTCAGATTCGGCTTTTTTGGTGAAGACCTCAATGTCGTAGACGGCCTTCTTCAGCTCATAGTCTCTCTGAGCTTTAGCCATCTCGATCTCATTCATGTACTGAGCAGAAACCTTCTCCTGCATTGCATGAGCCTCCTATAGAGAGAAAATGAGAAATGATGAGATATAATCATATACTTATGCAGCAATATTAAGAACATAGCCTGTGTTTGGAAGAAACTCTCACCCTGATCACTGCATCTCTTTTGTTCTTAGCTTCGCCGATACGAGCATCCTTCTGCACTTGTGCCGTACGGGCCTTTCCCAAGGAGTGCAGGTAATCCTGAACAAAAAAAAAAAGACTTGATTGGACACTTGTTGTGGTTTTAAACCTTTTTCAAGGATTATTTCACCCAGAAATGACAATGTCTTCTCTCATGTTGTCTAATAGTATGGTCTGCACCATGCTCTTGCATTGCTTAATTCCTTGCCTGGTGCGTTGATCTTTTAGATAGCTTATTTCAAATAGTGATCTGCACAAGTTTTTCATTTTAACATTTATATTTTTATATTTTTCAGGAAATGTGTAAAACCATTTACTCCCTTCACACTCTTTTAAAACCATTAAAAACAAATTACTTCTATATACATATTGGACAATACTGATTGTGATATACAGTTGAAGTCAGAATTATTAGCCCCCCTGTTTTTTTTTTCCCGTTTTCTGTTTAACAGAGAGAAGATTTTTTTTAACACATTTCTAAACATAATAGTTTTAATAACTCATTTCTAATAACTGGTTTATTTTATCTTTGCCATGATGACAGTAAATAATTTTTTACTGTATATTCTTTAAGACACTTCTATACAGCTTAAAGTGACATTTAAAGGCTTAACTAGGTTAATTAGGTTAACTGGGCAGGTTAGGGTAATTAGGCAGCTTATTGTATAATGATGGTTTGTTCTGTAGACTATCGACAAAAAAAAATTTGCCTAAAGGCTAATAATTTAGTCCTTAAAATGGTGTTTAAAAAATTAAAAACTGCTTTTATTGTAGTCGAAATAAGACTTTCTCCAGAAGAAAATTTTTTATCAGACATACTGTGAAAATTTCCTTCCTCTGTTAAACATCATTTGGAAAATATTTAAAAAGGAGAAAAAAAATTAAAAGGGGGCAAATAATTCTGACTTCAACTGTATATCACATCAATCCTCAAAAAAACATTACCTTCACTAAAAAAAATGGACTGGATTGTTAAAAAATATATATATAATAAAAATCACACAATCATCAATTTTTCTATTTCACCATTACTTTAACAGTATAAAAATGAAACCCCCTACAATCAAAAACATCAAAATAGACATTTCCATACACAATTATTGTTTTACATTGCAAATTATAGATCCAAAAAGTTAATTTTGTTTTCTGAAAAACATTAAAATGAAAACGTTTATATGAGTGCAGATCAATACTTCTTGAATATCTCATGTCATTCTGACCCCTGAGACCTTAGTTTATCTTTAGAACACAAATTTCGATATTTTAGATGAAATCCTGGAGCTCTCTGAACCTCCATAGACAGCAATATTCTGTGCTAGAGTCCAGAAAAAAAACCTAGTTGAAAAATTTCATTTGACTTCAGTAATTCAAAATATGACTTTGTTCATCTCTATCTACACTCTCGCATCAGGTCATGTTTACAACAGGAATGAAGGAGCTCTGAGGTTTGATCTAAAATATCTTAATTTATTTTCTAAAAATGAATGAAAGTTTTGGTATTGAAACAACATAAGTGTAATTAATAATATAATTTTCATCTGTAGGCGAACTAACCCTTTAAATACTGAATTTGATAAACAGTGACACAAATAGGGCTAACAGACCTGGTCATCGTGAACGTCTTTGAGTGTGTAGCTGACCACACTGATGCCCATGTTCACCAGGTCAGATGAAGCCACCTTGAACACCTGCTCGGAGAACTTCTTGCGGTCTTTGTAGATCTCCTAAAGAAGTAATAGAAGTGTTAAAGTCACTACACTGAATAATGACTATGTTTACAATGCCAAGGACTGAAATCGCAGATTTAGAATAATAGCCATATGTAGGACTGGGTGAAAAAACAACAAGGATAATGACATAGCATAATGAATAATAACATTATAAAATAGCGCAACACAGACTGTGGTTTAATTACACGCAGTTAAGCCTCAAATCATTCACACAGTCAGTTCAAGAAAACCAGTCAGAAGGTGATTCAGTGAATTTATTGTAGCACCAGTAACTGCACCTTAGTTGTGGCAGAACTGTAAGTTATACACATGAACTGCATTATATTACTAATGCAGACATGTATTTATGGAATATAATTACAGTTAATTATAGTTATAATTATTATAAGGCTATAACATATGGATTTGTAATCATAGTCAATGCATATATGCTAGTGTTTAGTATACAGGGAGTGCAGAACTATTAGGCAAATGAGTATTTTGACCACATCATCCTCTTTATGCATGTTGTCTTACTCCAAGCTGTATAGGCTTGAAAGCCTACGACCAATTAAGCATATTAGGTGATGTGCATCTCTGTAATGAGAAGGGGTGTGGTCTAATGACATCAACACCCTATATCAGGTGTGCATAATTATTAGGCAACTTCCTTTCCTTTGGCAAAATGGGTCAAAAGAAGGACTTGACAGGCTCCGAAAAGTCAAAAATAGTGAGATATCTTGCAGAGGGATGCAGCACTCTTAAAATTGCCAAGCTTCTGAAGCGTGATCATCGAACAATCAAGCGTTTCATTCAAAATAGTCAACAGGGTCGCAAGAAGTGTGTGGAAAAACCAAGGAGCAAAATAACTGCCCATGAACTGAGAAAAGTCAAGCGTGCAGCTGCCAAGATGCCACTTGCCACCAGTTTTTCCATATTTCAGAGCTGCAACATCACTGGAGTGCCCAAAAGCACAAGGTGTGCAATACTCAGAGACATGGCCAAGGTAAGAAAGGCTAAAAAACGACCACCACTGAACAAGACACACAAGCTGAAACGTCAAGACTGGGCCAAGAAATATCTCAAGACTGATTTTTCTAAGGTTTTATGGACTGATGAAATGAGAGTGAGTCTTGATGGGCCAGATGGATGGGCCCTTGGCTGGATCGGTAAAGGGCAGAGAGCTCCAGTCCGACTCAGACGCCAGCAAGGTGGAGGTGGAGTACTGGTTTGGGCTGGTATCATTAAAGATGAGCTTGTGGGGCCTTTTCGGGTTGAGGATGGAGTCAAGCTCAACTCCCAGTCCTACTGCCAGTTTCTGAAAGACACCTTCTTCAAGCAGTGGTACAGGAAGAAGTCTGCATCCTTCAAGAAAAGCATGATTTTCTTGCAGGACAATGCTCCATCACACGCGTCCAAGTACTCCACAGCGTGGCTGGCAAGAAAGGGTTTAAAAGAAGAAAAACTAACGACATGGCCTCCTTGTTCACCTGAACTGAACCCTATAGAGAACCTGTGGTCCATCATCAAATGTGAGATTTACAAGGAGGGAAAACAGTACACCTCTCTGAACAGTGTCTGGGAGGCTGTGGTTGCTGCTGCATGCAATGTTGATGGTGAACAGATCAAAACACTGACAGAATCCATGGATGGCAGGCTTTTGAGTGTCCTTGCAAAGAAAGGTGGCTATATTGGTCACGGATTTGTTTTTGTTTTGTTTTTGAATGTCAGAAATGTATATTTGTGAATGTTGAGATGTTATATTGGTTTCGCTGGTAAAAAATAAATCATTGAAATGGGTATATACTGTATTTGTTTTTTGTTAAGTTGCCTAATAATTATGCACAGTAATAGTCACCTGCACACACAGATATTCTCCGAAAATAGCTAAAACTAAAAACAAACTAAAAACTACTTCCAAAAATATTCAGCTTTAATGTTAATGAGTTTTTTGGGTTCATTGAGAACATGGTTGTTGTTCAATAATAAAATCAATCCTCAAAAATACAACTTGCTAAATAATTCTGCACTCCCTGTATAAACTACTTAGTTACTAGTTAGATAATAATAATATGGTATGGCATGATATATGCACACTTTAACCTATGATTATGATCAATTAAGTATTAAATTATGGATGAGCAAAGTCAGGAAACGAAAACCTCTTTTAATACGAATTTTCTAAATATTTATTAATATAAATATTATATCTCAGATTTGTGAAATGTTGATCTGGTTGATGTGTTTGTGATGTTCTGACAATTAAATTGCAGCTAAAATTAACTCACTGTTTTTCAAAAGTGAAAAATTTACCTGTAAACCATACCTGCCAACACTCCTGTATTTTACACCTATCTTCTGCCACTTTGCCGTTTTGCTAAAAAACTCCCGTAATTACATTTCATAATTACATTTCAACTTTTTGGTTCAGTCTCCCACACCGCATCCCTACTCTTCTAAAATAACTGAAGGGTCCATCTTCTTTATGTGATCTAAAACAGGTTGCCAAGTATGATAAAACGTATCGTTGCTTCCTCATTGATAATATTTCATAGTGATAATTTTATTTGGTTGTATCACCCTTTACAAATATTCAGAGTGCAGTATTTTTGCATGATGAGCACTGTTTGCACACTGCATGCATTTACCTCCACAGTGAGGTGAGCAATGATGGCTCTCTGGTGGCCCTCCAGCGTTTCCAAGGCGATGTGGGCAATTTCACTCTCTGACTTGCCCAAAAACATCTGACACGCTGCAGCCAACATCTGCTTATTCTGTCCTTGAATCTTCATCTGAGGAAAAGAAACAGTACTGTTTATCCATATAAAAATCAAGAACAACTGAATATCTACAGAAAGATTAAAGGAACACTCTTTTTTTCATAAATAGGCTAATTTTACAACTCCCCTGGCGTTAAACAGTTCAGTTTACCATTTTTAACCCATTCAGACAATTTCTGGGTCTGGCAGAAGAACTTTTAGCTTAGCTTAGCATAAATCATTGAATCGGATTAGACCATTAGCATTTAAAAAAGAAAGAGTTAATTTTCCTGTTTAAAGCTTGACCCTTTACCTTTTATTTTACTTTGCTTTTGGTACATGATGAAACTACTGAAGGTAGTACAGAAGCTTTAAATAGGAGAATTAAGCCAGATGCTAATGGTCTAATCCAAATCAATGATTTATGCTAAGCTAAGCTAAAAGTGCTACCACCTGATAGACTAAATAGGTTCAAAAATGCTAAAACTCAACTGTTTAACTCTAGGTGACTTGTAAAATGTGTCTATTTCCAAAAAAAGTGGCGTTATTGTTAAATAACGAGTGAAATATTTACTGAAAAAGGCCATATGGGATGTTTTAAATGACAAAAGCACATTCTGATTTCCTAGACTTTAGATTACATTTGCAGCTTATTAGAGAGTGTGTGCATGTTAATTGTTAACCTGGGCGATTCCAGTGACAGAGATGGGCACTCCATGACGCGTGTACACCTTATCGCTCTTTACATTCAGCGTCAGAGTGTTCAAAGAGATCCTGTGATTAAAGAGAAAGAAAAAGATCATATTTGTTATCAAATCCATACATGCATTAATATACAAACATACACACAGAGCGAAGCGTACCTTTGAATTTGCTGAACGCATGGAAAAACAAACACTCTCCCACCAGAGATCATGACTGGTGGAGAACGGCAGAATCCTGAAATTGGAGTCACATCATGCATGTGAACATGTTTTTATAATCTCTACTGGATATATAAACACATGGTGATATTTAGTTTTACCTGACACCACCATTGCCTCATTGGGACCGCAGGTATAAAACATTTTTACACTGTTGAGAAAACAGAAAGATGAAAACAGCAGAATCCAGTTACAGTCACTAGTGAATTATATGTAAAGGAAAATAAATATAATGAAAATGATGTGTGTGTATATTAGCGCTGTGCAATTAATCGAAATCAAATGGCAATTTAAAACATTACGATTAGCTAATCGCAAAGTGCTCCAATATGAAATATATTTGTATTATTTAATTTTCCCTGCCCAGAGCAAATTCGTGACTGCTGTCTGTGTGTGATAGTCCTACTAGCAATTGAGTGAGCACAATTGAGTGTCTTGTTGAAAAGTCAACTGAAAGTATTGCCAGTGACACTCAATCTAGTAGCAAGCAACAGCAAAGTACAATTTCACAGTTGTTTCAGTCGTGTTAGTTTGCTTAGTGTTCTGTATTTTTGTAATTATTATTTTTGGTGTAATAAGCTAAACTATCTCCCTAATTTGAGTTTAACTTGTTTACAGAAAGATACGGTCATTTTATTTGTTTACTGTTTGCTATAGGGTTGTCGCGATACCATTAATTAATCTTACGATTTTACACTAGCTGAAGTATCACGATACTAAGTAGTATTGCGATACTGTAATTCATAACTCAACATATAAAGAAAATTGTTAGAAATACTATATTTTATATTATAATATGCCTGCTTGAATGTAATTCATAATTCCCTTAAGGCAAAAAAGTATTATTTTCACCTCACTTCACTTAATTTATTAATTCTTTTTGTTTATTTTGTAGATCTGACCAACTAAAAAATACATTAAAATAAAGATACAAACTATACCAAATAAAATTAGCTACAAAAAGAGCATTTTTTCAATAAAAATGAGGCTTTATGAAGTGGCCAAAAATGTCATTGTTTCCTGTTGCTATTTTTGGTCAGGTAACAATCCAAAATTTCACTTTGTTAGTCGTTCTTTTTAAGAGATCGTCACGGTTGTTGTAGCTACTAAATCATATTAACAGGAACTGATGAACTAATTCAGATGTGCATTCGAACTGAAGCTTCAGAAAAGGTGCAATAGGCTACCATAAAAAGCACAAATTCTACAGTTTTGCAACCTTAAAGGGCTTCACAGACTATTAAAATAGAAGGGTCTATAGTTGCCTATATAAACCTGTCTATATAAACCGTGCAAATTTGCTATAGAGAAAAATGAGTGTTTCATTTCTGAATATTTAAAAATAAATGTTTAAGTAAGTTAATGTCTTTTCAGTTCCTTTTTTAAACTAACACTCACTGCATTTTAGCAGTAAGAAGCTATGATACAAAATATTGAGCTAAAGCTAGACTACAAAATTAAAATCGCAAATCAAATCGAAATCACAATATACATAAAAAATAATAATAAAAAAATTGCAATTAGATATTTTCCCCAAATCGCACAGATCCTATTATATATCATAAACAAAAATCATTAACAACAAAAGTATTGTTTTGCTCTGAGCTACGTATTTTTTTTTAGTAATGTGATTGCTATTTGTTTTTTGTTGAGAAACATAATTCCCTTTTTAAACCTTCAAGGGCCTTTAGTGCAATTGTTCTTAACCATAAGGAACTGTACCTATGAGATAATATAATTAGAATTTAAATTATATAATAACACCAATAATCACAATAATAACAGTACAATTAATAAAGTAAAAAAATAAGGGTACAAAAAAGACCTGCAAAATTACAACATCTTAAAAAATATTAAATTTACATCTCTATGTGGAAATATGATTTGTAGTTAATATATTAATGCACGGTATTTTGCATTCCTCCTTTATTATTTATTTTTATTATTAAACAGATACATGACCATAGAACAAACAATAGAATAATGTCAGGGTGACAGAAGGTAAGATAAAAATAACTACAAAAAATTTAAGAAGTAAAACAAACACAAAAAAACAAGAGTATAAATAATTTAATAAAATTCTTACAATTACAAACAAGCAAGACCTTTACATTAATCAACAATTTAGAAAATAGAGTACAAATGGACATTTTTAATAGCTTGCTTTTCTATTAGCACTATATTGAATAGGACAAAGTCATTTTTCAGTTCCTTATAAAGCAAGGTTTTTTTTTGCAGAATTTACACTTATGATTATGAAACTTAAACAACAAAATTAATAATTAATAACAAAAATGTCATTATTCAGATTATCATAATTAAAATATTCAAAAATTGCGGTTTCAAAATGCTAATTAAGATTAAAGAGTACCTTTTTTGATGAAGACAAAAGCATCATACTAAAGCTTTTTAACATAACCACAGTGCCAAAAGATGTACAGTTTTCAAATGCAAAGAACAAAAATAGCAATTTATATCAATCAATATCCTGTTTAAATTTGCATTCCTCCTCAATCTCTGTCATACATTTAGGAAGCATACATTTAAGTAGCTACATCGATCGCTGCTTCTCGGAAATGGTGGGCTTGCCTTCATAATTAAGTTAAGCATAAACGGAAGAGGAATACAAATGGAAGAAACATAAAAGAAATACCTGCCAGAACCCTAATATGACATGAAAAATGGCGTGCATTTCTACTAATTTGATATAAAATACATAACCGTTAATTATGATTTATTTGGTGTATTTTTTTAATGAAAAAATGCACATGCCTTGATGTATTTTAAGTATTAAATCGTCTCTCTAGTATCATGGGCTGAGCGCATTAGGAGGTGCCTTCATAATTATATTAGAGCAATAATATTCATATATTTTTTAAACGTTGCCTAATCATACCCTATTGAAGCAACAAGAGCAAAATGTATTTTCTTTGTCGACTAAAAGCCAAAACTTGAGAAATAAGGCACAAAAAACAATATTACGCCTATAAATTCGTTATATTGAATAGAGCGGTGAATGGAATCCATCCTGTGTTTACATCCAGCGCGTCACGACAGCGTAAAAGCTCCTGGAAAATAATCCATTGTAAAGGGAAAATATTTGACAGGAAAAACTCTTACCGTCCGTTGAATGATTAGTAAATATCTGTAGGTTATTAATAATAACACGATAACAGTTTTTTTCTTAACGGTGCAAGACAAGAGACGCAGTAATCTAGCAGGCTGTAACCATTAGCAGCGTATGATGATGATGGTGGCGCCCCGCCCGGATCACACACTGGCGCCATCTCACGGTCAGAGATAAACCATTCTTTCTGTAGGCTGCAAAATAGTGATAATATATCTTAAAGCACTTGCCTTATCTGAAAGAACTTACCTCAACACACGTGCCTGCCAGTTTTTATAGCTAGTAAAAACATGATTAGCTTGATTGTTGGTTAGGATTGGAGCTAAACTCTGCAGGACACCTTTGGGGAAAATGTTGGTGACCCCTGTCTTAAGGGTGAGTTCACCCAAAAATCTAAATTCTGTCATCATTTACTCACCCCTTTACTTGTTTCAAACCTTTATGAGTGTCGTTCTTCAGTTGGACGCAAGAAGATATTTGGAACAATATTGGAAACCTGTAACCATTGACTTCCACAGTATTTGGAACCACTTGAGGAGAGTAAATAGTGAGTATAAATTTTCATTTTTGTATAAACTATCCCTTTAAAGGATCAGTTCATATCTAGAATAAGAAAATATATATTATTTATTCATGCCTTTGTCATCTAAGATGTAATTTCGTTCTTTATTGATGGGAAAACATTCCAGGGTTTATAGTAGACTGTGGTGCTGAATGGTTTGAACTTACAAATTGCAGTTTGCCGAAAACATTTTGTTGTTGTTCTTGAAAGGAAAGACAAATGTGGAAAAGCATGTGGTGAGTCTCAATCAGCTCCCTAGGTCATTCATGAGTGAGCTGTGTGCACGAATTCGAGCACTAGTAAGGGCACTGATGAGCTTGGTTCACTTCACATTGGGACACACTGGGAGTGTGACATGAGAATGTCCTCACTGTACATAATTAAAATGTATATTTTATATAAATATAAACAACAGCAGCTAATAATATATATGACATATATGTATATTCATTGTACCATGTTTTTAAAAGTACGTTACAGCTAAATAATTGTATTATTTGACATACCAGCAACATTTCTACCATTAAACGATTATAAACGTTTGCTGGATTGTTCCTAATCTATCTATCTATGTTCGTTCATTCATTCATTCATTTTCTTTTCGGCTTAGTCCCTTTATTAATCCGGGGTTGCCACAGCGGAATGAACCGCCAACTTATCCAGCATATGTTTTACGCAGCGGATGCCTTTCCAGCTGCAACCCATCACTGGGAAACATCCATACACACTCATTCACACATATACTACGGACAATTTAGCTTACCCAATTCACCTGTACTGCATGTGTTTGGACTGTGGGGGAAACCGAAGCACCCGGAGGAAACTCACGCGAACGCAGGGAGAACATGCAAACTCCACACAGAAATGCCAACTGACCCAGCCAAGGCTTGAACCAGCGACCTTCTTGCTGTGAGGCGACAGCACTACCTACTGCGCCACTGCATAGCCCCTATGTTCGTTCATGTTAACAACAATTAAATAACTCATTCTTTTTAAAAAAAAAAAAAAAACATCTCTCGTTTTAAAATAAGTTTGATTAATTGGTACACGTCATTCATATTTTGCACTTTCGAACTTTCATTAAGGGCACAATAGTGAGCATTGGATTTGGCAAGTTTTTACACCCTAATCACAATTCTTCTATTATAAAGCAAAAGCTATCACCATACTGTGATACAAAGCCCAACAGTGTCCTCAAGAGGATGAAAAAGCTTGTGTTCATTAATTCTTGTATAATGTATTCAAAATATGTAATCAAAAGATACACACAAATGCAGTTTAATATAGTTCAAAGACATTTTATTGCTCATAATAACATCTGGAGTAGGCAGGCACTGGGCATGGATGAACTCTTGTGGTGTGTATGGGTCAACAGCACATTGTCAGATGGAGTATACTTTGAAAACCTCTACTTTATGTTTCCCTGACCCTTTTGTGAAATAATCAGAGAACAGATTCTCTCCACTGTGAATTTCATGTGTTTTTCAAGGGCTTTGAACGGCGACTGTTTTTTCAAAGTCGTCGAATTGCCATTGTTTAAAGAAGAACATTTCCACAGTGCAAGCAGGTAAAAGGCTTCTCTCCAGTGCGAATCTTCAGATGATTTTTAAGGCTTTTCTTTACTCAAACTCTTTCTTCAGACGAAAGGTTTCTTTCTGGTGTGAATTCGAGTGACGTTCGAGTTTGCGTTTGGTTATGAAACCCCTACCAGACTGCCGGCAAGTGAACGGTCTCTCTCTAGTGTGAATCTTAATGTGAGTTTCAAGGATTTGTTTTCGTGTGAATTTTCCTCCACAATGAGGGCAAACGAAATGAATCCCTTCATTGTGAAGTCTCATGTTATATAAAAGATGTGGGGAAAATAGGTATTGTACACGTCACCATATTTCTCAGAAACCATATTTCTAAAGGTCCGTTGACATGAAATATTCAGATGTCAGTAACAGGAAAAGTAATCTATACATACAAAGAAAACAAAACTAATTTGTTTAGAAAGTAAGTTATGAGTAGGCCCACATGGAATCTGCGCGCGCAGATTTCCACAGATTTTCAGCAGAATTCCATAGATTTCCGCAGATGTTTAGCCCATCATTAATTCGGTTTATTTACTTGAGTAAATGTGTGTAAATCTGAATTCATTCTAGTTTTAAAATTACACATATTTCACATATTAAGGTTTTAGTTATGAGACTCACAAAATAATTTAGCAGAAATCCGCAGATTTTTACCAAAATTCTCTGCAGAAATTGCAAAAAATGTCAATGCATTTTTTTTCCAAACTGCAAGTGAACGGTCTCTCTCTAGTGTGAATCTTAATGTGAGTTTCAAGGATTTGTTTTCGTGTGAATTTTCCTCCACACTGAGGGCAAACGAAATGAATCCCTCCATTGTGAAGTCTCATGTGAGTTTGAAGCTTTTTTTTTTACTTTGAATCTCTTTCCACAGTGTTGGCATGTAAAAGGCTTCTCTCCAGTCACAGTGTGGATGCTCGTGGTGTGCCGGTCAAGATTTTGTTTCCTTATGAAACCCTTTCCACATTGAAGGCAAGGAAAAGGTCTCTCTCCGGAGTGGATCTTTAAGTGAGTTTCAAGGTTTTGTTTTACCGCAAAACCCTTTCCACACTGAGGGCAAGTGAAAGGCGTCTCTCCAGTGTGAATCCTCATGTGATTTTTAAGGTTATACTTCTCTATCAAACCCTTTTCCACAGTAGTGGCATGTAAAAGGCTTCTCTTGAGTCACAGTGTAAAAGCTCGTGGTGTGCCATTCAAGACTATGTTTCGTAATGAAACTCTTTCCACATTGAGGGCAACCGAAAGGTCTCTCTCCAGTGTGAATCTTCAAGTGAGTTTTAAGGTAATTTTTTCTTGTGAAACCCTTTCCACAGTGTTGGCATTTAAAAGGATTCTCTCGGGTGTGAACTGTCAAGTGCCTTTCGAAGTGCACTAGTTTTATGTAACTCTTTCCACATTAAGAGCAGCTGAAAGGCTCTTCTCCAGCGTGAATCCTCATGTGATGTTCAAGGGTCAATTTTATTGTGAAACCCTTTCTACAGTTTGCAGATGAGAGATTTGTCTCTGGTGTGAACTCCCATGTGAGATTTAAGGTTATTTTTCCATGAGAAACCTGTTCCACACTGTTGGCATGTAAAAGGCTTTTCCCCAGTATGAACTATCATGTGACATTCAAGGCGATGTTTCATCGTGAAACTCTTTACACACTGATTGCAGGTGAAAGGTGTCTCTTTGGTCTGAACCTTCATGTGCTGCTGAAGGCTTAGTTGGTCAGTGAAAAACATCCCACACTGAAGACAGGTAACACAATCTTCTTCTGCTAGTTCCATTTGATCTGAAGTAAACAAAAAAATCTGTGGAAACAACAAAGGTGATATAAAAGATGTGGGGAAAATAGGTATTGTACACGTCACCATATTTCTCAGAAACCATATTTCTAAAGGTCCGTTGACATGAAATATTCAGATGTCAGTAACAGGAAAAGTAATCTATACATACAAAGAAAACAAAACTAATTTGTTTAGAAAGTAAGTTATGAGTAGGCCCACATGGAATCTGCGCGCGCAGATTTCCACAGATTTTCAGCAGAAGCCCATCATTAATTCTGTTTATTTACTTGAGTAAATGTATGTAAATCTGAATTCATTCAGTTTTTAAATTACGCATATTAAGGTTTTAGTTATGAGACTCCCAAAATAATTCCGCAGAAATCCGCAGATTTTTACCAAAATTCTCAGCAGAAATTGCAAAAAATGTCCGCAGATTCTGTCTGGCCCTAGTTATGAGTAATAAAATTAAAATGACGCAGGGAAAATTCTTGAACACATGAAGAAAGGGAGGTGTAAAGAGACATGGAAAGCCCACACTAAAGCTGTAATCGGGCCTTAAAAGTTATTTCAGCCCGAGCTCGACAAATACAATTTTGATTTTGATTGACAGCTTTTTAAAAGCCTGAACTTGTTTACAGCCAGACATTATTCAACTGTACACACACACACACACACAGCTCTTTTTCCTTTTTTCAAGAATGAGTCGTTTATACATGTTTTAACATACTTTATTCATAACAAACGTAGGCTAGGCCACTTAGAATTTGGAACAAAGAAATAAAATAAGTCCTCTGTAACATCGTAACAGAAAGCTAAATATGTTTTTTGGGTTGGGCAGTGTACAGTTAAAGTCAGAATTATTAGCCCCCCTGTTTATTTTTTACCCCGTTTTCTGCTTAACAGAGAGCAGATTTTTTCAACACATTTCTAAACATAATAGTTTTAATAACTCATCTCTAATAACTGATTTATTTTATCTTTGCTATGATGACAGTAAATAATATTTGACTAGATATTTTTCAAAACACTTCTATACAGCTTGAAGTGACATTTAAAGGCTTAACTAGGTTAATTAGGTTAGGGTAATTAGACAAGTTATTGTACAATGATGGTTTGTTCTGTAGACTATCGGAAATAAATTTGCTTAAAGAGGCTAATAATTTTGTCCTTAAAATGGTGTTAAAAAAATTTAAAACTGCTTTTATTGTAGTCGAAAATGAAACAAATACTACTTTCTCCAGAAGAAAAAATATTGTCAGACATACTGTGAATATTTTCTTGCTCTGTTAAACATCCTTTGGGAAATATTTAAAAAAGAAACAAATAATCAAAAGGGGGCTAATATTCTGACTTCAACTGTATATGAAGTTGGTAAAACAAGTATATAACATGTCTTTCCTGGTAAATATATTACTAAAAAGGAGCTGTTGACATGAAATTGACCGAGATTTTGATGAAAACCCAAACAATTTAAAAATAAAAATAAATGTTGAAAAATTAACTCGTTTTTTTTTTTTCCTCGTTCTTCAAATTTTGACGATTCAGTGGCTCTTGTCTATTCAGTTCTTATTTTCTTTTGGATTCAGGTCAGATGATTGGCTGGGTCATTCTAGCAGCTTTATTTTCTTTTCCGAAATGTCCACCCTGGTTTTATCTTCATCATCTGGTAATGTAGGTGTTGGGACTGAAGCCGCTAATATTAATGTACACTGACAAGAAGCAGCGTTGCGTTCTAATTACGATATATTTCAGCTGCTGTATGGGCTAGAGCTGAAGATCTTTGTGAACAGTTGTGTTTTGGATAGCAGCATATGACATACGTACACTCAGAAAATTATATTTTGTTGTTAGTTCAAACTATTTATTTAAAATGAGCTGAATCAACACAATTCTTGAGTTTTTCAACTTTTCAACTCAGTTAAATTTGTAAAAACTAATAAATTAACGTAATTGCTTCATGTTGTCCCAAAACAAATCGATTGTTTGCATTTTTACAGTGCAACTGTAGAAATGTAAATGTAATCATCCATTTACTGAGGGTGACTTGACGTGTGCGGAGTGACAGAATCAGATTTTAATGGATCTATATGATGTAATATGATGTGTAGTGTTTGCTGTTAGTTTACATCAATATGACTAGATTAGATGTTCATTTCCATAGCAGCAACTTTGCAGCAAAACGGTTTACTTTTTTCGTCAGCACCAATAGCCTGGTGGTTATTGCAACCACACACAGTACTAACCATGCTCACGGTGACCAGAGTTCGAGTCCCGGTTCGAAGTTCTTTGCAATCCTTTCCCTCTCTCTCTGCTCCGCTTCCATTACTGTCTCAACCCTACAGTGTCCTATAAAATAAAAGTTAAACCCCCTAAAAAACAACAACCTTGCGGACCTTTAGAAGCACACTCTGTGAAAACAGCTATTGTTTTCATTTTTCATCACACTTCTTGCATATAGAATGCAAGACAGAGATCAACATCATCATGCACACCACATTTACTGACATTAAAAAGGCAAGATTTAGAAATTGAATAACAATTTTTTTATTTAGCATCTGTACAATTTAAGACCAGGACCAATGACGTAAACCATACCACAATTACAGTCCTACAATTCGTAGGACTGTAAGTCGTTGATGACCGCATTTAAAATGTGCAAACAACTGTAAATACAAACATCATCTTCATTTGGTTCCAATGAATAAACAGTTCATCAAATCCATTTTCCTTAATGTTCATAAATATGCATAAAACTTATTTATTAAATACATAAATACATCAACTTTGCACATACTGTTAAATCCACAACACTTGCATGCTAGCCTTCAGTACAGTCAAAAACAGTACAGTCCTTCTCCTTTATCAACACATCTCTCCCATTGTCCATTTGCTGTATTTATAACATATGGGATCAAATTCCCGCCTAAAGTATCGCGTTCATGAATAGAAAAATAATGTGCGTAAATCAATATATTGACATTGCGTGTAAAATTAAAACATGCAAAAGCGAGAACTAAGTGAAGTTTATTTAAAAAACTAATTTCAAAAGGATCACGTGCTTATGATTGCTTTCGGCTGGTCAGGCATTATCCAATTTATGATTCACCAATCAGACGACTTCTTAAGGCTGGCTCACACGGTGTGATGATTTTTTAATTAATTAATTTATTTATTTTTAATCCTGAACGATTGCAGCAGGTCAGACTGCACATATATGGCTCCCATGTCACACTGAACGACAATGAAGACGGGCCAAACACGAAAGATAACGCCCCCGGAATTTGACATCATCCACCCATGACACTTTCACTATTCTGCGTTCTGAAATGATTCATCACAACAAACGTAAACAATCTGTAGCGCTAATTTTGCACACAGCGTGTCTCAATAATAAAACCAGGAAGAAAAAAACATTGACAATTCGCCGCGGTCACTTGAATTGTCGCATGGATTGCGTCATCAGATTCGGCACGCCCATTGGTTCTTGGATTGACGCTCATCACAGCTGTTGTCGCACTGCAAGAAAGTGTCTAAAATCTTCTAACACTGCCAGAACTTGAACAGAGACTAAATGGGGCATTAAGCAGCTGTTAATGGGCAATGGGCATTAAGCAGCTGTCAGTGAACATGTCAAACCACCGATTTTAGCCCAGGATTTCAGAAATCCCAAATTTGTCTGAGATGACAAAATTGTGGCTGAAATCTCACAGTGTGAGCAGGGCTTAAGCCACTATACAGACCCTAAGTTCCATATAACAGACATCTTCGTAAAGAATCCCCCCCTTTCCACCCCTACTCCTCCTTTCTTAGATAGGTGGCATGGTGGCCCAGTGCTTAGCACTGTTGTTTCACAGCAAGAACGTCACTGGTTCTTGTCCTTACCAAGCCAGCCGATGTTTCTGTAAGGAGTTTACACGTTCTCCCCGTGCTTACTTGGGTTTTTCCCGGGTTCCCCGGTTTCCTCCCACCGTCCAAAAACATGCAACTTAAATTAATTGACTAATCCAAATCGGCACCATAGACATGCTCCTAGTAAGTAGTTGTCTCTTCTACAGCAGGGGAGTTCTTGCGATCTATCCGAGCTCAAACTCCCCTTTCGCCTTGCAAATGGAAGAGAGCCCCAGGCTCAAGGATCTTATGAGCTCAGGGCTCTCTCTTTGGAAAGCATGCCAAACAAGCTTTATAATCAATCATCAGCTAAGTGTGATCTCTTGAAAAGCAGAAAAAGGAGCAATGAGGTCGTAATCAAAAATGAAAACGTGTTCAGACAAAATCAGTTTTTCAGAATGTGGGAGCAAGAGTGAAAAAAAAAGACAGTAAGCACACAAAACATTCAAATATGAGTGGAAAAATTCTAAACACATAATAATTTTTGATTTACGCTCATTATCTTTTGGTACATGACCTCATTGTTTCTTTTTCTGCGTTTAGTTCTCGCTTTTGCATGTTATAATTTTACACGCAAATGTCAATACATTGTTTTAAGCACATTATTTTTCTATCTGCGACCGCGATACTTTAGGTGGGAATTTGATCCCATAATAACACCTCTATAGTGTCATGATGTGGACAAGAAAATATTTATAATAAATGTCTCTTAAACGAGTAAACACAAATATAAACATCATGCATTGTAATTGATTAATATAAAATGGTAGTGTTTATAAAGTTGCACGTATTCCCTCATGAACCCTTCCTTGGTAGCAATATGTAAATTTGGCATGCTAATCAAAATTACCCTTTGGCCTCATCACTCTCACTCATTCACAACTGAACAAACCCCTCCCATTGGCTTCTTATCACTTATTGCATCCTAATGATCTTAATAGATTGACTATGATTTTGTACTTTGTATGCGCTGATCAGACAAGCTAATGGTCTGTGCTAGTTTGTCCAAAAGGTGGCAAAACCTGGCCAGGGTTTCTCGATAACGATGCATTTTGCCTCTTAAGATTGTTCTTTATGTTGGAATGTTTGTTGTAACTCCATATGCATTTCCCCTAAAGGTACGTAACAATTGCGCAAGAACTCTTTCTACCTAGAAGTTGCTCTCCATTTCAAAAGTGCTAAAATATAACCTTATATGGAGTTGTATCCTGAACGTTTAACCTAATAAACATCATCTCTTGTAGATTAGCAATCGATATAAAGCACCAACATGCAGTCCGAAACATAAAGCATCTGAAAAAAAACTTAAGGTAAAGGATACAAGGTTATCAATATGAAATGTCCAACACATACAGTTGAAGTCAGAATTATTAGCCCCCCTGTTTATTTTTCCCCCAATTTCTGTTTAACAGAGAGATTTTATAACGCATTTCTAAACATAATAGTTTTAATTACTCATCTCTAAAAACGAATTTATTTTTTATCTTTGCCATGATGACGGTAAATAATATTTTACTAAACTTTTTTCAAGACACTTCTATACAGCTTAATGTGTCATTTAAAGGCTTAACCAGGTTAATTAGTGTAACTAGGCAAGTTAGGCTAATTAGGCAATTTATTGTATAATGATGGTTTGTTCTGTAGACTATCGAAAAAAAAATGCTTAAAGGGGCTAATAATTTTGACTTTAAAATGGTTCTTAAAAAATTAAAAACTGCTTTTGGTTTAGCCAAAATAAAACAAATAAGACTTTCTCCGGAAGAAAAAATATTGTCAGACATACTGTGAAAATTTCCTTGCTCTGTTAAACATCATTTGGGAAATATTAAAAAATAAAAATAAAATTCAAAGGGGGGCTAATAATTCTGACTTCAACTGTAGATGGCTTTTGTCATTGACAGGTCTTTAATCCCAATTTCTCTAGTGTATTATTGTCTTTCAAGCATATTTCATTTTATTATAAAGTACAATAACTTTTGTTCAGTCTTTATTTATTAAGATGTGTACTTTTTGTTTTGTGCATGCCCTTTTTTATTATTTAGAGTAATAGTGTCTAGAAAAATGTACAAACTAATTATAATCACACACCATATGAATATTCAACGAATGGTGATATACAAAAATTACATAAAAGTTAATGTTCAGATTTCACATATATAAAAATGTCATATATGCAACGTACATTTGAAGATATAGCACAAATTTTCATTTTTTAAATGATTAAAATTACAAATATACAGTCAGGTCCATAAATATTGGGACATCGACACAGTTCTAACATTTTTGGCTTTATACACCAAGACAACAGATTTGAAATCAAATGACCAAGATGTGCTTTAACTGCAGACTGTCAGCTTTTGTTTGAAGGTATTTACATCCAAATCAGGTGAACGCTGTAGGAATTACAACAGTTTGCACAGTATGTGCCTCCCGCTTGTTAAGGGACCAAAAGTAATGGGACAATAGGCTTCTCAGTTGTTTCATGGCCAGGTGTGTGTTATTCCCTCATTATCCCAATTACATTGAGCAGATAAAAGGTCCAGAGTTCATTTCAAGTGTGTTATTTGCAATTGGAATCTGTTGCGGTCAACTCTTAAGATGAGATCTAAATCGCTGTCACTATCAGTCAAGCAAGCCAACATTATGCTAAAAAATACAAAACATGCCCATCAGAGAGATAGCAAAAACATTAAGTGTGGCCAAAACAACAGTTTGGAACATTCTTAAAAAGAAAGAACGCACCAGTGAGCTCAGCAACACCAAAAGACCTGGAAGACCACCGAAACAACTGTTGTGGATGACCAAGGAATTCTTTCCCTCGTAAAGAAAACAGCCTTCACAACAGTTGGCCAGATCAAAAACACTCTCCAGGAGGTAGGTCAATGTGTGTCAAGGTCAACAATCAAAACAATACTTAACCAGAGTGAATACAGAGGGTTTACTACAAGATGTAAACCATTGGTGAGCCTCAAAAAAGGAAATCCAGATTAGAGTTCTAAAAAAGCCTTTACAGTGCTGGAACAACATTCTATGGACAGATGAGACTAAGATAAACTTGTACCAGAGTGATGGGAAGAGTATGGAGAAGGAAAGGAACCACTCATGATTTTGCCCATCGTGGGCATGTATGGCTGCTAATGGAACTGGTTCTCTTGTATTTATTGATAATGTGACTGCTGACAAAAGTGTTTCGGGCAATATTTTCTGCTCATATTCAGCCAAATGTTACAAAAATCATTGGACGACGCTTTACAGTGCAAATGGAGAATGACCCAAAGCATACTGCAAAAGCAAACAAAAAGTTTTTGAAGAAAAAGAGTGGAATGTTATGCAATGGCCAAGTCAATCACCTGGCCTGAATCCGATTGAGCATGCATTTCACTTGCTGAAGACAAAACTGAAGCAAAAATGCCCTAAGAACAAGCAGGAACTGAAGACAGTTGCAGTAGAGGCCTGGCAGAGCATCACCAGGGCTGAAACCCAGCATCTGGTGATGTCTATGCGTTCCAGACTTCAGGCTGTAATTGACTGCAAAGGATTTGCAACCAAGTATTAAAAAGTGAAAATTTGATTGATGATTATTATTATGTCCCATTACTTTTGGTCCATTAACAAGTGGGAGACACATATGCAAACTGTTGTAATTCCTACACCGTTCATGTGATTCAGATGTAAATACCCTCAAATTAAAGCTGACAGTCTGCAGTTAAAGCACACTTTTGTTTCAATTCAAATCCATTGTGTTGGTGTACAGAGTCGAAAATGTTAGAATTGTGTTGATGTCCTAATGTTTATGGACCTGACTGTAGGCTTCATATGTGTTTAAATATATTAGCTACAGTTATATATATATATATATATATATATTGGATAAATAATTTTTTTGTATGGGACTGTATGGGTCCCAATAAATTTGTACTCATAAGGGTGATTTATACATCTGCGTCGAGTGATTGGCGTGACCAACGGCGCCTGCCTTGCACGTAGTTATGCATTTATACTTCTTAGAGCCGTTTGTGTTGCTTTGCAATAACACTTCCGAAACGCTAGCTTTGTTACAAATGTTTCGCTCAATACATAACAATCGTTGTAGCTCAAACTTAGTTTAACACTAATGTAAGGGGGTAAAAACTAAATTGCAACTCGGAACAAGTTCAAATACATTTTTATGAAACTATGACTGTCGTTGAATGAAGAATATGAACAGAACTGTTTTCAACTGTTCACATATACTAATATCCGGGGAAAAAAAGTATACTTTGGGTTTACAACTCTGAATTGAACAGGATTTTTTTTAACAGCATGCCAATTATATACATATCCTTCATTGAGCACAGGCTATGTGAAGTTTCAGCTATTATTTCATGTTCAGTGTGTTCTCATGTTATTTTCTCAAGGCCTTGTTTCATTCTAAAACTACTTCCACTTCAGGTTCAGGCTTCTCTTCAGTGTGAACTTTCATGTGGGATATGAGCCCCGGTTTCTCTCTGAAGCTCTTTCCACACTGTTGGCATGTGTACGGCTTCTCTCCGGTATGAACGGTCATGTGTCTTTCAAGTTTGTGTTTCACTGTAAAACTCTTTTCACACTGTTGACAGGTGTAAAGCTTTTCTCCAGTGTGAATTCTTAAGTGAATGTCAAGGCTTTGCTTCATCGTGAAATTCTTTTTACAGTGCTGGCAAGTGTACGGCTTTTCTCCAGAGTGAATT
>CAIGQZ010000253.1:4628675-4668735 GCA_903798205.1 Danio tinwini
TAAAAAATATATTATTATATTATATATTTACCATTTTCCCGAATGTATATACTACTGTAAGAAAATATCAGAATTCGGTACATACTTTCAGTAATACTTTTGCTTGAAAAGACCTGATCTAATCCTGTTTATATGAAATCAGCCTGTGCTCCCTAGCAGGTTTGAGCTACCAGAACTGTTGCTATGACAACTCTTGGAGGCGTTTTGAAGAACGAAACGATCCTATATAGTGTCGTTAACCAAATCCAGCTAACTGAGTAATCCACGTACGAAGAACAAACCTCTGGAAGACTTATCAAATTGTGCTGTCCACCAAAATGTCCTAAAGCAGAATGTCTGGCCATCTTTTAGTGACCTCAAGCTGAAGCGAACTATTGGGTTCTGCTAAGGGTGTCCCAAGTTAAGTTATTTAGGTTTATAATTAGTTTGATGATCTGAATCATTAAAGTGACAAACATGCAAAAAATCAGTAAGAGGCCAAATAGTTTTTCATAATTGTATATAGTGTCCTCTTGCTTGTGCAAGACACTGCTAACAATTTTGAAACTATTTTACCACTAGCGTTGATTTTTTTGATGAGGTAAACACATCAGTTTTTACAGCTACTATTTTTATTCTTAGTTTTATATTGTTTGCTTTTAATTCAAGCCTCGTTTTGCATTAAATCAAGGACAAAAATTCCAAACTGGCCAAAATTTACGTACACAACTAATCATACCTGCCAACATTTGCCTCCGGGAGGGTGGGGGTGGGGTTCTGTGTAAGTAAAGTTAGGACCTGAGGGACAGGGGTGGTTATGGGGGGTGGTGTTAGTAACTGTAGCATAGACTGGGTTTCGGGCGGCGCCGATAGGATATTAAAGTTTACGACCGAGAAACTGTTGTTGGCGACTGTGCCAAAAAGATAAGAACCCAGAAGAGGGAGAGAGGGGAGGGGGGGAATTACGGGAGTTTTCCGCGAGAAATAAGAAAACGGGAGGGTGAAAGGAGATGGGTGTGAAATATGAGAAAAACGAGTGTTGGCAGGTATGCAACTAATCTACATTTATTTAACATACGTCACAGATTAATAAAACCATATTAAAGTGCAGAACTCACCTCCACAACAGCTGAAGACGTCTCTTAAAGCTTTATTTTTTCAGAAATATCGGCGATAAACGTTGTTGCCCGTCACCGCAAAGATTTGCTACTGAGATTGGATGTGACGCGCAAATGAATCATGTCAGAAAGCAATGGTACTGCGAGCTTTCTGTCTGTATGACAGACAATAGACAGCTCTTCGCCAGATGTTTCACTTCTCTTTAGATGAGTATATTATTATGAGTGGACTGTTTTTCTTCCTCTTCTTTGGAGTTTGGCAGCTGGCATCCATAAGCTGCATTACTGCCATCTGCTGTTTTCACTTAGTCTTCGTTCTTATAGATCATATTTGCCCTTTCAGTAGTCTAAACTAATTAAAAACAAATAATCTTCCTTGATCTTATACTTTCCATTAAACTTTTAAAATGACATTCTCCTATGTCAATTTCACATAGCTGATCTTTAAACTCATGTATCTCCTGTATACATTTGTACATGATATACAGATGTGACTGACTGTTACTCCACCAGACATTTATCACAGCCCAGTTGTACGCTTTCCTAGTATATAAAATCTTATTTAGTCTACTATGACCAATCCTCAATCTACTGATGATGCCTTCTCTCCTTTTATTTGCTTTCTTACTTTATACCAATTTTTATTTTGGATCATATCTAAATGTCTTCCTTTGATATATTACAATGATTTTGAGAGTAGGCTACAGTAACTAAAAACTACATGCATAAAAATAATAACTAAATGGCATAAAGATGTTCATGTTCGTTATTAAAAACAGTAAAACCTTTAAAAGCCTCTTTTCTAAAAGGTAATTTTTTTGTTTGGATTAAAAATACCCCCCTCCTTTCCCCCCATGGTACTTAGATCATGTTCAATAAAACTGTTATTTGTTTAAAAAAAAAAAAAAACAGTAGCCTAAATATTGTACAAAAGAAAACTCCTATATCTTAATAACAAAAACTACTGGATTTTTTTTTTTATTATTATTTATTAAAGGGCACTTATGGTAAAAAATCTACTTTTTAAGCTGTTCGGACAGATATATGTGTGTGTATGGTGTATAGACCGCCATATTGGGGTGATATAAACACGCTTAGTCCTTTTTTTTCAATTTAACAACATAAAAACGGTGGACCAATTGGAGTGGTTTTCAGACCCACCGCAACTTGACGTAGGAGTGCGGTGCCCCCGCCCACCAATATTGATTGACAGGTGCGCATTACCATATGCTCCGTTTGTTTTCACGTCCGCCATTTTCAGCGTGTGAGTCAAAGTGACGTCACCAAAGAAACACCCTTGCTCTATTTTTAGATGTAAGGCTCATTGGGCTCAACATTCACCACGTTATCGCTCTTCTCGCCGCCAGTGTTTGTGAGTTTTGGTGGGTCTGCATACATATGTACTTTTCATTGTGTCTTCCGTAAACTACAGCGGTTTGCATTTACCGCGGTCACAGAAGCTCCCTGTCATCTTAACTAGGTGCAGCTGGAAAGTGCAAGCGCGCTGCCTCACGTTCGCTCACTACTCTGCCGCCTAGGTGGCCTCTCAGGACACTGTTCATATTTCTGCAGCGCCACAGAGCGTTATCTGAATAGTTTCATTTTAAATAACATGCCAATGTGCGCGTCTGGTGTGCGTGTCGTGGCTCTGAGCGGCGCATCCGGTGTATGAAGCCCTCAAGCAGTTCGTACACCAAAAGCGCCACTCGGCGACAAGCAGCGTCGCTCCACGCAGCGGCATGCATTTCTGAATTCTAAACATAAGTTTCTATCAGGTGACACACACCGGCGCTGCAAGTGTGCGATACGTTCAACTGTCATGCGCGCGCCGTGTGCGGTGCATCCGGTGTGTGATGCCCTTCAGTCAAAGTTAATTCAGTGTGCTTGGTTATTAGTCTCTGTGTAGGCTACAAGCTCGGAGCTTTAAACTAGCACACAGTTGGCTGTAAAACTATACTAAGACACAAATGATTTTGTACTCTCTGCTTGGTCTGTGTGCGAGTCATACATGTACAGCTGAATGCTGGTCCTCTCACTCATGTTGCTTCTCTCTGTCTGCCTGTCTGTTGCCATACACAAAGCGGGGGAGCTCTTGGCTCCGCCCCTTTGTTAAGTTGGGCGGGAAGTCGAAACTAATTTTCATGTGAAGCAACACGCCCCTAAAACAACGAACTGTGTACACGCCCCCAAAATGACACTTTTTAACACATCATAATAAAAAAATCTGAAATGTGTTTTGAACTGAACCTAAACTGACACACTCAGAAGAACCATAATATTAATATTACATCTTAAAAAATGGGTAAAATAGGTGCGCTTTAAAGAAATGATGGAATACAATTCATTATAAAGGATCTACATTTTAAATATAATACCACAGTTACAGTAAGCGTAACAGTAAATGTGTGGTAAATGTTGCTGATTAGTGGGTTTTTAAGCCTTCTGTGTCAGTTTTGAGAATGTCCAAGCTGTTTCATCAGGCTTTAAAGAGAACCTATTATGCCCATTTCTACAAGATGTAAAAATCTCTGATGTCCCTAGAGTGAGTATGTGACGTTTCAGTACTACACAAAATTTTTTTTATAACTCTTTGAAGTCTTTTTAGTCTTTGATCCTGATTGTGCCATTTTAGTTACTGTCGCTTTAAATTCAAATGAGATTGTGCTCCCAGCCCACCAGGGCGGAGCTACGAAGACCTATGGCTCACCATAGCGGCATATTCAAAAACAAGACTAATATCATATGCTAATGAAATGGAGATCTTCACTAAAGGGCAGGGCTTTCAACCTCTGATCACGTTACAAAGGGAGAAAGTCAATCAGATTGTTTTTGGAGCCTGTTTTATCAAGTGTGACTATAAAAAAATAAAATGAATAAATGTTTACATGAGAAGCTGGTTATATTCACTTAGTGTTGCCACACAATTGGGTTTAAATGGTCATTTTTGCATAATTATAGGTCTCCTTTAAACTACAACCCCAAATCAGAAAAAAGTTGGGACAGTATGGAAAACAGAAAGTAAAAAAAAAAAAGAAATTAGAGATTTCAAAATTTACATCGACTTCTATTTCATTTCAGACAATACATTAAACATTATTTAATGTGTTCCTCGCGATGTTTATAGTTTTTTTTCCCAAAATAAACATTCCACATTCCAATTTTGGTTCTTGCAACACATTTAAAAAAACAACAACGGTGGAACAGTAAAGCATTTACTACTTTGTAATGTTGCCATTTCTTTTCACAACACTTAAAAGACGTTTAGAGACTGAAGACACCAACTGACAAAGTTTTCAGGTGTAATTTTGCCCCATTCTTTCTGCAAACAACTCTTAGGGTGGGCAACAGTAGGGTCTTCATTAGCTATGTTTACATCTAACAATGTGAATGAAGTTTATGCGCAAAGCTGGATTATCACATAAAAGACGTGCAAATAAAGCAGCGTTTCCATCCAACGAGTCAAAGCGAACAAAATCATCACTTCCTGATTAGCTGGAGCCAAATATCAACAGTAAAAACTGAATTGGCTGCAGTAGGAGAAGCTGCGTCAATCTTTTCTTCATCTAAGAAATGACTTGCGCCACAGAAGGCAATCCCGACATGCAGTGAACGCGCAGTGGCGTTTATAGGTGTCAGATGCGGAGCACAGACGCTCTTGATTCTGGAGGTCATTAATAATGTCATAACACTAATACTTAAACGGTAAGGCGTTTTAGAATGACCAAAACAACATTTCAGATGTGCTCAGCCTGCTGGTTTATCACATGACCTTTTTTAATGCGTATACTGGAATTTGTGCTGTAAAAGTGTTTCCATCGTAGTTTATGCGCATCTTTTCTTATTGAATTAATAAAAAGTTTATCCTACTCAGTTATGCGCATGTTTTTTTATACTCATTTTCTAAATTTATGTGCATCATGGCGTTTCCATCAACAGTTTTTTTTATGCACATATCCAAAATGCGCATAAAAATAGGTGGATGGAAACATAGCTATTGTCACATTTTGCACTTTAAAATGCACCCTAAGTTCTCTATTGGAGACAGGTTAGGAATGCAGGCAGGCCAGTAAAGCCTGGTTTATACTTCTGCGTCAAGTGATCGTCATAACCCACGGCGTATGCCTTGCGCGTAGCTGTGCATTTATACTTCTGCGCGCTGTTTCTGTTTCTCTGCAATACACTTCTGAAACGCTAGCTGGCAGTAGGTGTTTATGTTTCTCTGTGTCGAGTTTCTTCGCTGGTGTTCTGTTTTTGCTGAACACTTCCTTAATGTACAAGTTGCTCAAATTTGCTCATTTTGAGGCGGGAACTGGCGGACGTGCAACAACTATAACCCTAACAACAGTCTCCATCCGGAGCTCCTTCACGGGACTCCAAACTTGTAAACACTCGCTGCATCGGGCGCGCACTCTCACCTCCGCCCACACTCGTCAGCGCTACCAAGCCGACCAATCACAGAGCTTGCGCTACGTGTACGTGTTACATTTTTTGAGAGGTGCGCGTCAACGTCGCCGACGGTTACGGTGAGGGGCTATGCGTCCACGCGTAGGCTGCGCCGTAGCATACGCGTGCGCTTGACGCAGAAGTATAAATCTGCCTTAAAGTACCCATATCCTCTTCAGCCAGGACTTTGTATTGTGTGCAGAATGTGGTTTTGCATTGTCTTGTTGAAATATGCCTTGGAAAATGAAATGCAAATGCAAGTTAGTTTAACCATGGCTTGTGGACTTGTTGCTGATAACAGTCTGGATGATCCTTTTCTTCTTTGGTCTGGAGCACACGGTGCCAATTCTAAAAAAAAAATACCTGAAATACGGATTTATTTGACCACAGTATACGTTTCCACTGTGTGATGGTCCGAGCCCAGAGAAGTCAACGGTACTTCTGGACACTGTTAACATAGGGCTTCCTTTTGGCAACAGTACAGTTTTAACTGGCATTTGTGGATATAACTACATATTGTGGTGCTTGACAAAGTAGTCCTGAGCCCGTGTGGTGATATCGCTTATAAATGAATGAAGATCCTTGATGCAGTGCCGCCTGAGGGATCAGAGATCACGCTTGTTCAGAACATTGTTTTTAAACTTTTCAGCAATTTTCACACATATTTGTTGGCAAACTGGCGATCCTCAGGACTCAAGATTTAAAAGACTAGGATGCTGCTTTTGTACCAAATCGTAATTACAATCACCTGTTTCAAATCACATCATTAATTTACTAATTTACCTGATTACTAGCCCTAAGCTGCCCCTGACCCCAACTTTCTTTGGAATGTGTTGCAGGTCTGAATGACAGGAAAGGATGTTTATTTACAAATAATATTAAGTTGTTCATATTGTCTGCAATGAAATACAAATCAAAGAAAATTTGGAAATCACTACTTTGTTTTATTTGCGTTTTTCATACTGTCCCAACATTTTCTGATTTGTGGTTGTATATATCATGTTGTTACCTTAAATAATATTTAATTCACCAATAGCTTTTAACTTACACTTCATATTGAGCTGGAGCTTAGCGTCTTTATTTGTTATACTGCGTCGTCTCCTTCAGGTATTGGTGTAATTTTGGAGGTTGGCAGATCAACTGAAAAATACATTCCTGCCACCTACTGGACTGGAGTGTGGAGCGCAATATTGTAGGAATGTGAAATAGGCTACATGCTGAATACATCTGGAACTTCTGGACATAAGAAACTTTTTCTAAGAAACAAGGAGCAAAACTTGAAAATAGCAAGAAAATGCAGGCAACAAATGAGAAGATGAAAACCTAAGTTAATTAGTTATCTGTCACTTATAAATAATCAAATAACTTAATTGAATCAGTCATTGTTTATTACAATGGCTTATAACTTCTAGACAGAAACAAAGAAGACACTTGATAAGAATGAAACTATGAAGTGTCGTTAAATGGAGAATATTAGGAACTGTGTTCAACATTGCGCATCACTAACATCTGGGCACAAAAACGTATAGTTTGGGCTTGCAACTCTAAATTTTAGTGTTTCTTGGTGTGTTTTTTATACAACATGCAAATTATATTCATATTTCACATTAAGCACAGGCAATGTGAAGTTTCAGTGTTTATTTCATATGCCCAGCTTGTACTTGTGTAGCCTTTTCAAGGCCTTGTTTCATTCTAAAACTACTTCCACGCCAGGAGCAGGCTTTTCTTCAGTGTGAACTCTTATGTGGGATATGAGCTTCTGTTTCAATCTGAAACACTTTCCACACTGAGAACAAGTGAAAGGGTTTTGTCCAGTGTGAATTCTGGTGTGAACCTCGAGGGACTGTTTCTCTCGGAAACTCTTTCCACACTGTTGGCACGTGTAAGGCTTCTCTCCGGTATGAACTTTCATGTGGGATATGAGCCTCTGTTTCAATGTAAAACTCTTTTCACACTGTTGGCAGGTGTAAAGGTTTTCTCCAGTGTGAATTCTCATGTGAATGTCAAGGCTTTGCTTCATCGTGAAATTCTTTTTACAGTGCTGGCAAGTGTACGGCTTTTCTCCAGAGTGAATTTTCTTGTGCCTCTCCAGTTTTGTTTTCTCTATAAAACTCTTTCCACACTGAGGGCAAGTGAAAGGTTTCTCTCCGGTGTGAATCCTAATATGACCCTTAAGGATTCTTTGTTGCCTGAAACTCTTTCCACACTGATCGCAAGCGAAAGGTTTCTCTCCAGTGTGAGTCCTAATGTGATTCTCAAGGCATTTTTGTTCGTTATAACTCTTTCCACACTGAGGGCAGGTGTAACGCTTTTCTCCGGTGTGAAGTCTCATGTGGCTTTCAAGGTTTTGTTTCCCCCTGAATCTCTTTCCGCAATGAGAGCAGACGAAAGGCTTTTCTCCTGTGTGAATTCTCATGTGACTTGTAAGTTTCTTGTTCTCTGAGAAACTTTTTCCACACTGTTGGCAGGAGAAAGGCTTTTCTCCAGTGTGAATTCTCACATGAATTTTTAGATCTTTACTCACTCTGAAACTTTTTCCACAGTGAGAGCAAGTGAAAGGCTTTTCTCCAGTGTGAATTCTCATGTGCCTTTTGAGGTTTTGTTTCTCTGTGAAACTCTTTCCACACTCTTGGCATGTGTAAGGTTTCTCTCCGGTGTGAATTTTGATGTGATTTTCTAGGCAATTTTTCACCCTGAAACTCTTTCCACACTCAGGGCAGGAGTAAGGCTTTTCTCCAGTGTGAATCGTCAAGTGCTTTTCGAGGCTTTGTTTCTCTCTGAATCTTTTCCCACATTCTCGGCATGTGTAAGGTTTCTCTCCAGTGTGAATCCTCATGTGACCCTCCAGGCTATGCTTTATTCTGAAATTCTTTCCGCAGTCAGGGCAGATATATGGCTTTTCTCCAGTGTGAATTTTCAAGTGACTTTCAAGGCTTTGTTTTACTGTGAAACACTTATCACACTCTGGACAAGTAAAGGGGTGATCTCCAGTGTGAATTTTTATGTGATTTTTAAGATACCGCATTTGTGTGAAACTCTTTCCACACTCTGAACAAATAAAAGTTTGCTCTCCAGTGTGAATCACTGTGTGACATTCAAGGCTTTGGTTCGTTGTGAAAATCTCTCCACACTGTTTGCAGGTAAAAGGCGACTCTCTAGTGTGATTCTTTAGGTTCGGTTGGTCTGTGAAATACATCCCGGACTGATGATTGGGGGCACAGTCTTCTTTTATATCCATTTGATCTAAAGGAAACATTAACAGATAAGAGCAATCACAATTAAGGTTAGAAAACGAAACAGTTACTAGTTCCCAGAGGGGGGGGGGATTGAAATGCTATGTGGAAAACTTGAGGATTTCGACAGAAAGCCAATGATCTGAAGAGAAATTAAACAGGCCAATGAAATACTATTGAATTGGCAGCACCCAGTGAACGCAGCTGGCAGCAATCCCAATTAGCTAGTCTGACCTGCCCTTCCTAAAACTTCTGGGGTCAAGAAGATGAAGGCAACGGAAGTTCAGGTAGTGGAAAAGAAGATAAAAGAGGGAGGGAAAGGAAGAGAAAGAGAGTTTAGTTTTTTCTTTTGGGTGTGTGTTTGGTGTGGCGGCGAATGAAGAAAAGAAATGTGTGAGGGTGAAGAGCTGTTGGTTTTTGTGTAGCAAAGGTGGACGTGGTGTGCCTGATAACCTTTACACACTTGTGCTTTACACACATAAATACTTCTGTATAAATGTTTATCACTAACTTTTCTATGAACATGAGTTAATTATAACTGCAGATCAATGACAGTGTGAAATAGCCTACTGTAATGTCTGCAATTATATCAAATAAATAAATAAATGCAACATATAGGAACACATATAGACCATTACAGTCTCCGATATGTTACCAATTACAGAAAAACTACACACAGCACACATTTAGGCCTTATTTAGGTTTAAAACAACACAAAATAGAGCCCAGTCAGTGCAAACCTCTCCTGATTAAATGTGTCTTTAATCTTCAGCAGCACGTGTAGCCTCTTGTTAGAAAGTAATTCCATCATTTCGAGTTCATAATAGTCCAAAAGGTGATAATAATAGTTAAACATGGCAGTTTGTTCAGGTTTGCTGAAAAAATAATGTGCTCCTTTTTTTCCGGCTTCTCCTTTTGTTTTTTCGCGCGTCACTCTTGCATTTGTCAGTTTCTGACAGGATCAGGTTTCAAAAGCACATCAATAATCAAGCACACATTAATATCATCAGCTCAAGAAGTTTGTTATTTCAAATAAAGAGACGCTGCTCGCGCAAGCAAGAAAGCGAAACCGCTCGCGCTTCAGACTGGCTCGTAAAAAACTACGGGACACGGTAAAATTTGCTCTTCTTTTTGGCTTTGTGGCTGTTCATCAAGACGACGACAAGGTTCGTTTGAGCCCGGGTTGAACAGAGGTCGTTATTATATGTATATATAATTACGCTGTAATCTCTCGGCTGTGTATTAAAACATGGCGGCTTCTTTGTTTTCATTCTGGCTTGTTGTGTGAGCTCGTGACGTATCTCTGTAAACCAATAGTGTTCAGCTGTGCATCTAGCTCCACCTTTTGGTACCCTTTCTCGTGTTTGATACCCTTTCGAAAGGGTGCCAAAAAAGCGGTACGGTATGCCTTTTGACAGTGGAAACGGCCATAAAAGTGTACGGAACTGTACCGTACCGTACCACTCAGTGGAAACGGGCCATAAGAAAACCAAATGATATGCGACAACGTCCTTAAATGATTCTCTTAAATAAAGGGGAATTTACTTAAGTGTCATAAGGAAAAAACGTAATATGATTTGGGGTTCTCAGGTATTCTGTAAGTGGGCAAATGCTTTTTCACACAATTGTATATCTTAGTGTCCTCTTTCATTGTGCAGGACACTGCTAACACTTTTGAAACTACAACCCCATAGCAGAAAATTTGGGACAGCATGGAAAACCCAATAAAAATAAAAAAAATCTAAAATTACTTTGACTTGTATTTCGTTGAAGATAATACAACAAACATTATTTAATGTTTCTCAAGACATTTGTTTTTTTATAAACACATTTTCTGATTTTAGTTCTTGCAACACATTTAAACAAAAAGGTGGAACAGTAAAGCAATTACCACTTTGTAATGTTGCCATTCCTTTTCAGAACACTTTGTGAAGACGTTTAGGGTTTTAAGACACCAGGTGATAAAGTGTTTCAAGTGTAATTTTGTCCTATTCTTTCTGCAAACAACTTTTAAGATGGGCAACAGTACAAGCTCTGCATTGAAGCATTTTGAGCTTCAAAATGCACCACACATTCTCTATTGGAGACAGGTCGGGATTGCAGACAGGCAAGTCAAGTACCTGTATCCTCTTCCTCCACAGCCCGGACTTTGTAATGTGTGCTGAATGTGGTTTTGCATTGTCTTGTTAAAATATGCATGAGTGTTCCTGGAAAAAAATGTGCATATTGTGCAGCATATTGTGCTCTAATATCCCTATGTACTTTTAAGCATTAATGATGCCATCACCAAGTGCAAGTTCTTTGCCAAGGGCACTTGACCATGACAGACCCTGAACTTGTTGCTGGTAACAGTCTGGTTGATTCTTTTCTTCTTTGGAAATGGAGCACACAGCGTCCATTTCCCCCATAAAATACCTGACATACTGATTCATCTGACCACAGTACACAGTTCCACTGTGTGATTGTCCATCTCTGATGCCTCTGAGCCCAGATAATTCAACGGCACTTCTGGACACTAGACATAACATAAAGCTTCCTTTTGACACAGTACAGTTTTAGCTGGCATTTGTGAATGTAACTATGTATTGTGGTACTTGACAAATGTTTCACAAAGTAGTCCTGAGCCCATGTGGTGATATCGCTTATAGATGAATGAAGATTCTTGGTGCAGAGCCTTCTGAGGGATTAGAGATCACTGTTGTTCAGCTTAAGCTTGTGCCATTATTCTTTCCGCATTGAACTTCCTCCAGATTCCTTGAATCTTTTAATTATGTTATGCACTGTTAAAGGTGAAATATCCTAACGTCTTCCCGTCTTTCTTTGAGGAACATTGTTTTGAAACGTTTTATTAATTTTCACACATTTGTTAGCAAACTGGCGATCCTCTGCCCATCTTTGCTCCTAAAAGACTAGACCTTTCTTGGATTCTGCTTTTGTACCAAATCATAATTACAATCACCTGTTGACATCACCTGTTTGAATCACATTATTATTTAACCAATTTACCTGATTACTAGGCCTAAATTGCTCGTCCCAACTTTCGTTGGAATGTGCTGCAGGTCTGAATGACAGGAAAGGATGTTTATTTACAAATGAAATGAAGTTGACCAGAAAAAACATGAAATATTTTGTGTTCATGTTGTCTGCAATGAAATACAAGTCAAAGTAAATTTGGAAATAACTACTTTGTTTTATTTGCGTTTACCATACTGTCCCAACATTTTCTGAGTTGGGGTTGTATATTAACACTAACATTTTTAATAGGTGGTAAATACATACATTATTATAGCTTTATACATTCTATCTTTCCTAGTTTTGTATTGTTTGCTTTTAATTTAAGCCTCGTTTTGCATTAAATCATGCACAAAAATGTCAAACTGAAATGAATGAATATACACAACTAATCTACATCCATTTATTATGAGTCACAGACTATTAAAGGCATATTAAAGGGCAGAACTCACCTCCACAACAGCTGAAGACGGTTGTGTCTCAAAGCTTTATTTGTCTGAAATATTAGCGATAAACGTCGTTGCACGTCGCCGCGAAGATTTGCTACTGAGATTGGATGTGACGCGCAAATGAGTCGTGCATGTCAGAAAGCAATGATGCTGCGCGCTTTCCGTTTGTGACAGACAATAAACAGCTCTCAGCCAGATGTTTCACTTCTCTTTAGATGAGTGTATTATGAGTGGACTCAGTTTTTCTTCTTCTTTGGAGTTTAAAGGCAGCTGGCATCCACAATAAGCTGCTTTACTGCCATCTGCTGTTTTCACTTAGTCTTCGTTCTAATATATTATATTCGCCTTTTCAGTCCAATCTAAACCAATTAAATATAAATGATCTTCCTTAACCTTCATTTACAAGTTTATAAAAACACATAAAATAATAACTGAGTGGGATAAAGATGTAAATTCATGTTCGTTACTAAAAACAGTAACAGTTTTTTAAAAGGTAATTTGTTTGTTGTTGATTGCATTAAAAATAACCCTTTCCCCCCTTCAGAATACTTGGATCATGTTTAATAAAACTGTGAACAACCTCGGTAGCATGTTAAACAATAACATGTATAGTATTACATTTCTATAGTATGTTAGAAAAAAAACTTAGTAGTCTAAATGTATCTTAAATAATAACAAAAACTCCTGGATTTTTTTCATTTATTTATTATTATCTATTAAAGGAAAGATGGAATACAATTCATTATTGTTTGTTTAGACTTTATTAATCCCAAAGGGGAAATCACATAACATCAAAGCTCTCCATATTATAAGATAAACATATATAAAAAGACAATAATATTAATAAAAAGTAAATTCATACTGCACACCGTAGTTTTAAAGAACGAGTAGACACTAGTCCACATCTACAGTATTAATGCTTTTACAATTCAGCATAATTCATCTAGTATGATTTGGTTATAATATCTGAGCACTGTTGGTAAAAATGACTTCCTGTATCGTTCGCTGTAACACCCAGGCTGAATTAATCTTGAGCTAAAAGAGCTTGCACATGCTTGGACTGTATTAAAAATGGAATGACTATGACATGGTTAGAAAAGGAGATACAATGCCACATTTTAGTAACAATATCACAGTTACAGTAAATGTGTGGTAAATGTTGGCGATTTGTTAATTGGAAAGCCTTCCGACTGTGTCTGAGAATGTCTGTGCTGTTTCAACAAGCTTTACCTTTTATTCCCATTTCTACAAGATGTATAATGAGTCTTTGATGTCCCTAGAGTGCGTGTGTGAGACGTTTCAGTTCAAAATACCCCACAAATAATGTTTTATAACTCTTTGAAGCAACCCCTTTTAGTCTTTGATCCTGATTGTGCCATTTTAGTTACTGTCGCTTTAAAGGGTCTTGAAACCCCCTTCTTTCAGTTCAAGTCTACGTCAGAATTTTTTCAATAAGTGCTTGCAGCACCATTAGCAGAGGGGGGAGTGGGAGTGGCCGGCGAAGCAGGGGAAAAGAGGAGAGCGGACAGCTGTCAGTTGGCTCACAATATCAGACTAAAACAATCACACACACGTGAGGAGACACACGATTTTATAGTTTACAAAGTTAAAATGCAAAGAAATAAACAGTGAAAGTGATTAAATGCCTTGCTACATATATGATAGGCTATTTGTAATTTCATATTATATATATATACACATACTGCAAGGAAAATGAATGAATAAATATACACATAAATAGGCATGGGATGATAACCGTTTTTAAGGTATACCACGGTTTGGGAAAGTTAAGGTTTTAAAACCATCAAAATTTTCTGCAATACCGTTTTATTAAGGTATGTGTACAATATTTTATTTACGTTTTTAGCTCCAGTAAAAACAGTAGCTCCAGCAGAAAATATGTCGTTTTAACTCGTAAAAAAAATAAGTTTTTGAAACAAATAAAGACAATCACTGAAGAGGAGTCAATAATTCATTTAACCCGACACTTTGACTGTTCCAAAATATTTTAGATGTTTCTCAAAATAAAATATATAGTGTTCAAAAGGGGAAAAGGGTTTTGTTTTTTACCCAGACATTTAAAAATAATATATTTTAGAGCAGTGATCACAATACCGCGAAACCGTAATGTTATTATCCAAGGTTATCATACCGTCAGAATCTTATACCGGCCCATGCCTACACATAACCACAATTTTTTATATCATTATAAAGATAATCATGTTTAAATAAACACTGTAAATGAAAATGACTTCTCTCCTCCTGAATCCCTGAATCTGAATGCAGACACAGTGGATAGCAGTGCAGCAGGTCTCTTGCCTTGTCTATTTCAACCATTAGCCCTGCCAGTAAACCAGGGGATTTTTTACATAGGCAAACACGGCAGCACAGATAGGCGATGTGTCTGAATTGTAACAAACTCAACTGATTAAAGACAAAGTCCGCCATTCTCCAATTCTTGAACAATTCTCTAAACAAAAATGCTTGCTACACACAAACAGCTTTGCTGTATCGGCTCTGACAGCATTGCAGGGAAAGCTATGCAACAAACATCGTGGATCATGAAAACAAACACATACAACCCTTCATGAACAGCTAAACACTGCGTGCAGTGCGCAGCTGCAGTCTCACAGCTTGGTAGCTCTGTCTTCGAAAAAGCACATGCTGTCATGAATAATTAACTAGCTTAGCATCTTTGTTATACTGTTTTCTTATCATCATCTGGTGTTTGTTTATTTTTGGAAGTTGGCAGACCAACTTAAAAATATATTCCTGCCACCTACTGTACCGGAGTGTGGAGCACAATATGTTCAATAGTATCTGGATGCAGCCTTAATGATGCAAGCTGAGACTGCATATCTCAGTGATGCAATGTCAGACACAATGTAGTCAATGGAGCTAGTGACATAACTGTGAGGGGTAGGGTTAGTGTTAGTTGAGCAAATTAAACCCCATTGGATGCAGATCAGATTGCACTGCACCAGGTCTGCATGCAGACCCCTTTCAATATGGTAGGAATGTGAAATAGCCTACATTGCTGACTACATCCGGAACTTCTGGACATGCTAAACCTTTTCTAAGAAACAATTCCTGGAGCTAAAGATGGAACAGCTTGAAAACAGCAAGAAAACAGGCAACAAATGCAAAGATGAAAACCTGCAAGTCATTTTCTTAGCAAGCAAAAAAGGATAACAGTCAGAGTAAGTTGGTTATCTGTCACTTCTAAATAATCAAATAATTGAATCAGTCATTTTAACCGTTTATTATAATGGTTTATAACTTCTAGAGAAAAACAAAGTAGACACTGGATGAGACTATGAAGTGAAATGTGAAGTCGTTAAATGGAGAATATTAGGAACTGTGTTCAACTGTGCACATACACTAACATCTGGGCACAAAAAAGTAAAGCTTGGGTTTGCAACTCAGAATAGAACAGTGTTTTATGGTGTTTTTTTAAACAACAAGCAAATTATATTCCTATCCCACACTGAGCACAGGGAATGAGAAGTTTCAGTTTTTTTTGTGCCCAGCTTGTTCTTGTGTAACTTTTGAGGCCTTGTTTATTCTAAAATTACTTCCACACCAGGAGCAGGCTTCTCTTCAGTGTGAAATCTCTTGTGGGACATGAGCTTCCGTTTCTCTCTGAAGCTCTTTCCACATTGTTGGCATGTGTACGGCTTCTCTCCGGTATGAATTGTCATGTGGCTTTCAAATTTTTGTTTCACTGTAAAACTCTTTTTACACTGTTGGCAGGTGTAAAGATTTTCTCCGGTGTGAATTCTCATGTGAATGTCAAGGCTTTGCTTCATCGTGAAATTCTTTTTACAGTGCTGGCAAGTGTACGGCTTTTCTCCAGAGTGAATTTTCTTGTGCCTCTCCAGTTTTGTTTTCTCTATAAAACTCTTTCCGCACTGGGGGCAAGTGAAAGGTTTCTCTCCGGTGTGAATCTTAATGTGACCCCTAAGGGTACTTTGTTGTGTGAAAGTCTTTCCACACTGATCGCAAGCGAAAGGTTTCTCTCCAGTGTGAGTCCTAATGTGACTCTCAAGGCTTTTTTGTTCGTTATAACTCTTTCCACACTGAGGGCAGGTGTAAGGCTTGTTTCCAGTGTGAAGTCTCATGTGGCTCTTAAGGTTTTGTTTCCTTCTGAAATTCTTTCCGCAATGAGAGCAGACAAAAGGCTTTTCTCCTGTGTGAATTCTCATGTGACTTTCAAGCGTCTTGTTCTCGGAGAAACTTTTTCCACACTGTTGGCAGGAGAAAGGCTTTTCTCCAGTGTGAATTCTCACGTGACTTTTAAGATCTTGTTTCACTCTGAAACTTCTTCCACACTCAGGGCAGGAGTGAGGCTTTTCTCCAGTGTGAATTCTCATGTGCCTTTTGAGGTTTTGTTTTACTGCGAAACTGTTTCCACACTCTTGGCATGTGTAAGGTTTCTCTCCAGTGTGAGTTTTGATGTGATTTTCAAGGCACTTTTTCACCCTGAAACTCTTTCCACACTCAGGGCAGGAGTAAGGCCTTTCTCCAGTGTGAATCGTCAAGTGCTTGTCAAGGATTTGTTTCTCTCTGAAATTCTTTCCACATTCTCTGCATGTGTAAGGTTTCTCTCCAGTGTGAATCCTCATGTGACCCTCCAAGCTATGCTTTATTCTGAATTTTTTTCCACAGTCAGGGCAGATGAATGGCTTTTCCCCAGTGTGAATTTTCAAGTGACTTTCAAGGCTGTGTTTCATTGTGAAACACTTATCACACTCTGGACAAGTAAAGGGGTGATCTCCAGTGTGAATCTTCATGTGATTTTTTAGATACCGCATTTGTGTGAAACTCTTTCCACACTCTGAACAAATAAAAATTTGTTCTCCGGTGTGAATCACTTTGTGACTTTCAAGGCTTTGGTTTGTTGTAAAAATCTCTCCACACTGTTTGCAGGTAAAAGGTGACTCACCAGTGTGAATCTTTAGACTCGGTTGTTCAGTGAAATGCATCCCACACTGATAATTGGGGGCACAGTCTTCTTCTTTTATATCCATTTGCTCTAAAGTAAACTTTAACAGATAAAGAGAAAGCACAATTAAAGTTAGATGATTAATCATTTAATAGCAGACAGAACATAATTTTCTGGCCAACAACACAACCTTGGGTTTAAAATGCATTTCACCCTATCCCTGAAAAGTAAAATCTGTTATGTTTGTGTTTAACATGTTGAGAGAAAAAGGAACAGCGAGCTAATGTTCTGACATTGAACAAATCGAAAACTCATCTAAGAGGTCACAAACGACCGCACAACAACATCCTGCCTCAGTTAAAGTGGGTGTTCATGACTCCACCATAAGAAAAAGACTGGGCAAGACTAAAACCACTGCTGAGCAAAAACAACATAAGGCCTCATAGGGCTGCACGATATTGTAAAAAATCTAACATTGCAATTACTTCTTTATTTTGCGAAATATATTGCGATATGAATACAGTTTCACCAGATGACTTAATATCTCTATTTGGAAAGAATTTATAATGTTAGGTCGATTGGGATGATTCTGCAGTGGAAGTGCATCTCGACAAAATCTAATAAACAATCTATAAACTTTTTGGGGTCCCCCGACACATTTCCGTTGTGGTCTGTGCTACTTGCAGCGCATGTCTGTATTTGCATGTGTTGTGAGTATTTTCATGCATAACTATCTATAAATACAATCGAGAAAAAGATACAATTGAAATGAAGTGATTAATCGTTTTCCGAGTTTAACAGTATTCAACTACAGTAACTAAATGATAAAAATTAATTCAATAAAATTAATCGTAGTTATGGTAAAAAAAAATAATTAAAAAAGATACAATTTCTTATACCTGAATGCTTTTAAGATCATTATACAATAACAAGCATCAAAAACACATGCAAATGATATATTACAATACAAACTCAACATTGCATATCCTGTGATGTGACTATTGTGAATGATCACATTGTGATATCGATGCTGAAACGATATATTGTGCACCCTAATTCCTTGTCTCAAATTTGTCAGAAAACATCTTGATGATCCCCAAAACTTTTGGGAAAATACTCTGTGGACTGATGAAACAAATTTTACTTTTTGAAAGGTGTGTATACCAGAATGTGGCGGTAAAAAGTAACACTGCTTTTTCAGAAAAAGAACATCAGACCAATAATAAAATGTGGTGGTGGTAGAGTGATGAACTGGGGCTGATTTGCTATTTCAAGACCTGGAAGACTTGCTGTGATAAATTAAACATTTATCAATTGTTATGTGGACCAAAATATCCTAAAGGAGAATGCCTGGCCATCTGTTAACGACCTCAAGCTGAAGTTAACATGAGTTCTGCAGCAGGACAATGAATCAAAGCCCACCAGAAAGTCTACTTCTGAATCAACTGACCAGAATCAATCTGAAATGTTGTGACATGAAAAATGGTGGTTCATGCTCACAAACCCTAAAATGTGGCTGAATTATAACAATTCTGCAAAATAAGTGGGCAAATTTCAGCGCTGTAACTTCTAGGGTTGCACGGTTTACCGGTACTATAGTAGTATCGTGATATTATGGCTCCAAAATACTGGTGGTGCCACTGTAGTTTGTAAAAGGTAGTATCGTCATCAACGGTCTACCTTTAATACATAATGTTGCATGTGGAAAAGTCACAAAATGCTCACACGCACAATAGACAATTTTATTTGAATAGTCTGTTAAGCACTTTAAAGGTGCAAAACATGTAGAATTCATGCCTTTTATGGTAGCATATTGCAGGTTTTCTGACACTTCAGTTCTAATATAAATCAATTCATTTTTGCTCCTGTCAATATGATTTAGTAGCTACAACAACCGCAACAATCACTTACAAAGAACTACTCACAAAGTGAAATTTTGAATTACTTTTGATTCTTACCAGATCAGACAAAAAAAAGATGAAAATCCCAAAAGAGCAACAGGAAACGAAACCATTTTGACCACTTCATATATCCTAATTTGCTCTTTTTGTAAGGAATTTAGTTCTGTATAATCCATATCTTAATTTTAATGTGTTTGTTTGTTGGTCAGTTATCTACAAAATAAACAACTAATGCATTTTAGGTAAAGTGATGTGCAAATACTTCTTTCAATAATAAAGAAATTCTGAATTCAATTCAAGTAGGCCTATTATAACATCAAATATTGTATTTCTTACAATTTTCTTTATTTTATAGATTTAAATTATGAATAAAAAAGTGCCACTCCTGTCAGCTAAGAACAGGAAACTGTGGCTACAATTCGCAGAGGCTCACCAAAATAGGACAATAAAAGAATGGAAAAATGTTGCTTGGTCTGATGAGTCTCAATTTCTGCTGCGACATTCGGATGACATTCGGATGGTAGGGACATAATTTGGCATCAACAACATGAAAGCATGGATCCATCCTGCCTTTTATCCATGGTTCAGGCTGATGGTGGTGGTGTAATGGTGTGAGGGATATTTTCTTGGCACACTTTGGGCCCATTAGTACCAATTGAGCATCATGTCAACGCCACAGCCTTCCTGAGTACTGTTGCTGACCATGTCCATCCCTTTATGACCACAGTGTACCCATCTTCTAATGGCTACTTCCAGCAGGATAGCGTGCCGTGTAAGAAAGCGCAAATCATCTCAGACTGATTTCTTGAACATGACAATGAGTTCACTGTACTCAAATAGCCGCCACAGTCACCAGATCTCAATCCAATAAAGCACATTTGGGATGTAGTGGAACAGGAGATTTGCATCATGAATGTACAGCCGACAAATCTGCAGCAGCTGCCGCGTGATGCTATCATCCCAGATAGCAAGCTGACATTTAATCAATATTGATTATTGTTTATAAGCGTCAGTATCAGTCAATCAAATTTCGACATTGAATCAACATTAATTATTTGGTCGGTACGTCGGAGGGTAATTACATTGAAGATAGAACATTGATATAATGTCGAAATGAAGTTGTCTCTTCAACATTTAGGCTACACGACGCATAAGGTCGAAATCATAACATTGGATCGATGTTGAAACTTAATAGGACTCGATCTAGGTTCTTCTGCGCGAGTCAGCGTGTCGTGCGCGTGCTCATCATTTGAATTAAACAACGGACACAAGGCAACGGACCAAACGGTAATCTGCGGAAAGTACGTTTTATTTGTCGTTTTCCATGGAATTTATGTTAAAAGTAACTTTAGATGTTTAATATGGACCAATATCTCTGAGGAATATTTCCAATATCTTGTTGAATCTATGCCACGAAAGATTAAGGCAGTTCTGAAGGCAAAAGTGGGTCTAGTACGGTGTACCTAAAAAAAGTGGCCGTTGAGCGTATATCAGCGTCCTCTTGCATTATTCAGTACCCTGCTAACACTTTGAAACTATTTTAACACTAATATTTTGACACGCGGTAAACACATCAGTTATTATAGCTTAATACCATCTATTTTCCCTAGTATTGTATTGTTTACTCTTAATTTAAGCGTTTTTTCGTTTTGCATTTAAATCAAGAACAATGTCAAATGGGCTCTGTCGTATAAATGCAAACACAACTAATCTACATTCGTTTAACATAAGTCACAGATTATTAAAGGGCAGAACTCACCTTCACAACAGCTGAAGACAGTTGTGTCTCTTAAAGCTTTATTTTTCTGAAATGTCGGCGATACACGTTGTTGCACGTCACCGCGAAGATTTGCTACTGAGATTGGATGTGACGCGCAAATGAATCATGTCAGAAAAACAATGATACTGCGAGCTTTCTGTTTGTGTGACGGACAATAGACAGATTTTAGCCAGATATTTTACTCCTTATGACGAGTGGACTGTTTTCTTCTTCTTCTGGAGTTAACTGTAGCTGACATCCATAAGTTGCATTACTGCCATCTGCTGTTTTCACTTAGTCTTCGTTCTCTATATTATATTCTCCCTTAAAGTCTAGTCCTCAAATAACGAAATAAAATACGTTTTTATTATTATTAAGAAATGATGGAATACAATTCGTCCTAAATTGTCTACATTTTAAACACAATACCACAGTTACAGTAGGGGTAACAGTAAATGTGTGGTAAATGTTGGTGATTAGTGGATCGTAAAGCCTTCTGTCAGCTTTGAGAATGAAACAAAACTGTTTCATCAGGCTTTAAAGAGAATGTATTAAGCCCATTTCTACAAGATGTAAAATGAGTCTCTGATGTCCCTAGCGTGTGTATGTGACATTAATTCACAGACTGTTGCCACAACAGTGTTTAAACTGTGATTTTTACATAATAGTTCCCATTTAAACTACAACCCCAAATCAGAAAAAGTTGGGACCGTATTGAAAGCGAAAATATAAAAAGTATTGATTTCTAAATTCACGTTGATTTGTATTTCGTAGCAGACAATACAACAAACATTATTTAATGTGTTCCTCAAGATTTTATTGTTTTTTTCCCCCAAAATAAACACACTCCAATTTTGGTTCTTGCAACTATAAGCATGGGACGATAAAGTCAAGGTTTAAATACTGCCAAAATTTTCTGTAATTTTCTAAGGTATGTGTACGATTTTTAATTTACTTTTTTTTGTTTTGTTTTTTTAGAACAGTATCTCCAGCAGAAAAATATCTGTGTTTTTGAAACAAATGAAGACAGCAGAAGTCAATGATTCATTTGAATTATATAGCCTGACATGTTTACTGCTCCAAAATATCATAAATCTTTCAAAAAATAGAATATATTGTTTTCAAAGGAGAAAAAAGTTTTTGTTTTTTACTCAGACATTTAAAATATCTAAGGTTATCATACATCAGAATCTTATACCGGCCCCTGCCTATTTGCAACACAGTAGTTTTCACTGGCATTTGTGGATGTAACTACATATTGTGGTACTTGACAAAGGTTTGAAAGTAGTCCTGAGCCAATGTGGTGATATCGCTTATCCGCTTGACATATCAGTGACATATGGAAAACTGTCCGGGTCCAAGCTGCTACTCAATTGAGAAAATATTCGTTTGTGGCCTTTTTAGTCATATCACACATTAAATTGAATTTTAAATAAAATCATGGTGTAAAATCACCTCTGGACTTGCTGCATTACAAATACCAAAATTTTAGCAATTTATAAAAAAATCATCACGTTTTGGCCATCGGATATTAGGCATGGATCTCTATATTGCAATTGTGACTTTCGAAAGTAATACATCGCTTTGTAAATGTTTATTATTACCATTTGATGAGTCTCTTCATACACTTTGATATAGTGCGTGGACCCGGAAGCCACTTCACATGACATCTTGCTTAACAAGTGGATAGATGAATGAGGAGTCTTGATGCATTGTAATGATTACTAGCCCTCAACTGCTCCTGTTCCAACTGTTTTGTTGCAGGTCTGAATGACAGGAAAGATTTATTTACAAATGATATGAAGTTGACCAGACAAAACATAAAATATTTTCTCTTCGTATTGTCTGCAATGAAACAGAAGTCAAAGTAAACTTGGAAATCACTACTTTCTTTTTTTTTTGCGTTTTCCATACTGTCACAAATTATTCTGATTTGGGGTTGTATATATTACATTGTTATATTAAATAATATTTATTACACCAATAGCTTTTATCTTACATATTATATTAAGCTGGAGCTTAGCTCCTTCCTGCCACCTACTGGACTGGAGTGTGGAGCACAATATGGTGGGAATGTGAAATAGGATACATTGCTTACTACATCTGGAACTTCTGGACGTAAGAAACTTTTTCTAAGAAACAATTCCTGGAGCTAAAGATGGAACTACTTTGAAAACAGCAAGAAAATACAGGCAACAAATGCGAAGATGAAAACCTGCAAGTCCTCATCTTAGCAATAGAGGAAGAATTAAAGTCAGAGTTAGATATCTGTCACTTATAAACAATCAAATAATTTAAATGAATCAGTCATTCTAACGGTTTATTGCAATGGCTTATAACTTCTAGATAGAAACAAATTAGAAACCGGATAAGGATGAAACTATAAAGAGTTGTTAAATGGAGAATATGCGGAAAGTGTTTTATGGGTTTTTTTCCTGAATTGAACAGTGATCCATAGTATTGTTTTAATACATGCAAATTATATTCATATCCCACATTGAGCACTGGCAATGTGAACTTTCAGTTTTTATTTCATGTGCCCAGCTTGCTCTTGTGTAACTTTTGAGCCCTTGTTTCATTCTAAAACTACTTCAACACCAGGAGCAGGCTTTTCTTCAGTGTGAACTCTCTTGTGGGATATGAGCTTCTGTTTCTCTTTAAAACTCTTTTCTCCGGTGTGAATTCTCATGTGAATGTCAAGGCTTTGCTTCAATGTAAAACTCTTTTTACAGTGCTGGCAAGTGTACGGCTTTTCTCCAGAGTGAATTTTCTTGTGCCTCTCCAGTTTAGTTTTCTCTATAAAACTCTTTCCGCACTGAGGGCAAGTGAAAGGTTTCTCTCCGGTGTGAATCCTAATGTGACCCTTAAGAGTACTTTGTTGTGTGAAACTCTTTCCACATTGATCGCAAGTGAAAGGTTTCTCTCCGGTGTGAGTCCTAATGTGAATCTCAAGGCTTTTTTGTTGGTTATAACTCTTCCCACACTGAGGGCAGGTGTAAGGCTGGTCTCCGGTGTGAAGTCTCATGTGGCTTTCAAGGTTTTGTTTCCCTCTGAAATTCTTTCCACAATGAGAGCAGACGAAAGGCTTTTCTCCTGTGTGAATTCTCATGTGATTTTCAAGTTTCTTGTTCTCTGAGAAACTTTTTCCACACTGTTGGCAGGAGAAAGGCTTTTCTCCAGTGTGAATTCTCACATGAATTTTAAGATCTTGTTTCACTCTGAAACTCTTTCCACACTCAGGGCAGGAGTGAGGCTTTTCTCCAGTGTGAATTCTCATGTGCCTTTCTAGGTTTTGTTTCTCTGTGAAACTCTTTCCACACTCTTGGCATGTGTAAGGTTTCTCTCCGGTGTGAATTTTGATGTGATTTTCAAGGCACTTTTTCACCCTGAAACTCTTTCCACACTCAGGGCACGAGTAAGGCTTTTCTCCAGTGTGAATCGTCAAGTGCTTGTCGAGGATTTGTTTCTCTCTAAAACTCTTCCCACACTCTCGGCATGTGTAAGGTTTCTCTCCAGTGTGAATCCTCATGTGACCCTCCAGGCTTTGCTTTATTCTGAATTTTTTTCCACAGTCAGGGCAGATGAATGGCTTTTCCCCAGTGTGGATTTTCAAGTGACTTTCAAGGCTGTGTTTCATTGTGAAACACTTATCACACTCTGGACAAGTGAAAGGATGAGCTCCAGTGTGAATCTTCATGTGATTTTTTAGATACCGCATTTGTGAGAAACTCTTTCCACACTCTGAACAAATAAAAGTTTGTTTTCCGGTGTGAATCATTGTGTGACTTTCAAGGCTTTGATTTGTTGTAAAAATCTTTCCACACTGTTTGCAGGTGAAAGGCGACTCTCCAGTTTGAATCTTTAGACTCGGCTGTTCAGTGAAATACATCCCAGACTGAGAGACACAGTCTTCTTCTTTTATATCCATTTGATCTAAAGTAAACTTTAACAGATAAGAGAAAGCACAATTAAAGTTAGAAACCTAAGGTAATGGTTTAACAATGATTTAATAAGAGACATAACTGATTTTTACTTGGCAACAACACAGCCTTGTTTTTACAATGTATTTCACCCTACCATTGAAAAATAAAATCTGTTATGTTTGTGTTTAATATGTTGTAAGAAAAACAAAGGGGATATGATTTTGGCCTCACTGCTCAAGCTCCTAGTCTATTGACCTGGCCCGATGAGTGTGTAGCACACTAGCATGACAGTGTAAATAGAGTCACACACTAGCATGACAGTGTAAATAGAGTCATCATTATCTACAAATGTCAAACATGGAACAGTAAAAAACCTTCAGTTGATTTCAGCAAATCTGTTGATTTTTGATTATAATCGTCAGTAACAGTCGTCAATCAAACTTCGACATTGAATTAATATTCATTATTTTGGTTGGAAGGCTATTAAATCGAGATAAAACATTGATTCAATGTCGAAATGAAGTTTATTCTTCACCATATAGGCTACACGACGCATCTGGCCGAAATCATAATATTGGTTCGATGTTGAAACTTGATAGGAGGACTCTAACTCGGTTCTGCGCGTCAGCGTGTTGTGCGCGTGCTCATCATTTAAATTAAATAACGGACACAAGGCAACGGTAATCTGAGGTAAGTACGTTAAATTTAACTTTAGATGTTTAATATGGACCAATATCTCTGAGGAATATTTCCAGTACCTTGTTGAAGCTATGCCACAAAGGATTAAGGCAGTTCTGAAGGCAAAAGTGGGTCCAACCCGGTACTATTAAGGTGTACCTTAAAGTGGCTGGTGAGCGTATGTCAGAGTGTCCTCTTGCATTGTGCAGTACACTGTTAACACGTTGAAACTATTTTAACACTAGCATTTTGATAGGCGGTAAACACATCAGTTATTATAGCTTTAACGTTATACTATCTACTTTTCCCTAGTTTTGTATAGTTTGCTTTTAATTTAAGCGTCATTGTTCGTTTTGCATTGAATCAAGAACAAAAAAATAAGGTAAAATAGGCTGCCATATATAACTACATAACATTACACAACTAATCTACATTTGCTTAACAAGTCACAGGTTATTAAAGTGCAGAACTCACCTTCACAACAGCTGAAGACGGTTGTGTCTCTTAAAGCTTTATTTTTCTGAAATGTCGGCGATAAACGTTGTTGCACGTCACCGCGAATATTTGTTACTGAGATTAAATGTGACGCGCAAATGAATCATGTCAGAAAGCAATGATACTGCGAGCTTTCTGTTTGTGTGATAGACAATAGACAGCTCTCAGCCAGATATTTCACTCCTTATGACGATTGGACTGTTTTCATCTTCTTCAGGAGTTAACGGCAGCTGGCATGCATGAGTTGCATTACTGCCATCTGCTGTTTTCACTTAGTCTTCGTTCTCCATATTATATTCTTCCTTAAAGTACAGTCCTTTTTAAATAACTAAGTAAAATATCTCCGTTTTTTATTAAAAAAATTATGGAATACAATGTGTCATAAATTGTCTACATTTTAAATACAATACCACAGTTACAGTAAGCGTAACAGTAAATGTGTGGTAAATGTTGGTGATTAGTGGAATGAAAGACTTTCTGTGTCAGCTTTGAGAATGTCCAAGCTGTTTCATCAGGCTTTAAAAAGGTACCTGCTATGCCCATTTCTACAAGATGTAAAATGAGTGTCTGATGTCCCTAACACAGGGGTGTGCAAACTCGGTCCTGGAGGGCCGATGTCCTGCACAGTTTAGCTCCAACTCTAATCAAACACACCTGCTTATAGATTTCTAGTGATCTTGAAGACTCTGATTAGCATGTTTAGGTGTGTTTAATTAGTGTTGGAGCAAAACTGTGCAGGACACCGGCCCTCCAGCACCAAGTTTGCTCATCCCTGCCCTAGAGTGAGTATGGTAAGTTTCAGTTAAAATACCTCACAAATAATCTTTTATTACTCTTTGAAGCAGCCTCTTTTAGTCGTTGATCTTGATGGCGCCATTTTGGTGACTGTCACTTTAAATTCAAATGAGATTGTGCTCCCAGTCCATGGGCGGAGCTACAAACTTCATCAGAAGCTGGTGAAATTCGCAGACTGTTGTCAAAACAGTATTTAAACTGTGATTTTAAAATAATAGGTCCGCTTTAAATCACAACCCCAAATCAGAAAAAGTTAGGACAGTATGGAAAGCAAAAATAAAAAAGTAGTGATTTCTACATTCACGTTGACTTGTATTCCATTGTAGACAATACAACAAACATTATTTAATGTGTTCCTCAAGATTTTGTGTTTTTTCCCCAATATAAACGCATATTCCAATTTTGTTTCTTGCAACACATTTTTTAAAAAGGTGAAACAGTAGAGCATTACCACTTTGTAATGTTACCATTCCTTTTCACAACACTTAAAAGACATTTAGGGACTAAAGACACCAGGTGATGACGTGTGATGACTGCAAACAAGTCTTAAGGTTGTCAACAGTACAGGGTCTGCATTGTTGTATTTTGCGGTTCAAAATGCACCACATATTTTCTATTAGAAACGGGTCAGAACTGCAGGTAGGGCAGTCAAGAACCTGTATCCTCCTCAGCCAGGACTTTGTAATGTGTGCTGAATGTGGTTTTGCATTGTCATGTTGAAATATGCCTGGCCGTCCCTGGAAAAGAAGGCAGCATGTTCTGCTCTAAAATGTCTGTACTTTTCAGCATTAATGGTGCCATCAAAGTGCAAGTTACCTTTGCCAAGGGCACTTGACCATGACAGACTCTTGACTTTTGGACTGGTAATGGTCTGGATGCTTTTTTTTTTTTTTGGTTCAGAGTACACAATGTCCATTTCACCCCAAAAATACCTGAAATACTGATTCATCTGACCACAGTATACGTTTTCACTGTGTGATGGTCTATCCCAGATGCCTCGGAGCCCTAAGAAGTTGACAGCACTTATGGACACTGTTAACATACGGCTTCCTTTTGGCATAGTACAGTTTTCACTGGCATTTGTGGATGTAACTATATTGTGGTACTTGCCAAAGTAGTCCTGAGGCCATGTGGTGATATTGCTTATAGATGAATAAAGATTATTGATGCATTCTAATGATTACTAGCCCTCAACTGCTCCTGCCCCAACTTTTTTGTTGCAGGTCTGAATGACAGGAAAGATATATTTACACATGATATGAAGTTGACCAGACAAAACATAAAATATTTTCTCTTCATATTGTCTGCAATGAAATACAAATCAAAGTAAACTTGGAAATCACTACTTTTTTTTTTTGCATTTTCCATACTGTCACAACTTTTTCTGATTTAGAGTTATATATATTACATTGTTATTTAAATAAATATTAAAAAATATTTATTACACCAATAGCTTTTATCTTACACTTTATATTGAGCTGGAGCTTAGTGTCTTCAACTTTAAAATACATTCCTGCCTCCTACTGGACTGGAGTGTGGAGCGCAATATGGTAGGAATGTGAAATAGGCTACATGCTGACTACATCTAAAACTTCTGGACATAAGAATTTTTTCTAAAAAACAATTCCTGGATCTAAAGATGGAACAGCTTGAAAACAGCAAGAAATACAGGCAACAAATGCAAAGATGAAAACCTGCAAGTCTACATATTAGCAACAGAGGAAGAATAAAAGGCAGCGGCGTGAGTTGAGCGTTTTGCTCAACTGACACACTTTACGTGTGTTTTGTGCGAATCGCTCGAGTTCAAAAATGTTAACTTCAGCTGACATTCGCACAACGTTAACCAATCAGGAGCTTGCTCTTGTGGGGGGCGTGATTATGACGTAGCGCCTGTTGTTAGTGTCCAGGGGAAAAATCCTTCGGCCGTCACCGACAACAGTTCATCAAACTAGGCTCGGCTCAGTCAGAAGCACCGTTGAAAGCTTCTATCATCTAGGTATATATATTTTTTGAAGTAGTTTATGAGCTCACAGAGCTGGGTGCACCTCAGAATGGATCTAGTGGACTCAGGCACAGCTCCAAACGAATTGACGCTGTTTTTCAGTCTTCCTAAAGCACATAAACAAAGCTATTTCTCAATGAAATCCATGTTTGCCATTTAGCAACGAGTCAGTTAGCTAGAGACATCCGCCCATGACGCGAATTCTTGTCTGTTGGGAAGTGAATTTGACGCGCTAATGAAGTGAATTTGACGCGCTAATGAAGCGAATTTGATGCGCAAATGAAGCGAGTAAACTCAAACTGTTCATGCATTTATTTACACGCGAATAGCTCGATTTATCCGTGCTTACAGCGTCTGGTGTGAACACAGCATGACAACTCTGAATTTAACAGTGTTTCATGGTCTTTTTTAAAATAACATGCAAATTATATTCATACCCCACATTGAGCACAGGGAATGTGAAGTTTCAGTTTTTATTTCATGGCCCCAGTGTGTTTTCGTGTAACTTTTTCAAAGCCTTGTTTCATTCTAAAACTATTTCTATGCCAAGTGCAGGCTTCTCTTCAGTGTGAACTCTCATGTGGGATATGAGCTTCTGTTTGACTCTGAAACTCCTTTCACACTGAGAGCAAGTGAAAGGGTTTTGTCCAGTGTGAATTCTGGTGTGAACGTCGAGACACTGTTTCTCTCTGAAACTCTTTCCACACTGTTGGCATGTGTACGGCTTCTCTCCAGTATGAACTTTCATGTGCCTTTCAAGTTTGTGTTTCTCTGTAAAACTCTTTCCACACTGTTGGCAGGTGTAAAGCTTTTCTCCGGTGTGAATTCTCATGTGAATGTCAAGGCTTTGCTTCAATGTAAAACTCTTTTTACAGTGCTGGCAAGTGTACGGCTTTTCTCCAGAGTGAATTTTCTTGTGCCTCTCCAGTTTTGTTTTCTCTATAAAACTCTTTCCACACTGAGGGCAAGTGAAAGGTTTCTCTCCGGTGTGAATCCTAATGTGACCCTTAAGGGTACTTTGTTGTGTGAAACTCTTTCCACACTGATGGCAAGCGAAAGGTTTCTCTCCAGTGTGAGTCCTAATGTGAATCTCAAGGCTTTTTTGTTGGTTATAACTCTTCCCACACTGAGGGCAGGTGTAAGGCTGGTCTCCGGTGTGAAGTCTCATGTGGCTTTCAAGGTTTTGTTTCCCTCTGAAATTCTTTCCGCAATGAGAGCAGACGAAAGGCTTTTCTCCTGTGTGAATTCTCATGTGACTTTCAAGTTTCTTGTTCTCTGAGAAACTTTTTCCACACTGTTGGCAGGAGAAAGGCTTTTCTCCAGTGTGAATTCTCACATGAATTTTAAGATCTTGTTTCACTCTGAAACTTCTTCCACATTCAGGGCAGAAGTAAGGCTTTTCTCCAGTGTGAATTCTCATGTGTCTTTCTAGGTTTTGTTTCTCTGTGAAACTCTTTCCACACTCTTGGCATGTGTAAGGTTTCTCTCCGGTGTGAATTTTGATGTGATTTTCAAGGCATTTTTTTACCCTGAAACTCTTTCCACACTCAGGGCAGGAGTAAGGCCTTTCTCCAGTGTGAATCGTCAAGTGCTTTTCAAGGTTTTGTTTCTCTGTGAAACTCTTCCCACATTCTTGGCATGTGTAAGGTTTCTCTCCAGTGTGAATCCTCACATGACCGTCCAGGCTATGCTTCATTCTGAAATTCTTTCCGCAGTGAGGGCAGATATATGGCTTTTCTCCAGTGTGAATTTTCAAGTGACTTTCAAGGCTTTGTTTCACTGTGAAACACTTATCACACTCTGGACAAGTGAAAGGATGAGCACCGGTGTGAATCTTCATGTGATTTTTAAGATACCGCTTTAGTGTGAAACTCTTTCCACACTCTGAACAAATAAAAGTTTGTTCTCCGGTGTGAATCACTGTGTGACATTCAAGGCTTTGGTTTGTTGTGAAAATCTCTCCATGCTGTTTGCAGGTGAAAGGCGACTCTCCAATCTTTAGGCTCGGCTGTTTGGTGAAATACATCCCAGACTGATAATTGTGGGCACAGTCTTCTTCTTTTATATCCATTTGATCTAAAGTAAACTTTAACAGATAAGAGCAAGCATGATTAAAGTTAGATAACTAAGGTAATGGTTAGATAATCATTTAATAGCAGACAGAACAGATTTTTACTTGGCACAAACACAACCTTGGTTTTAAAATGTATTTTACCCTATCCTTGAAAAACAAAATCTTATATGTTTGTGTTTAACATGTGGTGAGAAAGTGAAAGGTGCTCAAAAATACAACCAGTTTACTCGCACAGATATACGCAAGCATATACAGTAGAGAACAACCTACAATTTCCTAACTTTCAAGGTCAATGCTTAAATAAGACACCACAACTTCTCTCAATTTGGAGGAGCAGTGGCTCATTTGACAGGTGAATCTCATTTTGGAAACTCACATACATGCAGAAACTCATACGAGGTTGAGAAACTCATGAGAATCACAAATGAGGAAACTCATTTTGGCTGGTTGTATACGAGATCTTGTCCTTTCGGTCATGACCCAAAGCTCATGACCATAGGTGAGAATAGGAACGTAGATTTGACTGGTACATCAAGAGCTTAGCCTTTTAGCTCTCAGCTTCTTTACCACAACGCACTGGTATACTGACCTTATTGCTGCTGCACCGATCTGCCTGTCAATCTCACGTTTCTTCCCTCACTCGTGAACAAAATCCCAAGTTACTTGAAAATGTCCACCAGAGGTAAGGAATTTCCTCCAACCTGGTGATGGCAAGCCACCTATTTTTGGTGGGGCACCATGGCCTTGGACTTGCTGACCATGCTGATCACATCACACTCAGCAGCAAACTGTCCTAGTGCATGCTGAAGATCCAATGTCCAATGAAGCCACAGAACAATCTTGGAATAACAGCGTTTAAATCCTGTGGTCCCTGAACCAGACCCAGTCCAGCTCTAGGCTGCCCTTACAAATTCTGTCCATAAAAATTATAAACAGATCCAGTGACAGAGGGCAACCTTGCTGGAGTCCAACATGCACTGGAAACAAGTTTGACTTATTGCCAACAATGTAAACCAAACTCCTCCTCTGTTCATACAGAGACCAGACAGCCCTTAACAGAGTGCCCGTGACCCCAGAAATTCTGTCCATAAAAATGATAAACAGAACCAGTGACAGAGGACAACCCTCCTGGAGTCCAACATGCACTAGAAACAAGTTTGACTTATTGCTGACAATGTAAACCAAACTCCTACTCTGTTCATACAGAGACCAGACAGCCCTTAACATAGTGCCCCTGACCCCATACTCCCAGAGCATCCCCCACAGAATGCCATGAGGAACACAATTAAATGCCTTCTCCAAGTCTACAAACACATGTGGACTGGTTGAGCATGCTCCCATGAACCCTTGAGCACCCTGGTGAGGGTATAGAGCTGGTTCAGTGTACCACGGCCTGGACAAACCCGCTTTGTTCGTCCTGGATCTGAAATTCAACCACCTAGTGGTAAATTTCTCAATTGTCTTTGCAAGATACTGCACTGCCTAAAGGCGTACATGGTGCTATTTTTGTTGCAATATGTGATTTTTTTTTCCCAATGAGAGAAGTTGTGTGGAAATCTGTCATGCTTGTATAGTTGTGGCTCGTACTGTGTGAGAAAAAGTTATGAGCTGAGTGACTTATGAGCTTCTGCTCATTTTCAACATGTCAAAAAATTTCTCAAGCTGCTGGCCTAAATTCATGAGGTTGAACAAGCCGACCTATCTGAAAGTGACCAATTAGAAGGACAGCCAGGATGAACAGGGAGCTTGGTATGATGTCAGAGTCTTCAGAGATGATAGTTTACAGTGGACAACGATATTATTCACTTTATAATATTTTGAGATAGATTGCAAGTGTTTTCCTCTCTCCTTGGATCCTTGGTGTGGAAAATTAATGCAATTGCTTCATAATTCGCTGGGTCCACCCGACAGTGAGACGTGCCCCAGTAAAAATCGCCAGTGCCCCAGTAAATGCTTTGAGATACAATTTACTTTATATGCAAGTGTATATTTATTAAGAGGGGTAATCTCAGAATAAAGTCGTTATTCTCTATGTGCAACCGAACCAACACCAGTAAAAGCAATGTAGTTTACTCATAAACAAAACTGAGCATATGCACAGAAAAAAAAACATATCCGCGTGCCTCACGCACCCCTCCTGCTTGACGCTGACATGCTGCTCTGCTCCCGGTGTAAGTCCCGGTTGTGAACATGTACTCCGAAAAAATAGCCGCGCTGCTCACATGCCGCTCATGCGTTGTGAAACCGCCATAACGGTCTTTTATGTGGAGGTTTCGGCACAATTAAAGTTTAAATAATATGATGGTGATCTTATTTAGACTAAGCATGGCTCCTGATAGATTTTTTTTAATAAAGCAAAAAGGAAGGATGATGAGTCAGAGAGGTAAGCCTATAAACCTAATGAGGCCATGAGTCGGGTCTAAGACAACACACAACAGACAATGTTTTTATATATTATTAATTTATTTTATTTTTTTGAAGGGGGAGCCATGCCCCAGTAGAGCTTTATGTCTAGCAACGCCTCTGGTGAGAGTCATTATCTACAAATGGCAAAAACCTGGAACAGTAGAGAACCTTTCCAAAAGTAGCTGGCCAACCAAAATTACCACAAGAGTGCAATGACAACTCATCCAAGAGATCACAAAAGACCCCACAATAACATCCAAGGAACTGCGAGCCCCACTTGCATAATTTAAAGTGAGTGTTCATGACTCCACCATAAAAAATACACCGGGCAAAATTTTTTTGCATGGCAGAGTTCCAAGAAGAAAGCCACTACTAAGCAAAAAGAATAAAGACTCATGTCATTTTCCATCATCTTCATTCACTTCCGTTTACTGAGGGTATATTTATGCATAATCACTTAGCGCCACATCTGAAATCATTTTTGCAAGTATTCGCCATTTATGCATGTACCTTATAGTCTGCATGAACCGAAAGTTGTGACCGTTTTATAGAGTTCCTAGAGAAACAGATTATTAAATTAGAAAACAGTGGGCGTGGCTTGTTTTTTCTACTGCGAGCTGAATGGATGCAGACAAGTAAACATTTCCTTCAAAAAGATTGGGAAAAGGGTTTTAGAAGAGTTATTACAACCTAACAGATGCCTTCTCCTCACCATTTCTGTTTGTTGTTAAAACTGACAGCTGGAGGGGCGTTCATGTTTGTTAATCATGCCCAATACCTCAAAATAACATAATCTGAGAAATTAACTGAAAAACAAACAGGAAGTGCATTTTCAGATTTAAATATTAAATTACAAGGGCAAACTATATATTTTTTCTTAATGACATGTACAGATGACTTGTTCACCACAAAACTAGCAATGTGAGCTAACAAAATCAATATGGTTAGTTTAGATTTAATTTGTACTTTAAGCTAAAAAATGATTTTATATGTCATTGTTTTTTTAGTTTCTGAGCACATAAATAGAACAGCAGACATTCTATTTCATGCTTTTAAAAACATTAATAAACAAATAAAATGATATTAAATCAAGCATATCACATATGCTGCAAATGTAAATTTACATGACTTTACTTTGACAGCAGGGATAAGGCATAAGCACAGCCAATCACACTGTCAATATGTATGAATCTAGATGCTTCAGTATGTGTTAATAAGAGCTGACAGAGCATTATTTTATTAAGGAGATAATTAAATGATTGGTGGTGACATTTCAGTAGTCTGTAAATATTGGTGGAGATACGTCCACTCTGTCCATGCTAATTCTTTGCTCTTGGTAAAAGTAACACTGCATTTCAGTAAAAATAAACATCATTCCAACAGTAAAATGTGGTGGTGGTAGTGTGATGAACTGGGGCTGTTTTGCTGTTTCAGGACCTGGAAGACTTGCTGTGATAAATGAAAGCATCAATTGTTCTGTGTACCAAAATGAAGCGAACTTGAGTTCTGCAGCAGGACAATCAATCAAAGCACACCAGCAAGTCCACTTCTGAATCGCTGATGAAAAACAAAATGAAGACCTGACCTAAATCTTATCGAGATGTTGTGACATGACCTTAAAAAGCTGGTTCATGTTCAAAAACCCTGGAATGTGGCTGAATTACATCAATTCTGCAAAGAGGAGTGGGTCAAAATTCCTCCACAGCGTAGCAGTTGCTAAGTATGGCCTAACCTTTTTAGGTTTAGTGGAAAACACTTTTTCCACACAGGGGTATGTAATTTTGTTTTCCCTTAATAAATAAATCCTCTATTTAAGAACTGCATGGTTTACTGTCTACTAGTGTTAGCTTTGAGTAACATTTAAATTAGTTTAATGATGAGAAAAATGAAAGTGTGACACATGCAATAAAAAGGAGGGAGGGGGGGGGCAAATACTTTTTCACACCACTGTATATGTTAGTCCTGCTAAGACTTTTGAAACTATTTGAACATTAATGTTTTAATAGATGGTAAACATATCAGTATATCTACTTTTCCCAGGTTTTATATTGTTTGCTTTTAATTTAAGCGTCGTTTTTAGTTTTGCATTGAATCAATAACAAAACAGTTAAAATGGGCTCTGTCATATATAAATACATAACGTTACACAACTAATCTACATTCACTTAACATACGTCACAGATTAATAAAGACATATTAATGTGCAGAACTCACCTTCACAACAGCTGAGGACGGCTGGGTCTCTTAAAGCTTTATTTTTCTGAAATATCGGCGATAAAGTCGTTGCACGTCACCGCGAAGATTTGTTACTGAGATTGGATGTGACGCGCAAATGAATCGCGCATGTCAGAAAGCAACGACACTGCGCGCTTTCTGTCTGCGTGACTGACAATAGACAGCTCTCAGCCAGATGTTTCTCTCCTATTTAGATGAGTGCATTATGACTGGACTCCGTTTTCTTCTTCATCATCCTCATTGGGATTTAACGGGAGCTCGCCTACTAGATGCTACACTACTGCCATCTCCTGGAGCTATTAGAAAATTCATTCACAATACTTCACAGCCTCATCAGCAAGGCCAGGCAGAATCTGGTGTAAAGTCCAGATGGGATACAGCTGCAGATGCTCACATCAAATAGCATAATTTTTGTGACACTGTACAACAATTATTAATATATTTACATGACTGTGAGGGTTGGATTTAGGGGTTGGGGTAGACATTAATAAAATACAACTAATGGGTAATTTAATAAATAACTCTTATTAAATTTCGGCTGCAGCTGTATCCTTTAGCAACCATTTTAGGGCTTGAAATGAACTTTTTTACTGTCTTTTTTTACTTTAAAATATATTGTAGGACTACTCACCAAAAAGAAATAAGCAACAACACCAAATGCACCATGCTGCAATTACTTATTGATATTAACACACAAATTCCAAAATGAATGTCCAATAAAATTACATTTCTCTCGATCTTGATGCCACATAACATGAGTTTCTACTACAAAGAGTCCAACTGTTACATTATGAAAAATAAAACAATGTTTTGCCAAATTAGTCACAATTTCGAGCCCTGCATTTGCTTATGGGTTCCTATTATGACCCTTTTATGAGATACAAAAAATCTTTGGTGTCTCCTAAATGCCGGTGAAGTTTCAGCTCAAAATACCCATCACATCATTTATTATACCCAGTTGAAAATGTACATCTTTGGGTCTGTTTTAGCTGTTTTGCACCTGTGCCTTTAAATGCAAATTAGCAGATTCTCTCGCTTCAAGATGTTCTCAGATAAACACAGTACAACAACAGACAGCAATTCAAACACTGATGAAACAGATACTCACAGTCACAAATACCAAAGTTAAGACGTTTAATGGTTATTTGATGTATTTGTTGTGGAGTTTATTCAGCCATTCTGCAAAGGTTAATGTGCCACACACAAATGTGTTTCAAAGTTAACATGTGTTGTTTTCTGCATCTATTTGTGGCAAATGTGACAGAATGCATGGTAATCTATTATGGCTAACATAACTCTTCACAATTTTTTTTTTTTTAAATCTAGAAACCGGGACTCCTATGTGTGATTTGCATACGTGCCAACATATTTCTTTGAAATTCTGGGAGAAAAGGGGAATGGGGGTGTCAGGGTGTTGGTCTACTACTGACATTGCTACTGCTGCCATTCAGATCCCACACCCACCACCTGCGCAAAAATCAACAGCACTACTTGGTTGTAACATATGTTGCCAGATTGAGGTAAAAAAAAATGTTTTGAGGTTTAAATATTTCATCAATTGTGTGAGATGATGAGCTTCATACAAGATCTGGCAACTTGGACAAAACATGGACAATTATTTGTTATTAAATTAATTACAGTTTTTTTTTTAATTAAATACATTTTTGTCAAATGTATATTGTAGAATCTTTTGTTATCATTTTACCTCTCATATATCATATATCATTTCCCATGCCTTTTTAAACCACAACCACACACAAGCTTCTCTTCAGTTTCAAATTCTGATGCGATTCTAAAGGTTTTGCTTCTGTCTGAAACTCTTTCCACACTGAAAGCACATGAAGGAGCTCTCTCCAGTGTTCACACTCACAACATGTTTATAAATGCTTCTGGCTGTGAAACCCTTTCCGCACTGCTGGCAGGTGAAACTCCTCCCTCGGCTGTGAATCTTCATGTGCCTTGCAAGCCCTTGCTTCAGCGTGAAACTCTTTTCGCACTGCGAACAGGTGAACGGCGTCTCTCCAGTGTGAGTCCTGATGTGACACACAAGCTTATATTTGGTCGTGAAACTCTTCTCGCACTTTATGCACGGGTACGGCTTTTCCCCGGTGTGAACCCTCATGTGATGGCGAAGGCAATTGTTCATCCTGAAACTCTTCCCACATTGGGAGCAAATAAAAGGCTTCTCTCCGCTGTGAATGCTCATGTGATTCTCAAGATTGCGTTTTATTGTGAAACTCACTCCGCACTGTTGGCAGGTAAAGCGCTTCCCTCCGGTGTGAATGCTCATGTGATAATTAAGGGAATATTTATGCGCGAAACTCTTCCCGCAATGAGAGCAAATGAAAGGCGTCTCTCCGGTGTGAGTCCTAATGTGCTTTAAAAGGTTTTGTTTCTCAGTGAATCCCTTCTCACACTGAGGACAGGTGAATGGCGTCTCGCCGGTGTGAATCCTCATGTGACACGTAAGCTTATATTTAGTCAGGAAATGCAATCCACACTGTTTGCACTCAAATGGCTTTTCTCCGGTGTGAATTTTCATGTGATGGTGGAGAAATTTCTTCATTCTGAAACTCATCGCACATTGGGAGCAGCTGAACGGCTTTTCTCCAGTGTGAATGCTCATGTGATCTTCAAGGCTGTGTTTTGCAGTGAAGCTCACTCCGCACTGTTGGCAGGTGAAACACTTCCCTCCGTAGTGAGTGCTCATGTGTTTTTTAAGAGCCTGTTTATTTGTGAAACTCTTTCCACACTGGGAGCAAGTGAACATCGTCTCTCCGGTGTGAATCCGGATGTGATGTTCAAGGTTTTGTTTGGTTGTGAAACTCTTTTCACACTGAGGGCAGGTGAAAGTTGTGTCTCCATTGTGAATCCTTGCGTGATATTTAAGCGACTGTTTATGCGTGAAGCACATTTCACATTGGTGGCATCTGTAAGGTTTCTCTCCAGTGTGAGTCCTCATGTGATTCTTAAGGTATCTTTGCTCCTTAAAGCTCTTTCCGCACTGTTTGCAGGGGTAAGGTGTCTCTTCAAGGTCTGTCTTCATGTGCTGCTGAAGGCTCAGTTGTTCAGTGAAATACTCACACTGATAACTGGTGGGACAATCATCTTCTTCTTTTATTTTAATCTGATCTGAAGTAAACATTACAAGATAAGAGCATGCAAAATCAAGCTGTGAGTTTAAGTAATAGTTTCAAGAGTTCACACTTAGCTGATGATTGATTATAAAGCTTGTTTGGCATGCTGTCTCGGGAGAGAGCCCTGAGCTCATAAGATCCTCGAGCCCGGGGCTCCCTCCCGTTTGCAAGGCGAGAGGGGAGTTTGAGCTCAGGTAGATCTCGGGAACTCCCCTGCTATAGTAGCTATTGAACAGATAGTGATTGCTCTTAAGAGATAACTACTTACTAGATGCATGTCTATTGTGCAGATTTGGATTAGTAAATTAACTTAAGTTGTATGTTTTTGGATGGTGGGAGGAAACCGGGGAGCCCAGGGCAGGGGAAACCCACGTGAGCATGGAGAGAACACGTAAACTCAGCACAGAAACGTCGGCTGGCTTGGTAAGGACTAGAACCAGTGATGTTCTTGCTGTGAGGCAACAATGCTAACCACTGGGCCACCATGCCACCCATCTAGGAAAGGAGGGGGAGTAGGGGTGGAAGGGAGGATTCTTCAAAATGAACATTGATGTTATATGGAACTTAGGGTATTTATAGTGGGTTAGGAATCATCTGATTGGTGAATCATAAATTGGATAATGCGGGACCAGGCGCAAGCAATCATAAGTATGTGATCCTGTCGAAATTAGTTTATAAATAAACTCCACTTAATAATATTTTAACACCAAAATGCAACATGCAGTTATGTTAAAAGAAGAGTGTTTTGCACTGCTGTGCTGATTATAAAACAGCATGTACAGGATAATTGTAGTAAATGCGTAAAAATCCCCCTTTATGCTCAACAAAATGAAAATATTAATAAACATACAAATAAATTACTCACAATTGTGCGAGATTGTCTCTAATTTTTGACATTCCCCCCTCAGAATTTAGTTTATTTGCAATTTAACTTTTTAAAATCTGCACATATATATAAATATATATATAAAATCAAGACTTATAATATTTAATAGCCATTTTACCTTAATTCAATGATTTTAAATTTAAATTTAGAAGGAATCTGGCATTAAATATATGTAGATATCGTTTTATTAAGAGAGATTTTTTTCTAAAATTCAGCATTAAGTGCATAAATTTTTTTATGCTTTAATGCCTGATTTCAACCATATTTTTTCACCAAAAAAGTAAAACACATTGCGTTAAATCACCCTTTACCCACAACAAAATGAAAATATTATTAATAGACAAACAAATACATAAAAAATAAATTACATACAATTCTGTCTCAAAATTATGACTTCCACCCCCAAAATTTTGTTTATTTGCAATTTAACTTTAAAATCTGCACACTGATTACATATCTCATATATGGGATTATATATTATATATAAAATATATATAAAATCAAAACTTATAATATTTGAAAGCCATTTTACCTCAATTAAATTATTTAAAAAAATTTAGAAGATATCTGGTGTTACATACAGATATATA
>CAIGQZ010000253.1:4672861-4689841 GCA_903798205.1 Danio tinwini
CACACACACACACACACACACACACACACACACACACACACACACACACACACAACAAATTGATGTAGATTTAACATAAAAAAATGAAGTTGCCCCAATGAAATCTCAAAAATTGAACGAGCAAAACAAAATATTTTTTGAGTGTATACTGTATAATTTTTGTATTTGCAATATTTCAAAATATATGTTGCATATATGGCATATATTTTAAATGCAAATATGAACTCGTATATGTAGTTTGCATATATTTTCATATATCCGATTTCTGTATAGAGATAGATTTGAGCTCTGAATAGTCTTGGGTTTTTGGCAGAAATGGCAGAGTCAGCTGCCCTTAATCTGGCCAGGCAGTTCTGCCAGAAACTGAATATCATGGTCACTATAGCTTCTGTAAAAGAGGCAGACAAGCAATCACCTCCTTTAATCAGATCTACAGTTTTGACTCTGTAAATCAGACTGTCAGGATGTTTGACCTAAAAGCAATATCTGATCTCTTTTGTCGTGTATGGGTGGATTCATTGGGCACTAATGTTTCAGGATTAGCCCTATTTGATTAAGCCTCTTAGTTTCATCTTGTATCATGAGCTTATTAAAGCTTTCCTGAATATAACTGAACAAATTGGTTTACTTGAATGCGGAGGCCAACATTATAGATAAATATATCTGCTAAATTGGCATATTGCTAAATCTAATGTTTTACAGTATGTCCCATGTTATTTAGGCAATCTTTTTTTTTGTATAGCGTAATTTTCATTGTTTGTACTGTTTCATTGTTTGCAGATATCCATCCAAAATGGGCACCACACATCTGGCAGTCATTAGCACCATCTTGTGCTCAGGTAATTCACTGAATAAAATAACGCATTCATATGACAATTTTGGTTTCGTGGTTAATTTGTAATCATTTGTATGACCTCATTTGTATTTTTACTACTATTTGCTCATAATAAGGAGTAGGGTTAGGGGTGATTAAAATTGACCTCCCTTTAGAAATTGAAAATTTTTATACAAATGAAATTGTATGGATTTGTGCAAAATAGCCACTTTTCTGGCAATAAATAAAATAGTCAAGTCAAGTTGAGCTTCATTGTCATTGCACTGCATGCGTGGACATACAGTGGAACGAAATATCATATCTCAAAGGACCACAGTGCTACATAAATAAACATACTTATAAATATGAACACAACACTCGACATAAGTGCTATTTTAAACCTATACATAGCAAATATACTGGAGCAGTAAACTATACTAACTACTAACTATGTATATACTACCAACACATGCTCGTTCTGAAAACGTAGCCCTATATACATTTCTGGAGATCGCAAATTATGTAGCCAGAGGTACGTATTGCTGCATTTTGTCTTTAAAACCGAACCCTACGAGGCGGTATGACACAGTTCCTGACTGCTTACCTCCGTATGGACGGCTTTCCCGCTGTTACCAGTTTGTCCAGTAGCTCGCCATGTATGTCGGCAGATTTGGGACGCAGAGAGGAGTTGACCATAACAACGGGGTTCGAGTTTGGTTAACAACAGGTTGGGTGTAGGGAAGGAGGTGGGTGGGTCAGTCGATCAGTCAGTCAGTCAGTCGACAGCAGCCTCAGGTGGATTTATGAAGAACAGCAGGCATTAATGGTACTCCCGAGGGAAATTTGAGATCTCAGCGTACACATCGGCCTCTGGTTGATTCGCGAAAACAAAAACTGCAAAAAAAAAACAACGTATCTCCAGAAATGTATAGCGGTATGTTTTCAGAATGAGCCTGAGTTGGATACTACACATACTTAAATATACACAAAACCTAAGGCATACTATACAAGTACTTTTACATACAACATAATTTTATTGTGCAAGATATTGTGCAAAAGAGGTATTTTATGGTTGGAGAAGACAAATAGTGCCACATGATTTGTGGTATGTTCACAAATAAACACTGTTATTCTTATTGAGTCCTTGTAAGTTTAAGCCAAGTGTCCGGTGCATATAGAAAGAGAAAATGTTTCTACGGGTGGTTTGTCAAACCCACTCACCTGTGTGAGGCACACTCAGAAATGCACAATGTTTTTCTAAAGATATGGAGTGATTGTAAGAAAGTGTCTGGTACAAATGTCTGGGAAAGTGTCAGAGAAATGAGAGAGTGTGTTTTCTGCAGGTGGTTTGTCAAGTCCACTCACCTGTGCAGGGCACACTCAGAATTGCCTAATTCTATTTGTATGTGGGCGACACGGTGGCTTAGTGGTCGCTGGTGGCATTTCTGTGTGGAGTTTGCATGTTTTTTTTGTGTTTGCGTAAGTTTCCTCCAGGTGCTCCGGTTTCCCCCTGAGTCCAAATACATGCCCTAAAGGGGAATTGGGTAAACTAAATCGGCCACAGTGAATAAGTGAATGTGAGAGTGTATGGGTGTTTCCCAGTACTGGGTTGTGGCTGGAAGGGCATCCGCTGCATAAAACATATGCTGAAATAGTTGGTGGCTCATTCTGCTTGGCGACCCCTGATAAATAAGGGACTAAGCCGAAGGAAAATTAATGAATAAATATTATTATGCGATAATAATAGAATAGTAATAGAAACACTTACATTTCCTCACGGCATCAGGCTAGGAAAAAAAACACATTTCTGATGGAGGCAGACACAATTAAATGTAGAGACAGCAAACACAAGACCTTGCTTTTCATTTGCATAGTTCTCTTAATCGCTTTATTTCACGAGGGCAACATTTGCAGCATCGTTTATCTTAAGATGTTGGGCTGAAAGTGCACAGTTGGCAGTTTGACATGGCAGCATTCCTAGTCCTTTCATATTGTTAGTGCTGCAGAGAAGGCAGACCTGCACGCTGTCGTCCCTGATAAAACTCATTCACTATTAACTCTAGGTGTATTTTTGTTGCCCGCAAAGGAGGCATGTATTTTTAGAACCTGTATGTTCAGGCTTGTGGTGCTTTAAGAGCATACATATCCTTTTGTTTTTGTCCTTTTAATCAATTATGATTTGTTCACCCCAAAATTTATATTCTGTCAGCATTTATTAACCCCTTTATTGTTCTAAACCAATTTGAGTTTCTTTCTACTGTTGAACAAAAGTGAAGATATGAATAAGGCTGCAAACAGTTAGCCATTGATCTCCATAGTAATTTCACCCTTCTATGGATGTGAAATATGCTACCGATTTTCAACATTCTTCGAAATATCTTATTTTGTGTTCAACAGAAGACAGAAACTGCTTTAAGGGGGAGTACATTTTTATATTTGGGTGAGCTATCTCTTTAAGACTGAATTGGTTCTACATTAGATTGTTAATCTGAATTTTGTTTACATAAATGTAATATTTATGTAATGTTTACATAAATGTATATATATGTATATGGAGAGAGAGCAAGACACTCATCTCCTTGTCACTCTCCTTCATAACTGCTGATTTTCAACTCAAAAGTAATTCAAATAGTTGAATCTATAAGGACAAATACATTGTCATATCGATAAGCTAAATCTGATCTAATAGAAATTTGATCAGTCACTGAGCAAAAAGATGCTTTCATATTGGCTGTGGCTTTCTGAACAGTTTAGAGTATTAAAATAGTGTGTACTGTTATCATTTGTTTTCTAAAACCTGATGTTATCTGATATTATAAATCACACAAATTAGGTAAAATGATCAAGAGTCACTCAATGATTTCTTTATGGATTTGTATTGATTGTTGACTGCATGAATGAAGACCAAAACAGGCTTTTCTTACTTAGGGACCTATGATACACCTGGCGCAATAAGGCGCAAGACTTGTTTGACCCAACGTGTTGCTATTTTCAGACCAGCGCAACCTTAATTTTGCGTACAACACAGTTTCCTTATCCACAAAAGAGAGAAATAGTGAAAGTAAAGGCTGAATGGAGGAGGCTCATTCTTTACCCTCGTGCTGCAGATGGTCTGTGTAATAACGTTCACGGCCACCTGGCCGCCGGGAAGAAGGAGGCGGAGAACCGACGCGGTTTTAAATAAATATTTATTAATAAAAGGGACGGCAGCTCCTCACGGAGACTGCCGTCTAAATCAAAACAAACAGACGGCAGCTCCTCACGGAGACTGCCGTCAAACTGAAAGCAAAAGTAATATGTCCGGACCCGGTCCTCTCTCTCTGTCCTCTGCCATCGTTCCTCCTCTTATAGTCCAGAGCTCCTTCCGTGGGATTGAAGGCAGGTGCGTGCCACAGGTGCATCTCATCTGTGGCGGGCCTCGTTTCGCTCCCACGGCTCTCAGCCACGCCCCCTCGCCACAGTCTGTTTAACTGTTTTCTCGCTAGTGAAGCTTTCAGTTTTTTCCACTTACAAAGTCCGCCATGTAAATAACATATGCATCATGGCGTGATGCAGCTGACTGTTAAAGGGAATGGGAGATCAGACTCTGATTGGTTTATTCTCAAAACACACCTAGAACTCATTGAGAGAATAAGCACAACTCTGTTATAACATTTGCCGTGGCGCAGAGCGTATTTTTCCATCCTTAAAATAGCAAAAGTGAATTCGGACACGTCCTTAATGCTTTTGCGCCATGAACTTTAGACTTTGCACCTAGACCATTAAAATAGAGCCCTTAGAGTTTGTCTTGTTTCTAGTCCAAATATCTAAACCATCTTAAATAAAGAAGCATTTTATAAATAAATAAAAAAATAGTGTTTGTTTTTTAAAAATATTAAAGTAAAACTCAATTTATATTGATATTGGTCAATCCTATATAAATCACCTACAAGTGGTCCAAAACGCTGCTGCTAGACTTCTTATTGGCACTTTTAATTTTGAGCCCATTACCCTCATCTTACTCTCTCTGTGCTGGTTGCTGGTATGTTTAAGAATAGAGTTTAAAATTTTACTCTTTGTTTTTAAGGTTGTAAATGGTCTAGCACCTTCTTATCTATGGGAAATTGTGACTGTTAATATATCTGCTAGATGTTTAAAGTCATTAAGTCAGAAATGGTTAAAAGTTCCCAGATCAAAGTTAAAGAAAAAAGAAGAGCGGGCCTTTTTCATTGTGGGCCCCAAATTGTGGAACGGTCCACCTCTCTCTGTTAGAATAATCTCTACTGAATCTGTGTTCAAGGGGAAACTGAAACTTCACCTTTTAGAAAAGGCTTTTGATACCGGAGTTAGCTGAGCTTGCTGTTTTTTTGTTTTATGTTGTATGTATTGTATATTGTTTTATTCCTTTGATCTTATTTGATAATTTTTAACACAACTTGTGTACAGCACAGTGGTCAACACCTGTTGTTACATTGCGCTTTATATATAAAGTAAGTCTAAATCTAAAAATTAAGGAGGATTTCCTCAAAACAAGCAAAATAATCTGCCAATGGGGTAAATAAAATTAATTTAATTTCAAACTAAAAGCAAGAATACTTTGCTTAAACCTCATTGGCAGATTATTTAGTTTGTTTTAAGGAGAAACCTACTTAATTCTGACTTATAATTTCTGAAAACAAAACAATATTTCTTTTACTTGTCAAGAAAATACTTGTTTTAGATATTTGAACTAGAAAAAGACAAAAACTCCAAGTAAGAAAATATTTGTTTTCCAGTGCATTTCCTCTGTCACACTTTCCTATTTACTTTTAAATTGACTATTTATTCTTTCCTATTTTTTACAGTTTGGTCATCAACGATTAAAGGTAAGGTTGAAAATCTTCTCAGTTTTCAGTATAATCAAATGCAAAGCAAAGGCCACACTTTTCAACAAGGTTTTATTAGTAAATGTGTTTACTAACATGAACTACTTATGAAAAATAATTGTAGAGCATTCAAAGTTCAATGCAAAGGGAGACATTGGCTTTTACAGAGTTAGCATAGACTGATTTTACGCGGCCGCCCTTAAAAAAGCGAAATCGAGGCTGTGGTGGGAAGAAAAAACCCGGAAGTATAGCCTGAGTCACACAGGAATGTTGTGTACCTGGCAGCGAAGAGAAAGCGACACAAATATAACATTTCACTGTCTTCCGAGTGACCCGAAGGTCCGTTCTGAATGGAAAGTGAAAATAAAACGGCATATCGGACCTCATTTTCAGCTAAGTTAAGGGAAATGCCACTAGTTAGCTAACGTTTTCTTTCCCAAACAAACGTTTTAGCTGCCATTTATCAAACTCAAGTTAATGAACTGATTCTTTCACTATATTAGACCTGTCAAGAAAATTTTGTTAGTGAAATTGATAAAAACTGTCAATTTCCCATGAACATAAGCACTGTTGAACGCAACAGCACTGATTTGCCATTGTGTTCATGTGCTCAACAGAAAAGACTGTGATTGGCCATGGAGGTCATCAGTTCACCGCACTTCACCTCTGTTTACCCAGTGCAAACACAGACGAGCGATCGGCTGATGACTCGGCTGATCTTTGCGGCTTTAAAACACTCCACTGTTCGTGCATCTGTGTTTGCACTCAGTAAAGTGCGGTGAACTGATTACCTTGATCAGAGCCAATCACAGTCATTTCTGTTGAGCACTGGTGAATATGGCAAATCAGCTGCTTAAGAACGCTCTCAGCGGCGCTTAAATGTTAGCAGGAGATGGACTTTTTTTTTTATTCAGTACCGGGACAACACTATTACAGGCTATATACTATATACAGTGCTACAGAGGACTGCGTTGTTTTATTGCTCACCGGGTTACATAGGCTAAAGCAAGCAGGGAAGCCCCCACTGTGTTTACCTGCTGCCATGAACTGAAGCCCAGGAGGAGAGATTATGATGTTGTTTGATGCCTAATATGCTTTTCATTGTTTAAATTAAACTGAACTGAATGATATTAATGTGATGTTTACACCATATCAGGATTTTGAAATGGCGGCAACAGCTGGAGGTTTGTAGTCCACAGCATGTTGTTGCAATGTTTATAGTGCTGATCCTATACTTCCAGGTTTCTTTCCACCGCAGCCTCGCTTTGGTTCTTTAAAATGGCGGCTGTGTGAAATAAGCGTATAGCGAAGCTCACAGTAAACAAAGTTTGTGGACTACAAAAAAATACATCCAGGTTAATGATGTCATAAACCCTTCAGGATACGCACATACACCCTGCGCAGCAAAGGGGTGTGGCCAGAGGTGCTGTAATGTTATAACAGAGACTCTTCCTGGTGGTGTGGAGCTGATCTGCGAATCACAGAATAATATGTTAGCTGACCAATCAGAGCCTCTTGAGGGCAGGCCTTTCAGAGGAACTAGGAAATATGACAGTCATTTTCATGTTAGCTGAGAAGCTATATTCAATTCAATTCACCTTTATTTGTATAGCGCTTATACAATGTAGATTGTGTCAAAGCAGCTTCACATTCAATATTATAGTAAATTGAAACAGTGTCAATTCGATTTTTAGAGTTTCAGATCAGTTCAGTTCAGTTTAGCTTAGTTCAGTGTGGGTTAATAATCACTACTGAGAGTCCAAACACTGAAGAGCAATTCCATCGATGCGCAGCTCTACAGATCCCGAACCATGCAAGCCAGTGGTGACAGCGGCAAGGAAAAAACTTTACCAATTGGCGAAAGTGAAGAATTTAAAAAACCTCGAGCTATAGATAATCTATATATAATCTTCTATAGATTATATAGATTTTCTACAAGTGAAGCATGAGGACATGCTTTGCATCATATAAACACAACCAAGCCTTAAAAACACACTCTGGACCACCCCTTTAACATTAGCTAATGCACTATGAGTTAACATGAACTAACAAGGAACAACTGTATTTTCATTAACTGTAATAAATGTATTGTTCATTGTCTGTTTATGTTAGTAAATGCATAAACTGATATAACCTTATTGTGAAGTGTTACCAATATAAATTATATTGTTTGTCCACAGCATTCAAAAACTTTTTTTTCTTCATCACTGTGTAGCTAAAGATGAACACCGTGTTGCTTTCTTTGGAGAGGACGTGCATATTCCTCTGTCGGCTTTAGACACAGCAGTGGTGGTGTTCAAACCAAGAACACAGCCAGTGCTAGAGAAGATTTACCTGCAGAACGGTGTAATTCAGGACACAAGAGTCAAACTGAACAAACACATCAACCACCTGATCCTGGAGGATGTAGGCGAGGAGGATGAGGGCACTTACATGGTGAAGAACTCTGCAGCGCCAGCCGATGTCAAACGAATCGCGCTAATTGTCAGAGGTAGGTTATAATAGCAATATTAAAGATATTAGATATAAAGAAGGTTGGCATGGTGGCTTAGTGGCTAGCACTGTTGCCTCACAGCAAGAAGGTCGCTGGTTTGAGTCCCGGCTGGGCCAGTTGGCATTTCTGTGTGGTTTCATGTTCTTCTCATGCTGGCATGAGTTTTACTCCGGGCGCTCCAGTTTCCCCCAGAGTCCAAAAACATGCGCTATAGGGGAATTGAATAAACTGTTGGCTGTAAAATATGAGTGTGTGTGTTTCCTAGTACTGGGTTGCAGCTGGAAGGGCATCCGCTGTGTAAAACATATGCTGGAATAGTTGGCAGTTAATTCCTCTGTGGCGACCACTGATAAACCAGAGACTAAGCAGAAGGAAAATGAATGACTGAATGAGATATAAATATTTAAGGAAAAGTTCACCCAAAAATAAAATGTACTTAATGACCCACCCTCAAGTGCTTATTAATTTTCTTTCTTCTGTTAAACAAAAGAGATGATGTTTTAAAGAAAACTGAAAATCTGTAACCATTGACTTCTATAGCAGGAAAAACAATGGAAGTCAATGGTTACAGGTTTCCAGCTTTCTTCAAAGTATCTTCTTTTGTGTTCAACAGATGAAAGAAACTAAAAGAAAGGTTTGGAACAAGGGACGAGTGAGTAAATGATGATAAAATGTAAATTTTTTGGGTAAACTATCTCTTTAAAAGTATTAGATACTTGAAAATGTTAATTATTCATGTCTTCGTTGTCAAATGAAATCAAGTTTTTTTAGAAACCATGATACACTCAAGAGTTTGAGGCTAGTAATTTAAATAGTTTTTTTTTAACAATGATGCCATCAGTTGATGAAATACACTGTAAAATGCTGGGTTCCACACAATTGATTTGTGTTGGGAATTAAGTTAACTTGTTAGTTTTTTTTTTACTAATTTAAGTGGATTGAACAAAAAGAAAACAAAGTTCTCCAAACAAAAGACCTCAAAAAGTTTGTTGCTTCAGCTTATTTTAAATAGGTAGTTTTGCAGACATCATTTTTGAGTGTACTTTTATAATCATTTAAAAGATTCACGTTAATGTTTTGTAGCCATTATTTTATTTTATATTCATCAAAGAAAAGAATGCATAATAATGACCATTTTTTAAAACTAAGCAGCAGTAATAATGAACTGAGTAGTAAATCAGCAGATTACATTTTTCATTTTATATGTAGTCATTTACATTTAGTGAATAGTTTAATCCAAAGTGACTTACAATGAAAAATGAAACATGCAATTCATCATAAGGAGGTAAATAATCATGTGAAGTGATAGTAATACAAAGTTTTAAGCACTGTCTAGATACAAATGCTTACTAGGTGGATTCCTGTAATATGAAAAAAAAAATCAACTCAAAAAGGTTTTACTTTATATTCATGGTGGGATTGGTCCTTCTGCTGGCACTAGATCACAGGTAAAAAAAAATCTGAATAATTTATATTTTTCTGTTATACAGGATACTGTCAAAAAATAGCACAGCTATTTAAAGGGATAGTTCACCCAAAAGCAAATATTGCCTTATTGTTTACTCAAAATCAGGTGATTCTAAACCTTTTATTTAGTATTTTTTGCTACTACTTTACATGTCAAGGGCTGCTTTTTTACCTATTTACCATTTTTCTAAATATATTTTTTTGTGTTCACCAGAAGAAAGAAATTAATTAAAAGTTTAGAACCACTTGTTTATGAGTTAATGGTGAGATTTTCTTTTCATTTTTAAGTGAACTATGCAACTAATGCATCTCAATGGACTTTAAAACTAGGGAACAATCTACAATTTAGCAAAGAAATTTAAAGTTACTGCAAAGTACTTTAAATTGTTATATATTTAAAGTCAGAATTATTAGCCGCCCTTTGATTTTTTTTCTTTTTTAAATATTTCCCAAATGATGTTTAACAGAGCAAGGAAATTTTCACAGTATGTCTGATTATATTTTTTTCTTCTGGAGAAAGTCTTATTTGTTTTATTTAGTTTTTAATGTTTAAAAACCCATTTTAAGGTCAAAATTAATAGCCCCTTTAAGCAATTTTTTTTCAATAGTCTACAGAACAAACCATCATTATACAATAACTTGCCTAATTACCCTAACCTGCATAGTTAACCTAATTAATCTAGTTAAGCCTTTAAATGTCACTTTAATTTATTTTTTTTATTAAAGTATGCAACGAATACACAAAATGGAATTGCATACAAAGAAAACAAAACAACAACAAAAACGTAAGAAAAACAACAACAAAACAACGTCACTTTAAGCTGTTTAGAAGTGTCTTGTAGAATATCAAGTAAAATATTATTTACTGTCATCATGACAAAGATAAAATAAATCAGTTATAAGAAATGAGTTATTAAAACTATTATGTTTAGAAATGTGTTGTAAAAATCTTCTCTCCGCAAACAGAAATTGGGGAAAAAATAAACAAGGAGCTAATAATTCAGGGGGGCTAATAATTCTGACTTCAACTGTATATAGTTTTATGCAAAAGTTTGTGGCTGCATAGTAATGTGATCTTTCTTTATTAGAGAAGATCGCAGCGATATACCATTCGGTTTTCTAGAAAAAGCAAGATAATGTCATGTTTTTCAGACTGAAATCCATAATGTAGCAGTATTGAGATGTGTAAAATTAAACTGAAACTGAAAAATAGGCTATGCAAAAGTTTGGGCACCCTCTCTTTTGTGTGGATTTCAAACCTGTAGTCACTTAGTGCTGATTGATTACAACACAAAATTGGTTTTGAGTGCCTCATTGAACCTTAACAATCCTAATACAGGTGCAACCAATCATGAAATACAAATATATGTAATTTTTTTTAATTGTGTCTTCATAATGTCTGTTTGCTGTACATTTTTTGACTGCTGTAACCTTATAGTTGTGCAACCAATAGTTGTGATTATTGTTCATGGTACAATCGATTTCGAGTTTTTTGTTTTCCACAAACTGTAGTGTTTTTGTTGAAGTGTCTAGGTTATTTTGTAAAGCGCTGTTGGTTCCACATCTACAATGCATTCATATTGTTGAAAGATTACTTGTTACATTGCATATCAACTTAATAAAATGTTCTTTAATTTGGATCTCCACTGTATTTTCTTCCAGACTGCGCACTGGAGACTGTGGTGAAATTCGGAGAGACGTATCACATCCCAATAAGCCCTACGATTGGTCCCTACACCCTTCAATTCAGGCCTGGAGTTCAGACTGCACTTGAGCAGACCACAGAAGAGCCCCCTGTGCTTCTCATCAACCAGACCGGTGTCAAATCGGAGGGATACGAGAACCGGCTCACTGTGGGGGAGAAGAGGGTCAGCCTGCATGTAGTCACAGGAGCCGATGAGGGCAGCTACACCATCGTGGACATAGACGGAAAAGTCAGAATGAGGGCCTGCCTCAACGTGAAAGGTGAAAAATGATCCTTTGTTAATGCATTATGAGGAGTTTTACAGCACCTGAAAAAGGAACAAGCTTGCATGACTGAAGTGTCAATGTTTGAAACGACAGAGGTCAAATAGATTATGTGAAGGAAATACAAAGAACAATAGGACATGACAACATTGATGAGCATTATTAGGCTCATGTCACATGTCAGCTCTTGTTTAGTTCATGTTGGTGGAAGTTTGCCTGATTTATCATGTAGCATCATCTGTCTGCCAAAATGAGCATCCTGATTGGCTGTTGAGCTATGAATCGGTCCATGAGAACAAAAGGTTTAGTGATGAATTATCAGATTAACAGACATATTAGCATGAGCGAATACTTCTGTGGTGAGCAAGAAGTACTTTGAAAATGCTGCATCAGGGCTATTCAATTAGTTTGTCATGGGGGCCAGTTCATGAAAAGCATCCCAAACGAAGGGCCGGAGAGATATGACTTGCAATATAAGTGATGATACAACAGCATAGGAGCCCATATGTTGTATTTTTACTCCTTAAGACACCCACGTTGTATTTTTCTACATTAAAATGTTAATATATAGTATTTTGAAACTATATAACATCACCGCATTGTGCAAACACCTTTTTTTTTTTTTTTTACAAACATTCAAATGTGTTTCAGAGCCCAACAATAGCAGTGCATTGCTTAAGTAGGCTTTTTCTACATTCAGACACATTCATATGTTAGGTTTTAATCTGCATAACAATATGGATGCAACAATTATAGAGTATTAATAGTCTGAAGAATAATCATGGCTTCACTGTTATCACGTCTAATGTAAATTTAAGCTTTATATTAGCTAGATTTAGATCTGGACATCCCTAACTAATAACTAAATATTTGAAAAGGCATTTTTATTAACAATAGTTTTTATGCTGTAGGCTTTTCTGTGCTTATAGGGCTACACAATTATGTGTGTGTTTATAAAAAGGAAGAGAGAAAATAATAATATTATAAAAGTGGTTATGAAGGTCAACACCAATATTTAGATTAACTGTTGTTATCATGTGCGTTCATACATACATTCATTCATTCATTCATTTTCTTTTCGGCTTAGTCCCTTTATTAATCCGGGGTCACCACAGCGGAATGAACCGCCAACTTATCCAGCACGATTTTACCATCTCTAAACCATCTCTGGGAAGACATACATACAAAATAATTTTAATAATAATTCGTCTAACATATCTTTTGTTTACATTACACTGAAAGGCACGCACAACTCTCACGGCTACAGCATGAGATGTTTTCTACTGCATGCGCCTGGAAAGCCGCGAGCGCGTTGCTCCGCTTGCGCCCGCATATTGGCATCTATTCGTACATTAGAAATAACAAACTTGCACGCGGTAAAGACGAGATATGGGAACGGCCCACTGCAGCTGCTATAGTTAATCCGCTGTGCGTGCTATTAGCCTGGGTGTACAAGCTCAGACCTTTCAAAACTATAGCGCACAGTTGGCAACTTGGCATAACTATGTTCAATTGCAGCAGCTTCACTCCGTGCAACAGAAATGCAGCTTAGAGAAGCCTTTACGATTAATTAACCGTGACGAATTAAAGCGCAGTTAATAGTGAAATCGGCTAATAGTTGCATCCCTAATAACGGTATCAGTGCATTGTACAAAAGGGAAAAGGTCTTTTCTACAAACATATTCAAATGTTTTTGGCTGCTCGCGCCACTTGCTTAATGTCAGGTGACTCGCGCTCTGCGCAACTCGTGCTGTATTAAACAGACTCACATCACTTTATAACTATAGCGGCTTTTTTTGACTGAACTAAATATATTTTTGATGTGTTGGTCACACTATTTGGAGGGCCGGAACAAATTGCCTCGGGGGCCGGGTACGGCCTGTGGGCCGCCAATTGAATAGCCTTGTTCTACATACACACTGCTTTGTTTATGGTTTGTATGTGTGCAGCACTAGTTCTGGTTTTCCTATGTGGAATGATTATACAGACTAATACTGCCACCTGCAGGTGTGGAAAATTGCATATTTGCACGTAGGTTCAGTACTCTTATTATTGTTTTAGTCGGCTGTCATCTGTTTGGTGTGTTCACACCGTGTATATGCGGTTTGGCTGTTCATCCACATCGAAACGCAGTATCAGGTGACTGAAACCAGAGTATGTGAGTAGAGTAAAGTGTAAAAAGGAGTGGAACAGCGTAATTTTCTCCAGAGCACAGAGTGGATCTTTTGATAGTCTGACCATCAGGTTTTTCTTTCAGTCCAAGCACACTCTGGCACAGCTCCATCGTAAACACAGCAGATACTGTTTTGATGATTTAGTGTAGAACCAACCAACCAACCATTTGGAGAATTAGTTAATAATAATCCTTATGAAATACATAATCTACAAATTAAACGACTGTGATAGCATTACTGAAAAAAGCTGAATCATTCATTCATTTATTTTCTTTCGGGTTAGTTCCTTATTGGGGTTAACACAGTGGAATGAACCATCAACTATTCCAGAATATGTTTTACGCAGCGGATGCCCTTCTAGCTGCAACCCAGTACTGGGAAATACCCATACACTCTTACATTCACACACACACTCATACACTACGGCCAGTTTTGTTTACCCAACTCACCTATAGCGCATGTCTTTGGACAGTGGGGGAAACCGGAGCACCCAGTGGAAACCCACGGAGACACAGTCAAACCTCACACAGAAACGCCAACTGCCGGCAGCTAGCTCTCTGCAACTCTCACATGGTCGCCCACTGAAGCTAAGCAGGGCTGCACCCGGTCAGTAACTGGATGGGAGACCTCATGGGAAAGTGAGGTTGCTGCTGGAAGTGGTGTTAGTGAGGCCTCTCAACCTGCGGTCTGTATGGGTCCTAATGCCCCAGTATAGTGACGGGGACTCTATACTGCTCAGAGAGCGCCGTCTTTTGGTTGAGACGTTAAACTGAGGTTCCGACTTGCTGTGGTCATTAAAAATTCCAGGATGTTCTTCGAAAAAAAGACTAGGGGTTTAACCCCGGCATCCTGGCTAAATCTGCCCACTTACCTCTGTTCATCATGGCCATTATCATAATTGGCTTCATCACACTGTCTTCTCACCACCAATCAGCTAGTGTGTGGTGTGCGGTCTGGCGCAAAATGGCTGCCGTTGCGTCATCCAGGTGGATGCTGCACACTGTTGGTGGATAAGGAGATTCCCCTCAATGTGTTAAGCGCTTTGAGTGCTCAGAAAAGCACTATATAAATGTAAGGAATTATTATTAATTATTAACTGGCCCTGCCGAGACTCGAACCAGCAACCTTCTTGCTTTGAGGTGACAGTGCTAAACACTGAGCCACCATGCCACCAAAAAGCTAAATCCTATGTGCATAATGATTTTTGCATAATGATCACTCCACACCAAGCTAAAGCTTACTTAATTTACAAAATGTATGTATATTAATGCAATACTATAAGTAAACAAACCTATTATAGGCTGTAGCTTATACTTTAAATGAAAAGAGCGCCACCTCTCATACTCTGAAACTGAAACTTTCTAAAAGCTCCAACCAGGGTGAAGATTTTCAGAAACTCTGGTTACTATGTGGTGTTCTTGAAAACCTTCACCCTTCATTTGGACCTGCACACTGTTTTTTCCTTTCTGATTGGCCAACAGAGCTTTATTCGAATTCTGGGTTCACACAAAATGAGGTAGATGTGCTTCACTTGAGGCGAATTCCACGCATTCATGGCTCAGCACGACAGTAATTCTCCTGTTTACACGTTTGCATTTTACTTTGTACTGTAATTTACTTGTGCAAATTCTTAATTGATGTGAACCCAGCATAAAAGGATTTTATCGCCATCTGTTGGTTTGGCGAGCCCTTAAACTTTTGAGTTTGCATGTCAAGAGATAATGTTTTTTAATGAAAGCAGGGAAAACTCAGTTTGTAAAAATAACCATGTACATGTGATGGCCACAGTTGACATGAGGCAACAACACAGTTGGTTTTCATCATCTCTTGTTCTTTGACATCACATTGGTGTGTCCTAGGTTTAAGGTTAAAATAACTAAGCATTGCAAGATAGTCCTTGTGTGACCAGCATCCCATTTGAAAAGGCTGCATCATATGAAGGCTGATTGCCTCATTATGGTGTAATGAAGCCTGTCCTTATCCAGACGCTCCATCACATGCAGCCTCCAAACACATCCATTGTTTCCTGGGTAATTAAGGATTCAACTGATAGATCTTTTGTGGCCCAGACTATCCCAGGGATCATTGCACACAAGTGATGATTAACTGTTTTGAGAAAATTTTTGAAATAAGTACTGTAGATTAGTATATTTGTACACCTATTTTTTAACATGTACTGTACACTCTGTATTAGAGCACATTCAAATTAGGCATGTTTTCAGGCAGTGCAATATCATTTTATCAGCATTTTAAAAATATTAAGTATAAATGTTTCTGTCGTTTGTCAATCACATGCATATATGCAAATTACATATATGAAATAAAAGTTTATATTTAGATTTCATATATATGAAATATTTATTATAGGGATGGGGCGATTAATCGAAAAGTAATTGAAATTGACGTTCAGAACCTATAATTGATTTCATTTTTCCAGGTCAATTACTTTCCCTACCGAATCATAGATAGTAGATAGTGTGTGTTTCCTTCAGTTAATTTAAAGTCAATTATTGCACATTTAAACATCTTTTACTTGTAATATGTGAGCATATTTACTGTACAAAACCTGTCAGTGAACTATGAGGGAAAAAATAAATCAATTAATCGAGATTTAGATTTAAGGCCAAAATCTCACAGACTTATTATATCATATAGGCAACATATATTTTGGAATAATGCAAATATGGCTGTTTATTTTTTTTTTAACCAATGGAATTACAAATATGTACATAGTTCAAATATATATACTTGTGATATATATATATATATATATATATATATATTTATATTTGGGCGACACAGTGGCACAGTAGGTAGTGCTGTCCCCTAACAGCAAGAAGGTCACTGGTTCGAGCCTCGGCTGGGTCAGTTGGCGTTTCTGTGTGGAGTTTCCATGTTCGCTCTGCGTTAGCGTGGGTTTCCTCCAGGTGCTTTGGTTTCCCCCACAGTCCAAAGAAATGCAGTACAGGTAAATTGGGTAGGCCAAATTGTCCGTAGTGTATGAGTGTGAATGAGTGTGTATGGATGTTTCCCAGAGATGGGTTGCAGCTAGAAGGGCATTCGCTGTGTGAAATGTATGCTGGATAAGTTGGCGGTTCATTTCGCTGTGGCGACCCCGGATTAATAAAGGGACTAAGCCGAAAAGAAAATGAATGAATATATATATATATATGAGAGAGAGAGAGAGAGAGAGAGAGAGAGAGAGAGAGAGAGAGAGAG
>CAIGQZ010000253.1:4689851-4703211 GCA_903798205.1 Danio tinwini
GAGAGAGAGAGAGAGAGAGAGAGAGAGAGAGAGAGAGAGAGAGAGAGAGAGATTGCATTATTTTGAAATCTCTGAATTAGGATGTATCTCATCATGACACCAGAATTCAGTAAATAGCTATTTATTATTTTACTTATTTGCTAAACGTTTACTTACAGTGAAACTTTTGCATTGAAAAGCCATGGACGGGCTGATCCTATTGCGCATCCATTTCCAGAAGCTTCCCTTTCAGATGCAAAATTGATGAGAGGAGGGTTTTTGAATAAATCATGCAACGTAATTTGCGCTCAGTTAGCCAGACTTATTTTCGGCCATTTTTTAAACACAAAAAACATGTCTTGGCACAAATTACAACCATGTTGTTATTATCCTGTTTGCAGACTAGTTTGCTCTGCTTTTTGCACTGCTTTCAACATTATGGAAACAATCTGCTGCATCTGTATTCTCAATTTTTGCATTGTCAGCTGGAGATCCTTACACTCCTATTAGGGCTTTTATGGGATTACAATCTAGCTTTAAATTTGAAAGACTAACAAAGCTTAAACTACAAACTTAACAGTAACCGTTTGCATTTTGAGATCTTTTTAACGATTGCATTTTTTTTTATATGACAGAGCACCAGATCTTTCAGCACTTGAATTACGGTGAAACGTTGAAGATCAAGCTTTATCTAGACTACACCAAGGTCAAAATGGTCTACATCTCAGACTCTGACCACAAAGAGCGTCTGATACTGGACCAGGGGGAGCTGACAGTGCCACTGGACCCCGCTATGGACGGTCGGGTGTCTGTGGATGGCTCCATGTTCTACTTGAAGAAGGTCAAAGTCGGCGACAATGGTGTCTTTCGAGTGATGGACTTTACAGGCTTTCGCATATCTGACGTCTACCTTCATGCAGAGCGTGAGTAGAGAAGGGATAGTTCACTCAAAATGGAAAATTCTTTCATCATTTACTCTTACTCGTCACAAACTTGTTTAATTTACTTTGTTTGTTGAACACAAAAGAAGTTACTTTGAAAATGTTGGAAACCTGTAATAATTGACTTCCATAGTCTTTGTTTTTCATACTATGAAAGTCAACCCAGCAGGCACAGGACGTCAACATGACTTTAGATTGATGTTGTACCCCAACATCGTGGGGACGTTGCATTTTGTTTGGAAATGAAAATCAGGTTGACGTCAGAACCCAATGTCAGGCCAATGTCAGCGTCCAACGTTCAACCTAAAATCAACCAAATATTAACGTTTAATGATGTTACAGCTTGACGTTGTGTGTATGTTACCACTATGATGTCTGTCAGACGTTGGATTTTAAATGCTTTACCAGACGAATAAACGTCAGTATTTTACGTTAATATGATGTTGGTTTAAGATGTTGGCTCGACATTGGTCACTTCCCAACACAACCTAAAATCAACCAAATATCAACGCCATTTGCCATGTCCTTAGACGCTGGCTAGACATCATGCCTCGAACATTAGTAGTAACCATAGCATCTCAGTGACTGTTGCCGGAGCCTTCATTCCTCTGTCTAATCTTGAGGCCATTGTTGGAGATCATCCACTGCAGCAATATGATCGAAAATATTTTCAAAGGGATAGCTAACAGATGTTACTATGAGCTATTAGATATGCCCATGTCATTTACACACGCACAAATGATCTCTCTTTTGTGTGTGCGTGCATTCTCTCTCTCATTCAGAGCATACTAATATAACTTTACTATTATATCTGATATAAATTGGGTCAAATATAACTGTCAGATTTTTGGGGGAAAGTTTTCAGGTGTTTTTCTAGAGGCATTTTCCAAAACTCTTTAAGGAGACACCTACAGTTAAAGTCCAAATTCTTAGCCGCCCTTTGAATTTTTTTTCTTTTTTAAATATTTCTAAATGATGTTTACCAGAGCAAGGAATTTTTTACAGTATGTCTGATAATATTTTTTCTTCTGGAGAAAGTATTATTTGTTTTATTTCGGCTTGAATAAAAGCAGTTAAAAAAAAAAACATTTTAAGGTCAATTATATATAATATATATATTTTTTATAGTCTACAGAACAAACCATCATTATACAATAACTTGCCTAATTACCCTAACCTGCCTAGTTAACCTAATTAACCTAGTTAAGCCTTTAAATGTCACTTTAAGCTGTATAGAAGTATCTTAAAGAATATCTAGTCAAATATTATTTACTGTCATCATGGCAAAGATAAAATAACTCAGTTATTAGAAATGAGTTATTAAAACTATTATGTTTAGAAATGTGTTGAGAAAATCTTCTCTCCCTTAAACAGAAATTGGGGGAAAATAAACGGGGGGCTAATAATTCAGGGGGTCTAATAAAGCTGACTTCAACTGTATATCTTAATTTTTCTCTTCTTATTTTTTAAAATATTTTATCTCTTTTTTTAATTCTGTTGTTTGTTTTATTATTATTATTTCCATGTATTCATATTTTCATGTTATCTTATGCATGTCTGTTTTTGAGTATGTATGTGATATTTTACCTTATTGTTTATATACTTTTTTAGTGTGTAATTATGTTTTCTTGATAATTTTTTGTCTGGTGAATTGTATCAGTGCATGATTTTTATGGCATATTATGTAAATCTATATGTATCAATATTATTTTCATTGTATTTTCTGTGTTATTTTTTGTCTGACCTTAGCTAATATATATATATATATATCACTGCAAAGATTAATACTAGTTTTAACTTGTCTATAACTTGACAAACTTCATGCAATATTTGCAGTGGTGAAAAGAGTACTGAAAAATCATACTTAAGTAAAAGTACCATTACATGCCTAATAATGTAGTGCAAGTAGAGTAAAAGTATCTGTTGTAAATATTACTCAAAGTATGAGTAAAAAGTAGCCCTTTCAAAAGTACTCAAGTAAGTAGTGAGTATTATGCTGTAACAACTGATGCATTTACATGTATTTTGTGGATGTGTGTAAGCGTAACATTCTGTAGTGCATTTAGTTATTTTCCCAGCAGGCACATAACATCATTAGATGTAAATATTAGGTTAGATTAAGGTTGTGACGTCAGGTGACCAAAATTCAATGTCTAGCCGGCGTCTAAGGACATTATTTTGATTTCCATTAACGTCGATTAATTTTAGGTTGTGTTGGAAAGTGACTAAAATCCAACATCGAGCCAACATCTATAACCAACTTCAACTTCATATTGACGTCAAAAACTGACATTTATTTGTCAGGTATGGAAACCAAAATCCAGCGTCTGATAGACGTCATAGGGGTAACATCCACACAACGTCAAGCTGTAACATCACTAGACGTTAATATTGAACTGATTTTAGGTTGAATGCTGAACATTGATGTCGGCTTGATGTTGAAACCCAGTTTTCATTTCCAACCAAAATGCAACATCCCCACTATGTTGAGGTACAACGTAAATATAACGTCATTTTGACGTCCTATGCCTGCTGGGTGTTTAAGGCCATTTCGGTCATCATACAGTCAACATCCGTCATATTCTCATCAGTGACATGTATCTAAACAGTCTCTGGGTCAATGCGTGTAAAGATTTTGAACATCTTCTTGAACACTTTTAATGCTTCCAAACAGTTTGCTGCAATTATTAATCACCCTTGTCTTGAGGTAGTTCATTATGAGGCAATTTACCTTCTATGTGCGATTTGATTGGACAGAAATCAAAGGACTGATTTTTGAAGGTTGACTGCAGGTTGAAGGAAAGTAGTGGAGTAAAAGTACCAATACTGCACTAAAAATGCACTCAAGGGAAAGTAAAAGTCCTAATTTTTAAACCACTTAGTAAATTACAATTTCTGAAAAAAAAAACAGTTCAATTAAAGTAGTTTGAGTCTTTGTAATTTCTTAATTTACACCACTGAATATTCGGGATAACCATACTTTAAAGAATTTTAAATGCACTTTACGATCATAGTAACAGTACCGCTTCATGTTATGCATTTGCATTTCTTTAAAAATTCCAAGCCATTGTTTATCCCCTACATAAAAGTTATTCCACAATCATGAACAGAAGCTCAACAATACCTGTCTGATGCACAAGTACAAACCTCATTGGTTTATGTGGCAGCTTGTCACAGCCAATAATGAATCTCATTGGTGCTTTGAGCAAGTAAGTAAGTTTGATCCTCTGTCACCATCTTCAAATCTGTAAACATTGTTTGCTGGTCAGTGTTCAGTATATAAACAGTATATGCGGATAAAAGGCTGAATTAAAACTGACAAACAATTTTTAAAACGAATAGTCTCTTGAGAATTATATTATATAGCCATATATATTTTTATCTCTTTCTGAACATTTTAAAGTGTTTTGGGTGAATGAATTTTCTAAGAATGATGTGACAGAGATTAATTTTTGTTTCAAATATTAGTCTTTATGGATTTTGAATGACATGAAGATAACTAAATGATGACTGAATTTACATTTTGGGGCGATGTCTCCACATTAAAGAGTATTCCTTGTACCTGTGATCCTTTCTTCTTCCATCACAGCCTATAAGCTTCCCCAGCTGTATGTGGCGATCCTCTCCTTGCTGGCTCTGCTGGCGTTTCTGCTGCTGGTGTGTTTGCTGTCCTGCCTGATCAAGGTTCACCGCCGGGCCGAGAGAGCACGTAAGATCACCCTAATCGCTCAGCAGGCCGGGAAAGGCGACGGAGACGCATTCAGACAGGTAAACCAATCAACCCCTGACACCCTAGATGTACAAAAGTGAATTAGTGTTCACTTTAAGAGCCAAGATTCAATAAGAGCACACATAGATGAGAATGCACTGTATTTGAAAAGAGCACTGAAAGGCTGTAAGATAGACTACCATTCAAAAGTTTGTGGTATAGAATAAAATAAATTAAATAAAATATAAAATGAAATAAAATAGGAAACATACTTATATAAATGCTGTTCTTTTTTAGAACTTGTTTCTTGTTCGTTATTCTGACCAATTTTCGTTTTCTAATAAAAATGCTCTAAATTAAAGTATTTTTATGCTACGCTACAACAGGAATAACAACAAATCCTCAGTCCTTGTGTAACGGAGGTCAGCTAGCAAAGTGCTATGCAGGTAAACCCCACTCTGTCCTGACAGATTTTGGAGGCCATGGTCATGGTAGCCTCCTTGTTAGAGCAGCCGACTCCCATGCAAAGAATTGCTGGTTTGATCCCAGCTCAGAGCTAGTTGGGTGCAGTAGGACTGGTGGGTTACTTGTGGGGGCTCATCCGGGATGGTACACATATAGGTTTAAGGGGGTGCGTATCCACTTGTTAAGTGGTGACGTGTTGGTGACGTATGTAATACTGTTTCCAGGTCCAAGCCGCCACTCATTTGAATTGACAAAATATTTGTTTATGATCACGTTTTATTCATATCACACATCAAAGTGAATTTTATATAAAGTCATAGTGTACACAACAATCACTGGGCTTGCTGCATCACAAATACTAAATTTTTAACAATTTATAAAAAATGTATCACTTTCTGGCCATCAGATATTAGGCATGGACATATATATATTGCGATCGTGATTTTTCGAAAGTATTACAGCGCTTTATAAACGTTTATTATTAGCATTTGATGAGTCTCCTCATTCAGTTTCATAGAGCGATTGGACCCGGAAGCCCCTTCGCGTGACATCACACTTAACAAGCGGATAACGGAGGCCAGCTAGTGCAGTGCTATGCAGGTAAACCTAACTCCGCTGCCCTTTAAAGGTGCTCTAGCGACAAACACACTTGCTTTTTCCAACACAGGCTCATTCTGAAAACGTAGTCCTATGTACGTTTCTGTAGACCGCAAATTATGTAGCCAGAGGTATATGGCTGCAATTCATTTTTTAAATAGAACGCTACGGGGTGGTGCAGCGATGTTCCTTTTCGCGCTTACCAGCTGACCGCTTACCTCCGTGTACATCCAGTCAGTCAAATAGTCAGTCAGTTAACAGCGGCCTCTGGTGGGTTTACGCAATAACAGCAGGCAGGAACCGCACTCGCGAGAGAAATTCGAGATCTCAAAAAGTGTACACAGTGGCCTCTTGTGGATTTGCGAAAACAAAAACTGCAAAAATACGTACCTCCCGGGATGTATTTCGCAGCCTCTAGAAACATGTGTAGAGGTACGTTTTGAGAATGAGCCTGGGTCAGCTTTTTCTGTTTATTTTGATCAGGCTTCTTGTGATGCGAAACCACAAAATAATCAGAAATACAAATTAAAACTTTATTATTAGACTTCGTATTAAACTTTCAAAGGTTGAGCCCAACCCTCTCCTAACAGAAAAACAGTAATTGTGCATTTATTGTGCAAACTATTTTAAGGAAATTCTCAGACTTGCGTGAGCACCAGATGAGACAGAATCTTATATCTCCATTGTAATGTAAATGTTATGTAAAATGTGGTTGACAGACATGCGTGACCATTTTACACTTGCAGCACTTTTACAGCACCTCACACGAGTAGTGTTTTTTTAGACATCGTGTCAAGATAAAACTGTTTCAAGTTTTTGCACTCAGTGACATTCAATACTGTCAGTTTCACAGTAGTGAACCAATCTGAAGGACTCGATCAAGTCGAGCAAGAGTTGTGAACTTCTGTGTACCAGGTTGACATGACCTCGGCAACATGGTGGAACCACTTCTTTGTGCTGCATCAAGAATTTTCAGACACACATGGCTGCTCGGTTGTTGCACTCTTGTGGTTAGGCCTGTCATGATACGGAATTTTTGTGAAAGAAATAGTTGAGATACGTGATATTATTGTCATTTTGAGATCATTTTTTTGCTACTGATTTTATAATTATTATATAAAAGCATAATAATGCAAATACCCATAAACACTTAAAAAAATGTATTATTTGATGTTAAAAAGGTAAATGTCCTATTATATATACTATTAAATGTCCTATTAGGTAGATGTCCTATTATAAACTTTGACAGCGATGAGTAGGCCTACATGGAATCTGCGCATGCAGAAATTGGCAGATTTCCGCAGAACTTTTGGCCATCATTGAGTCTTTTTATTTACTTGTGTAAATGTGTGTAAATTTATATTGTGCAAAAACTATATTTTATTCAGTTTTTTAATTAATTTCACCAATATTATTGTGATATAACAATAATATTATTAAAATGTTCATATGATTTATTCACAATACAGTTTGTAAAGTAATATGTTCTGTCTTTTAGCAGATATAATATATAAGACTTGCTTTGTTTACCAAATAAGTAGATCTAATTGGATTTGCTTTGTAAACTTTAAATAAAAGTTCAAATGTGCTATTTGTTGATGTCATATATTATGTTTTTAGTTACTCCTAAAATCATCCTGCATAAATCCGCAGATTTAAAAAAAAAATTCCGCAAAAATAGCAAAAAATATCTGCAGATTCTGTCTGGCGCTAGCGATGAGGTAGAATGTAAATGTCATTGTAAAATGGCTTTAACGTTATTTGTGAGTATGTAAATATATATTGCAATAGCAAAAAGTATTGAGGTTATCTCTAAGTATTGCACAAGGTGATATATTGATTATTGTGACAGGCCTAGTTGTAGTCTTTTCTGCCTAACTCCAGTGACTGCACACCTGGACTGACTGTATTTGTTGTCAGAGTGCTTAAACGGAACAAATACCAATACCATTACACAACTAATATGCATAACTATTTACTTTTAAAAGCACAACTATTTTCAATATAAATGATAACAAAATGTGTATTATGACTACCAAATTGCCATTAGAATGATTTCTGAAGTATCACGTCACAGTAAAAATTAAAAAAATTCAGCTTTGCAAACTGCAATAATGATTTTAAATAACGATATTTCATGATATAATTATTTTTACTGTGTTTATGATCAAGTAAATGCAGCTTTTGGTGACCATAAAAATAGTGCTAAAACAAACCCAATAAAAAATATTAATAAAATAAAAACAGCCCTAATATTTTTGAATGGTAGTTAATCTCATGATTAAACAGTATAGTGGAAATAAAATGTTTCATTAAACGTAAGTGATCAATGTTGTTGTGTCTAAAGTCTATTTTCTGTACATTGATAATGAAATTCCTTATGTTGTCTATTAGTTTTGCGTTTAACTATACTACTTCGATGTAATTTGTAGTCTGCCTACACCCTCCTTTTTAAAGATATGTGTGTTGTTATATCCTCAAGAAACCTACTCTTTTATTTCCAGCTCTTAGAATCTTTTCAGATGTATTATTTCCAGCAGCAAAGCAATCCAGTCCTGCAAGTTACCTTTCATTACCCATCAGTCAATACAAATATAATCTCTCTGTTTGTCTGTGGAGTGCGAAGTGAGACCAAATGTGTGTTTTTCACCCAGAGACATTTATTTCGTTGCGGTGGTTAGCTTAACACTTCATCTGCGTTGCATTTCTCCTCTCTAAAGGATCATCTGATGGAGTCCCTGATGGGTGAGAGAGCTTTGCGTTCTGGTGTTGTATTTTCCTGTATAGTGCTAAGTCGATGAATATGTATTGGTGTTGTGATATAGAGCTCCCAAAGGCCTTCTGTCACTCTTTTAGTGACTGTGTTTCTGTCCATTATTCCTTTCCGTGTACCTCTCAGATCTCCTGAGATGCGTAACTTCAGGTGTATTGCACTGATTTGAAGTCTTAATATGAATAGGTATAAAGGTACAGATACACCTGTGTGTTAAAAAGCTTCTGCCGCGCTTTAACACACACATGCACATATGCAATATATATGTATATGGTGAGGTAAATATGACAGTATGTGTATGTGTGTATATGTGTGCTGACTTCTGTTTATATGCCGCAGTGTGAATGTGTACATATGGTTGGCAGCGATTAATGGAGTCATAAAGTGCTTAGTATTTGAATTAAGTCACATTTTCTATAACATTTAATCGCTTTTGCTTTGTAAATAAAGTATGTGGTACTGTAGATACAAGGCTGTGTATTGAGTATGGAATGCTAGCATGCACTGTATATACTTTTGATTTACATTTCAACTACATATTAATCTAAAACAATTGATAATCAGGTCAGAAATAAAGCGTGTTTAACATTTTCAATCCAATTTTGTGGAAAAACGTCTATTAAAAGTACACTGTAAAAAAAAATGCAGCGTTCCACACAATTCCTTCACATTGCCACGACACAAATCGATTAAGTTAACCTAGATGATTTTACAAATTGAAGTGGATTGAACATAAAACAAATAAGTTGTCCCAAAAAAACCTTAAGAATTTAGTTGTTTCAGCTCATTTTAAATAAGCAGTGTATAGTTCACTCAAAGTTGAATTATTTTATATTATTTTATAATTGATCATTTACAAGGGGCAGGTAGTGCTGTCGCCTCATAGCAAGAAGGTTGCTGGTTCGAGCCTCGGCTCGGTCAGTTGGCGTTTCTGTGTGGAGTTTGCATGTTCTCCCTGGTTCAAGCCTCAGCTGGGTCAGTTGGGGTTTCTGTGTGGAGTTTGCATGTTCTCCCTGGTTCGAGCCTCAGCTGGGTCAGTTGGGGTTTCTGTGTGGAGTTTGCATGTTCTCCCTGTGTTCGCGTGGGTTTCCTCCGGGTGCTCCGGTTTCCCCCACAGTCCAAAGACATGTGGTATAGGTGAATTGGGTAGGCTAAATTGTCCGTAGTGTATGAGCGTGAATGAGTGTGTATGGATGTTTCCCAGAGATGGGTTGCAGCTGGAAGGGCATCCGCTGCGTTAAACATATGCTGGATAAGTTGGCAGTTTATTCCGCTGTGGCGACCCCGGATTGGTAAAGGGACTAAGCCGAAAAGAAAAAGAATGAATGTTCATTTACAAGGGGCAACGCAGTGGCGCAGTAGGTAGTGCTGTTGCCTCACAGCAAGAAGGTTGCTGGTTCGAGCCTCGGCTCGGTCAGTTGGCGTTTCTTTGTGGAGTTTGCATAATCTCCCTGCGTCCGATTGGGTTTCCTCCGGGTGCTCTGGTTTCTCCCACAGTCCAAAGACATGCAGTACAGGTCAATTGTGTAGACCAAAATTGTCCGTAGTGTATGATTGTGAATGAGCGTGTATGGATGTTTCCCAGAGATGGGTTGCAGCTGGAAGGGCATCCGCTGCATAAAACATGTGCTGGATAAGTTGGCGGTTCATTCCGACCCCGGATTATTAAAGGGATTGAGCCGAAAAGAAAATGAATGAATGAATAAATGATCATTTACAAAATAATTACCAGCATTTGAAGATAAACATATTTACTATCACGTACTTTCCTTCGGCTTATTCCCTGCTTAATCATGGGTTGCCACATTGGAATGAACTACCAATTATTCTCTAAACATATCAACAGCAACAAAAAGATTTGAAACTTGAGTCTCATTGAGACTTGAGAGTTTATGTTTTGTAATGTTTCATTTTAGAGTGAACTATCTCTTTAAAAATAGAAGTTTTTCTAAATTCCCTCTAGATTTGCCACAGTCACTACGTTTACATGGACACCAACAATTCGATTTTAATGCGATTAAGACAATACTCTGATTAAAAGTCTATCATGTAAACAGTGATTTTTATTAATTTAATCAGATTAAGGTCATAATCGAACTAAAGAGAAATCGAATTAAGACGTGTGGAGTATGCCGATTTTAGTTGCATTATTTAAGTGCAGTACAGACATGGAAACACCTTAATCAAACTATTAACGTCATGTAGGACTTTAAGCCGCTTTTTGCGACAGGGTAGTCCACACACACCCACACACACACAGACACACACACAAGCACGGCTGATTGACACTCTGCACCTACCGAGAGTCAGTGCAGACCACAGACACCTGCATCGTGAAATGCAGAGTTTTTTTCTTCTTCCATTCAGCATACGGTATGAACTTCCATTAAAACAACTCTTCCAGCAGTTTAAAGTTGCATCTAATATCTCATTTGTCACGGAGGGCACGCATGAATTAAAAATGAAACACCCGAAATTACATGAAACTCCTCAGAAAATGCGGATAGCGTGGTGACGCAATGACGTTAATCGAATTATGTGTTATTGTGTAACATATAAAACAGGATCATGAAAGTAACACTTAAAAAGCAACTCATGTAAACACCTTAGTCTTATTATTCTCTTAATTAGATTAAAGCAAATAATTTGATTACTGATGTCCATGTAAACGTATATATTTAAACTGGTTGCAATGTGCTAAAAGTGTAGGCTTATAATAATAGATAGATAGTAATAGACAATAGTTAATAATAATAATAGTCGTTTTTTCAATATTGATGTTCATTCAAGTGAAAGTTTTTTATTATTAAATATGAAAAATACTGGGCATAAAAATTATAGGACAGCTATTGGCCGGTCTCATTTGATTGACAGGTAAAAACAACATAAAGCTGTATAATATATATTTTTATTATATATTTATATATGTGTAAATATGTGCACAGATTAATCATTCATATAAACCCTGCAGTATTGCATTTAACAACACAAAAAAGTCTATTAAGAGCGTCACGGTGGCGCAGTGGGTAGCACGATCGCCCACAGCAAGAAGGTCACTGATTCGAGCCTTGGCTGGGTCAGTTGGCATGTCTGTGTGGAGTTTATTCCGCTGTGGCGACCCCAGATTACAGAAGGAACTAAGTCGAAAAGAGAATGAATGAATGAAAAGTCTGTATCTCTAATACTTTCCTCTGTTTGGATGCTAGGTGGCGCTGTGGGATCGTTTTTATTGTGGAAGGAAGCTTATTTTCTATCATCTTTTTTTCTTACAGTACATTAACTTAACAAATAAAGTAAAATAAAGTTGCTCCCTAGACCTTAAGCTTTTCAAGAGTTTCCTCGCTAATGGTCTTGTCTACTAAATGCGACTAAATGGATTCCTTTGTGGTGTTGGTTTACCATATTAATATTTTACACACTTGAGATGTACATTGTGTAACCTGATCGTGGTCTTCTGGCTCCTGTGCTGCCCCTCACACACTTTAGTACCATGAAGCTAATGCAATCTGTCAGTGTAAATGCATTTGATTATAAAAGAAATGAAAAAAAAAAATGCTTAATTTATCACTAGTTGCAAAGTTCTCATTAGATGACTATAATTTAAAGGGATAGTTCACTCAAAAGTGAAAATGACCTCGTTATTTATTCTCTCTCATGTGGTTTTAACCCTTTGAGTTTCTTTCTTCTGTTGAACACAAATGAAGAAGATGTTTTGAAGATATTTTTTACTACCATAGTATGAAAAAGTTTTACTATGGAAGTCAATGCGTGTCAGCTAACAGCATTCTTCAAAATATCTGATTTTGTGTTTAACAGAGGAACGAAACTCAAATAGGTTTTAAGGACGAGTAAATGACAGAATTTTGATTTTTTTTTACTATCCCTTTAAGACTACCATTATTAAAACTGTATAGCTATTAAATAAACTCCATTTATAACACTTTTCTCAATATAAGATTTCAGATTTTGACATAATTTTCATTTTTGGGTGAACTATCATTTCATATAACAATTGCTATATGCTACTAACTACCATGCTATTTAAGTAACATTATGCTATATGCTACTAACATTATCTTTGGCTACTATGCTACAGTGTATACTTCTAACCTTATCTTTATCTACTATGCTAAAGGCTACTAACATATATACTACAAACATTATCATTATCTGATATGCTAAAGGCTACTAAACATGCTATAAACTACTAGCATTCTTTATCTACTATGCTAAAGGCTACTAACATGCTACTACTAACACTATCTTTATCTACTATGTTAAAGGCTACTAACATGCGATGCTACTAACATTATCTTTATCTACTATGCTAAAGGCTAGTAACATGCTATATACTACTAACATTATCTTTATCTACTTGGCTAAAGGCTATTACCATGCTATACTAACATTTCTTTATCTATTATTTTAAAGGCTACAGGCTATATACTACTAATAACATCTTTATCTACTATGCTATATGCTGCTAATGTTATATTTATCTACCCTGCAGAAAACACAGCAAATGCTGGTAAGGTATATTTGATGCTGGTATGCTGAACTTGCTGGTTTCAATGCTGGTCTTGCTGGTTTCAATGCTGGTTTTGCTGGTCTTGATGCTGGTCTTGGTTTAAATCCTGGTCTTGCTAGTCTCAATGCTGGTGCTGCTGGTCTTAATGCTGGTCAGGACCAGCACTCCTGCCAGCAAGACCAGCATTGAGACTAGCACTGAAACCAGCAAAACCAGCATCGAGAACAGCAAAATCAGCATTGAAACCAGCAAGACCAGCATACCAGCATCAAATATGCCTTACCAGCATATGCTGTTTTTTTAGCAGGGATACTATGCTAAATGCTACTAAAATTATCTTTATCTACTATGCTATATGCTACTAACAT
>CAIGQZ010000253.1:4703549-4721236 GCA_903798205.1 Danio tinwini
AACATGTTATATGCTACTAAAATGATCTTTGTCTACTATGCTATATGTTACTAACATGCTGTAAGCTACTAACATTATCTTTAGCTACTATGCTATATGCTACTAACATGCTGTATGCTACTAACATTATCTTTGGCCACTATACTATGTTATATGCTGAAAGAAAAAAAAGTTTAATATGCTACATGCTACCCTGTTGAAAAATCCAGCTTAAACCAGTCTAAGCTGGTTGCCTGGTCAGGCTGGAAAATGACAAGCTAAAACCAGCTAAAACCAGCTTGACCAGCCTGGTTTAAGCTGGACAAAGCTGGTTTTAACTGGTCAAGCTTGTTTTAGCTGGTCTACTCCCAGCCTGACCAGCTAAGACCAGGCTGGAAATGGCTGGAAACCAGCCTGGAAATGGCCAAAATCCCTCTAAAACCAGGCTGGTAGACGAGCTAAAACCAGCCAACCATCTTAGGCTGGTTTAAGCTGGATTTTCCAGCAGGGTAGCCAGCAATTAATCTTCTGCCAGCCGCTTTTATTATTGAAACTTTAGTTATTAAATAAACTTAATTCATAACATTTTCTCAATGTACGATTTCAAAACCTTTTTTTTTAACACGCCATTTTCAAAAAGCTGCACACAGCAGAAATATCAATTTTAATATGTTAGCATGCTAATCTCAACACAGCCACTCCAGCAATTAATCATCTGCCAGCCAGTGAAATTCACCTTGTCCATGTGTTTGTCATCATGTTTACCCTCAAAGTCTTATGGGTAAGTGTGCGTCTCAAGGTTTTTACTAATATATCCCCATGCTGTATATATGGTGTGACACTGTGAAGCTCCAGAAAGTGTTGTTCTGTTTAAAACAAGCAACAATATGCCATCAAATTGAAATCAGATTCAGATATATTTGCATCATCTGTTTTCACAATGTTACAGTATACAGTATATGCCATGTGTGCGCAGAATATTTATTCTGGATCTGCTGATTCCTCAGGCTGTTTTCACACTCGGTTTGACTGGTTAGTCTGAAGTTCATTTCCACCTCCTGTCCCTGCCTTCGCACAACATTTCAACATCGCAGTATTTTGGCTGTAAAATGCGATCCGTTTGCATCACCGGCGCGATGTGAGCACCAAACAGCAGATGTCTGCCACTGTAGCCAGATAACAGCTCAGGAGAGGGACAACGAGCCAGAATGGAAATATTTACCTCATTTGTTGCATTCATATTTTAGTCCCTTTGATTTTTTTTCTAGCGTTTTTTTTTCCGTCTGTCATAACAACAAAAGCACTGAATGTTACTTGCTACAGGCAATTTCTGCAGGCAAACAGGAATGACAGATGCATTATTAAGGGAATGCAGGTAAACTGGGACACTTTTTTCTCATATTGAGAGGATTGTCAAAATAGGCACCAATTTATTTGAGTTCACTTCAGCATCAGTAGCAGTTCACTTCTGGAAATAACAGACCATTATCCACATTTAATGTACATCTGACTCAGATTATCGAAGGTTTCCTGGTTCAAAAATAGCTTTAAAACCCAAAAAGTCAAATTGGTATTGAATGGACTTTGGTTTAAACCGCAAACTGTTGTGTGAAAAAGCAATTTTTGCTGATTTTTGTACTATTGTGAAGCCACAGAGTGCTCTGTATGCTTGTTTCTGACTTATGTATTTATGTTTTTCAGGTGGTTCATGAAGCTTACACTAGATTTGCAGAGGAGTCTACTGTGCAATCCACATGGGAGAACAACACAGAGAGCACTGAAGTTGAAATCAAAGTAGGAAATGTAGTTTTGCTCTACTTGTTTGCTACTAACATAATCTTTAGCTTTTATTATATTATATGCTACTAACATTATCTATAGGTAGTATGATATGCTACTAACATGTTATATGCTACTAAAAACAGCTTAAACCAGCCTAGACTGGTTGGCTAGTTTGAGCTGGTTGACCAGCCTGGTTTTAGAGGGGTTTTGGCCATTTCCAGTCACTGGTCTTAGCTGATCAGACTGGGAAATTACTAGCTAAAACCAGCTTGATCAGTTTAAGCTGGACGTAGCTGGTTTTGGCTGGGCTCTTAGCCTGGCTAAGCTGGTTTTAGCTGGTCATTTATCAGCTTGCTTGACCAGCTATGACCAGGCTGGAAATGGCTGAAACCAAATGGCCAAAACTACTACTAACATTATCTTTATCTACTATGCTATATGCTACTAACATTATCTTAAGCCACTGTGCTATATGCCAAAAACATTATCTTTATCTACTATGTTATATGCTACTTACATTATCTTTATTTAATATGCTGCTACTAACATTATCACTATGCTATACTAACATTATCTTTAGCTACTATACTATGTTACTAACATTATCTTCAGCTACTATGCTACATTCTACTAACAATATATTTATCTACTATGCTATATGCTACTAATATTATATTTGGCTGCTACATGCTACTAACATTATTCTTATCTACTAAGATATATACTACTAAAATTATCTTTGTCTACTATGCAATATGCTACTAACATACTCTTTGGCTACTATGCTATATGCTGCTAAAATTATATTCCGGTACTATGCTATTGTATACAGTATACTATTAAAATTAAATTCAGTTAACCCAAAAATGAAAATTTAATCAATAAAATAAACACTGAATAACAGAGAATGAATTATTGTTTCTCTCACCATCAGGATTTTATGTTGCATTCCCAATAAATGTCAGATAGCCTATTTACCAGACTTCTCTCATTAACATCAGTTTTCTCATGTTGTCTGTGCAGCATGTTTTATATTTCATTTTTCTCAGTTCTGCAACCCATTTTTGGAAAAATGTTGATCCTGCTGATTGTCATGTTAATGATAATTTGTCTCTAAACCATAATTCGTGCATATAGGTACAATGAAAAATATTGAAAATAGGTTGTTAATGAAATAAATATAAAATATATACTCATTTCAGTTAGTTAAAGCAACATTTGTGTTTTTCATCTGAAATAGTAGCACTAAAATTAAATTCAACTAAAACTTAATTGTAAATAAACCCTAATATAGTAATATTAAAATAAAACCAACGGCAAAGGATAATGCAATACAAACTGAAATTGAAAGTAAAAATAAATGTAAAAGATCATTCAAAACATTTATAAAAATTGTGTATTATTGTACCAGCAGTATTGTAACATTTTGTTTACATTTTCATAAATGACTTTTGCTGGATTGCTAGTTTCTGTTTTGTTTATTACATGGCTGCTAATTATGATCACCTGTGTCTTGTTTGGTTTCACCTGTTTTTAAGCCCTCTGTTTGGTTCGGTGTTAAATGTGCAGCTATTACACATTATCAAATATTCATGTAGTGTTTGCTGAGTTTTAAAGATCTAAGGGCTGTAAGAAATCAGAAAATTCAGATATGGTTATTATTATGCTTTAAATAGCAGACATCCTAAGTCTCCCAAAACTTCCCTGCTATTCAATTCCCGCAACCTCCCGCAAATCCAGACCAGAGAACCAGACCAGAACAGCTTAAAATGTATATTTTGAGAAATGGAAATAATCTTTTACATATATGAATGCACGTGAGCCTTTTGTAGAAGACCAAAACTAATTGAGAGATCTCTAAAATAGCATAATAATGGCACAAACAGAAAGCTGTTATGCTCTCTCCCTCATCTGAGTTTGTTTTTGTTCCATTACCTTCTTTGATTTGTGGTTTAATATAGAAAACGGCTTAAATTAGATCCATCTTTTTCCTTTCCTCCTCTCTTTGCCTGCCAAGCCATAATAACAAGTATATAAATAACACCACAATAAATCCTATTCAAATGGGTTTGCTTTCACGTTTTCATGAACACAATATTTTAAAAAAGTGTGAAGAATTGTTATGTGACTTATTAAATTCAATTTAACATATGTTGAGATAAACAATGAAAGATTTTTCATTTAGTGTGAACAACATTTTTAGCAGTGTATGAATAGTATGGAAATATGCTACTCTGTGGATCTAACATACAGTAACTTTGCTTTTAGGGCCTTGAGGTGTCGAAACCAGGTCAGTACCATGCCCTCCAATCCGACAAAAACTTCCTGGATATGAATGACTCGGGTGTGGAGTTCAACTCGTCTGCGCTCCCTCTGGACAGCGACACTGATGTACCCGACAATTTCACCTCTCACAAACTCCTCATCGAGTCTGACACTCTTGCTGGTGTCCCGCCGGCCATTTCTGAGGGCGACCACAGCTCCACTCGCACCCCTGATTCTATCCTGAGCGCCAGCCCGGCTGCCCAGCCCAAATCTGGGGCTCAAACAGAGGTCGACTTGATTGGCGCAACCACACCTGAGGGAGTGAAGGATCTGGATGCAAACACGAGCAAAGATGCTTCGCCACATTCTGAGAAAGTCGTCGATCCAAGTAACGGAAGCGCAACCTGAAAAGTGAAAAATGAAATCCCACTTGGTTTATACCAATGCAGCCACTATTCATTTGCAACATCTCACCGTTTGCATTTGCAAAAATAACACTTCATCACTTGCTTGAATTCATCTGATGCTAAACGAATGGGTTGTTGATTAAGAAAAAACACTGATCCAGAAGATATGCAAAAGAAGAAAACAACACTCACAAAAAAAGGGGAAAAAACAAGAACAAAATCGGTCCTGCACTATGCATGCCTTTGAATTACCGATGAGTTCTTGATTAGTTTAAAAGCGGACTGCTAGATTAGAGTGACCATAAAGTGCATGTTAAGACACACACACACAAGAACACACAGACTTAAGGACTTACTACTTTTTAAAAACTTTTACAAACTCCATCCAAGTGAATCTGAAGTGGATTGTACCATAAATGGGTATACCTTGCATATTTTTTCAAACAGTTGATCTACCAAATGCCAAATGAACGAATTTCTCCGTCACTTATCATCAAGCTGGATTCGTTTCAAGATCACTTCAAATGCATCCCTTTTTCCTTTTTGACCGTCTGCATTCACCGGCAGCTTTGAAGGGCTGTCGTGATAATCCCTGCCAATGGTTAACTAAACACCTTGATGAATCAGGACCGCATGGATGACAGGTATCTGATACGCTGGCTTTACACTGTAAATAGGATCAGCTGAGGGTTTTTTTGGCTCTGAGGAACTCCGGCTGAAGGAAACGGCTTGTCTCAGCTGTTTCAGATGCTGACTCCGCTCGGGTGTCCTCACAACTCGGGCCTTTCCGGTGATCTCTTTCCTTCTTATCTTTTATTCTTACTCTTTTGAACCTATTTTAGGAGCTTGGAGCTTTGTAAGACTTGCTGAATTTTGCATATTGAGAATCCCGATGAATGATTCGCAATAAGAAGCAGATTAGTGAAATGAGAGGAGAGAACTGAAGACAGGAAGACAAAACAAATCTATATTTTGTAATATGGATGCGTTATGTAGGTTTGAATCATTTCTGGCAGTAAACTTACATCTGCATTAAAACACATCCAGGTTCAGATTACACAATAATAGCCCGAGTTTGGAACAATCCGTTTCATGTAGGGTGTTAAAGGAAATCGAAAATGACAGTGGATTTTGTGATGCAAGAAATTATTGTTCTATCTCATCTGGACTGTCTGGGATGTGCACAATTATCATTGGAGATCTCCTTATTCAATTAGATTTGCAATTGCAATCTCTTGTTTTGATTAGATTTAAGATAGCTCTGCCTTTTTCGATAACACCAGGCACATCATTAAATGAGGCAACTTGCAAGTTTCTTGTTCACAACTACAAATTAGGCGCCAAAATCAGATCATCTGACAGTGACAAACTGGCATAACTATTGTGTAGTCTTAACCCAGCTAAACTGTATTGCTTCTGCATTTTTAGTTTAATTAAACATAATTAATTAATTAAATATAATTATTATGATTACGCTTAAAACATTCCTTTGATTTCAAAATTGCGACAACGTAAAAACTTATTTATTTTCTCAAGAATAATCCCCATTGTGCTTATAGGTTTTAAATTGGATTCTATTAAAGCTAATGAAGGAAAACTTTCAAAGTTCCTATAACTACTGTCAGATGTGTTTGCGCTCCAGGAATTGGGCTTTCCCAACTGAGGAACCTTTTCACAACTTAGGACTATAGGCAGAAGTGCCCGCTCTTTGGTCTGTATTGGAACTGGGAACAATTTAGTTCTAGGAACTAAATTAGCTCATACTACAGAGCAGGATCTAATCCAGCTCAATAGTGGCATAGTGTAAGTGTATATTGATTGTGTGAATGCATGCTATACGAAACAAAGTGTTGCTAGACATACACATTCAGAAAGCTAGCGCTAGCAGTATTAGCCTTTTTTTTTCAGTTCTTTTCGCAGCCTTTATTATATGTAGCACAAGCTTTCTTACAGTAGATGATTTAGTCCTTACATTTAGTGTTTCAGTTGCAAAACCTATATATCAACGTTTCATGTCCCTTATTACACAACACAGCTTCGACAACACCTCCATTCTGTTGAAGTTTTTGAATGTCGCACTTAAATGACGTTGCTGTGCCCTGACTTATTCTTAATGCAGGAAAATATGCTTTGGGAAAAATGTAGTTATTGGGGACCGACCTGTTGGCTAGTTCCTATAACAGAGTTCCTATAACTACCCTGTGCCACAGCTCCTTTTTTATTTATTGATGCATGAAGAACATTTTAACATTTATAGATTTTTTTCATTGCTCAAAAGGTAGTATAAGGATTGTTCAGATTATTATTTACACTAGTGCCATGTATCCACCAAAGCATTTTTCTCTGAGAGTAGAGTATAGTTGCTTTTCCCGTATTGTCTCGAATGGTTCTAAGAACAGTTAGGTATGGTTCCAGTTGTATTTCCACATGAGCCTGGTATACGGCATTGCATGATAACAAACAGTTATTTGCCTGAACATCTAGGCACAGTTAGATGACTCTTCTGAGCTGAACTGGTAGAGTGCATGTGCGTGTGACACTTTTTCTATTTTCTCTTATTTAGCGAGATAAAAATCAGATATCCCAAAATCAGAATTACCTATTCATCTTTCATATTGCTGTTTTACATTACGTCTGCATTACTAAGGCAACAATTGTACATAGGTAACATAGAGAGCTGTTGGGCCCAATAATGGAAAGGTCTTATGCTGTGTTCACACCAGATGCGGCATGCACGGATAAATCACGTTATTCACGTGTAAATAAACGCGTGAACATTTTGAGTTTATTCTCATCAAATTCACTTCACAATAGACGTGGATTTGCATCATTGGCAGGGCTACTTTAGCTTTGTTGCTAAATGGCTAAAATGGTTTTTATTAAGTAGCTGTGCTTTAAGAAGGGTGAAAAACAGTGTAGATTCGTTTGGTGCCGTGTCTAAGTCCACTAGATCCTTTCAGAGTGCACCCAGCTCTGTGACATTATCAACTCCTCCTGAAGCTATACCTGGATGATGGAAGCTTTCACCAATGCTTCAGACTGAGCCAAGCCTAGTTTGATTGTTGTCCAGTGTCGCCAAGAGGATTTGCCCTCGGAACACCAACAACAGGCTCTACGTTAAAATCACACGCCTACAAGAGCAAACTCCTGATAGGTTAACATGGCACGAATGTCCGCTGAAGTTCAGATTTTACAACTCAAGCGTCATTTGCACAGCCTCATTCACACGAAACGCGCCGTACGATGTTTATTTGCGACTTTGCATTGACTTAAAATGTAAATCAATCGCGCTTGACGATTGATCCGCTTCTGGTGTGAATGCTCTATTACTTAGCTTACATTTTCAATTATTTCTAAAGGGAGCACCATGTATTTAAAGAAATAAGTCAGTAAGTTTGAATCTGGCATTAATTACTCAAGTGCAGTTTTCAACAATGTCATATGTCAATCACAGTGGAGGAGGGCCGGGACATTACATCACACCTTACATAATTGAACAACAATGGACTAGAAGTAAATATTGCTGGTTTTAGAGTATCCAATTCTGTACCAGATGGCACCTCTGGACTACAGCAATATTAATATAAAGGATGATGCACGGAGCTGAATTTCGATCAGCATGGATTTGGCTAAACGCTTTAGCACCAAAGTGCCAACAGCTGGCCTTGTTCGAAAGAGCACTTGGCATTTTCAGCCGGCTAAAAATGCTTTGGTGGACAAATTGGCCAAGAAAAGCACTTTTAAAATCAGATAGGTACATCAGAAATGGGATTTTGGAACATAATAATAATAACAATGAGTAAAGATAACACAATACATGAAAACAAACAATAACCCACCTGGAATTGGTGGAAACGCAAGGTTTAAATACAAATTAGACAATAATAGAACAGGTGTGTGTAGAACCAATGGGATAAAAGGTAACTAATTATGGTGGGAAACAGAACAAAGGATGCATGTGACATTTATATGAACATCTTTTTAATTAGTCACTTTTTGTAGCCTAATTATAAGCAAATGTAGATTTATTTTCATTAACGTTCTCATATCATTCATTTCTAACAGATAAATGTGCTAATGTAGGTTTATGATGCATGAAACGGATTGTAAAATGCAATATTAAAATGAGCTGTAGCTGGTGGGTGGAGTTTTATATAATAGGGCGTGGCTTGGTCTGCCGGTAAAAATTGCTACCTCATGTTTTGAAGAGTGAAGTTGGCTAAAAAAAAAAGACAGGGTGTCAAAAAAAAAGCACAATTCAGACAGAATTTCTGCAAATGTGAAATTGCAGCTAATGTAAATACATCGGTTTGCAAAAAATAATAGAAAATCGAGAAATTAGAAATTAAATCGGTTCTTTTTGCCGTGATTAAACAACGATGATGAATTGATTGATTGTAATTTTAATGCACTGTATGAAAAGGTATATATAAAAAAAAGGTTTTATACTGCAGTGATACGTATTAGGCATATTTCACGATAAAGCCCCAGATTTGTGACTTTGAAATGATTCTTGTAGCATCCAGAGATTATATTATTAAGGTTTGTTGACTGAATTTGCAGTTATTGGGCCTTATGAAGCAATATTAGCGCAAAAGCATTAGACCTCATTTACAAAAAACACGAGCAAAACAGATATAAAATCATTCTTCGATGAATATTTATGCTAAATTCAACATTTTATGCAAGATTTACATAAATATTTTACAGTAAGGTTTCATTAGTTAACATTAGCTGATGCAGTATTTACTAACGATCATAAATATTACTTAAACTTGTGTTTTTGTCACAAGTTTTGTTACAAGCTATTCACACATAAGGAAAAATGCAATAAGAAAGTTATTAATACATGAAAATACTTACATAAATTTATTTTAAATAATATTAACATGGCAAAAAAATTCCACCTAAATGTTTTTAGTTGAACCAAAAGAAATGTTCAAGTCATCCCAACCTAAATCAGTCAAACTAACTTAAATTTGTGAGTTAAAGTTTGTATAACTAAAACAAATAGCTGAAACCTGATTAACTCAGTAATATTAGTTGAAGTAACATAGAAACATTTATTTTCATGACTTTTTGTCATATTATTTTTGACAGTGCAGATAACTTTCATTGCTGAACCAAGATAAATGCTTTAGAAGTTTTGTTTTAATTACTGTTAGTTCAGGTCAACTCACTTAAATAATGTTAACAAATGAAACTATTAATTGTTTGCTTGTGTTTCATATTACACACATACATACACATACAGGGTCGGTGCAACAGTGTGAACAAACACACACACACTGTTAAAAACAAAAGTTGACAACTTAAAATTGTAAATCAATTTATTGTAAAGCTGCAGAGCTTTTTGAGTCAACTCAACTTAAATGGAGTAAAAAAGCTGTGCAGCCTTACAATTTTAAGTTGTCAACGTTTTTTTTACAGTGCACTTTTGTACATAAATATATTGCATGTCAAATCTACGATCAATACTCTTTTTACTTAAAATAAAACTCATTTAAAGACACTGAATCCGAGTAAAAATGCTTTGACTGCTTTTTATCTTCGCACTTGAGAATGTTTTTGATAATGTAAAACGCAAGAACTATTTCACTGAGACTATATTATTATTATTATTATTATTGCTCTTTATGACTTATTCTCTCTAGTCTCTCTATATATGCGCTGATGTCATAAATCTGCTATATACAGGATTAACGCATAACAGAAGCATGCTAAACTAGAAGTTGCCTGCTAGAAATGAGATTTAATTGCATTGCTTTGTCTCTGATGAGAAGTATTCTTAATTTCTGTGTTATTTTAGCAGCTGATGTGGAAATGGTAAACATTGATGTCAAGTTTGGTATTATGCAATTTACAGTCATAAACAACAACAACAAAAAACTATTTTAATCCTCAGGAACATCTGAGCACTAAAAAAATCTAAACTGGTGATTCAAAGGAAATGGATGTCATTTTTCTATTTCTTACTTTGATGAAAATAATTTCTCAAATAGTCAGTGTTAGCTGGTTATACATACAGATTAATGGAACACTCCACTCCACTTTTTGAAAATAGACCCATGTTAAAACATTCATAGAGTTAAACAGTTCAGATTTAGCATTTTGAATCTATTCTTCTGATCTCCTGGTCTGGTGCGAGCACTTTTAGCTTAGCTTAGCATACATCATTGAACCGGATTAGACCATTAGCATCTCACTCAAAAATGATTTAAGACTTTTGATGATTTTCCAAACTAAAGCTTGACTTAAGCTGCATCCCAAATGGCACATTCTGCACTTATGCACTTACACACTCAACAGCATAGTATATGAATTTAGCGTCGTCCCAAATGAAACACTAACGTTTTTTTACTAAGCGGTTACTCAAACCGTTTCCCAGATGACATTTGATAAGTCCCAAATTAGTAAAATAAATGACCAAACTACCAAATAATACCTGCCATGAATATAACGGCATTTACTATCAGTATTGGGGATAATGCATTACAAGTAACAGAGTTACGTAATAATATTACTTCTCTATTGTTTTCTATTTATTCTTCTCTTTTCTGTTGTTAATTGCAGAGCTCCTCTGTTTAAAAAAATAAGTAAAAAAACCCTGCAAGTTCTGAAATAGATCAAGTCTCAGCTAAGTCAGAAAAGTAACTCAAAAGTAACTAAGTACCATAAAAAGTAACTAAATGATGCAACTAGTTACTTTTTAGGAGAGTAACTCAATATTGTAATCTATTACTTTCAAAAGTAACTTTCCCCAACACTGTTTACCATTGGGAGGCGGGATAATCACTCTCGTAGGAGAATTTTGCGTTCACAATCCGAAATAAATAAAATAATCCAACATCAGGGCCTAAAAGCTCCGCCCCTTCTGCTACGTGAGCAAAGCTGCAACCATTGAGTGCGTGAAGTGTCCAACATTCCACATTTTATTTAACGGTTGAATAAGTGCATCATCCAGGTATTTAAAGTGCACTTATTCCATTTAGGATAAAACATTTTAGTGTGAACCATAGACTGTAAAAAAAATGGATGTACTATCCGTGACGTCACAAATAAAGCTTCAAGTGGGCTTGGCCAACCGTCACCATTTTGTTTGTGCATCATCACACCGTCCGGAGGTAACATAGACTAACCATGTTCCGTACACTTTCCGGTTTTCCACGCAATTAAACGACCACTCCTCCGTCATTGAATTCCAGATAAGCATGTTTGTGTGATCATTCTCTGGGTGAATATAGGTGGGCATGGATTCATTTTTTTAATCTAGATTAATCTCACTGTAATCTTGGAATTAATCTAGATTAAAATGGCTCCTCTAAATTCTGCAGAAGACATTCAGAATATGTGTGCTACCAAAATAATGACTAAAAGTAAGTCTTTGAGAATGGGTTTCTCAAGCCAGGTGGCGCATTAGACCAGGGGCTCATCTCCTGTTTCCAAAATGCATCACAAACTGCTTGAGAAACTGTTCTACTATGATAATTGGTGATGAAAATAAATGATGTTCAGTAAGATGTACATGTGTTTACTAACTGTTTATTCAGTTAAACATCAATGTTGAACTGTAGGCCTACAGCAGCTGAACTAAACAGAAATGAAATTATTTTATATTAGTGGCATTATTGAAGTAAACACCGCAATCAAACTATTACCGTCATGTAGGACTTTTCGCCATATTTTCCGACAAGATCCACACACACGGCTGTCAGTAAAGGACCACACACACACACACACACACATTGCGAAATGTAGAAGTTTTTTCTTTCCGTTTGGCGTGCGTTATTAAATTCCATAACACTCTCACCTGTCCTTACTCCTTATTTGCGCCTAATACCCCAGTTTGTCACGGGGGCATGAATGAAATGTTCATGAGTTAAAGTCACTCAAAATGACAGGAAACTCTTACATGAAAGCACTTCACGTAAACACCTTCATTATATTATTGTCTATTAAGGCAAATAACTAGATTACAGATGTCCAAGTAAGCGTAGTCAGTAGTGTCTTCAAAGTAAGTGAAAGATCCAGAAGGGCGTCCTGCTGGTTTGTTTCAGAAGGGCAGTTTTGTGTCAGATGGCTCACCGGTCAGGTATACATCCGTGCTAAGATATTAAGGTGAAAGTCATCATAGCTTGCATAGAATAGCTCCCAGCTCCCAACTTTGAGAATAGATTAACGGTGATATTTTTTTTATCGCCCGATAAGAGTCTCGTGTTAACGCCGATAACTGCCCACCACTAATCAAAACTTTAAATTCAGGCAAGTTCATGCTAACTTAACTGACCTTTCATGAATATAAACATCATTACTGCAGAAAGATGGTGGGCAAATAGCATTTGAAGCCCGTCTCTCAGGCTTCGTCTGGCGGAGAGTTGCGCTTTGGTTATCACTGCTCACAACTGACGTTTAAATATCCCCCAGAAAAAAAAAGGTGTAGTGTTCCTTTAGGCTTGAACAGATGCGTTCGAAGTTCAGTGTGACTGATATTTACAAAGATCAACACTTTCGACTGTGTTGAAATCATCAACTTTTTGGTCATTTTTTGAGCAAGATGCTAATGGTCTAATCCGATTCAATGATCTGTGCTAAGCTAAGCTAAAAGTGCTTCCGTCAGACCGTGAGATCAGCTGGCTGGATTAAAAAAATGGTAAAACTCAACTGTTTAATTCTAGGGGAGTTGTAGAAAAGCTTATCCCCTTGCCCCCCCACCTAAAAAAAGGTGCAGTGTTCCTTTAAGCTTAAACAGAAGCGTTCAAAGTTCAGTGTGATTGATATTTACAAAGATCATTGCTTTCGACTGTGTTGAAATTTTGCATTTCTTTGTTGGTGAAAGGAACTTGAATGGTTTGAGCCGCATAAAATCATAAGAATATGCACTTATTGCACTAAAGGGTGACTTTTTCTTTGGTGGTATGTAACTGTAGCAATACAAGTCCATCTTATAAGTCTGCTCAGGTTGTATCAAACATCGTCACGAGATGCTGGCATCACATTATTAAGCGAGCTCATTCAAGTGTGCGCTTTATTCATCGATTTACACTGATTTAATTGCCAAATTGATCTTTTGTCAGCTCACATGTTCGAGTTCTCAGGAGACAGGTCTCTTAAAGTGCTTTATTCATCTCAGCTTTTTGGAAAAAAATGTAATGCTTTGTGACATTCTAGCATTTTTGTAAATTTTTGACCATTTCTCCTGCTGATGCGTTTGATTTATCTTTCCAGATAACTGATGGCCATAAAATTATGATTGTTAATAATACTTCACTGTCATGTACAAAGTGTGGTGCAGAGGATCTTATTTAGGCTGCTTTGTTGATTTAGTTTTACACGTGGCTTCATAGTTAGACTTCAAGCACAGCTTTAGTTCACTTTTGGTTTGTTTTTCTTGAATGAAAGATGAAAATAAAAGAACTTTGAATTAAAAATGTCACGGTCATAGCGTGTCTGTTTGATATTTGTTTCTGATATTAATATCTGTTCTACTATATTGAATCATTCATTAATTTTCCTTCGGCTTACTCTCTACTTCAGGTGTCGCCACAGTGGACTGAACAGCCAACTATTCCAGCATATGTTTTATGCAGCGAATGCCCTTCCAGCTGCAACCCAGTACTGAAAATCACCCATACATACACTTACACACACACACACACACATACTATGGACAATTTAGTTCATCCAATTCACCTATAGCGCATGTCTTTGGACTGTGGGGGAAACCGGAGCACCCAGAGAAAACCCACGCCAACATGGGGAGAACATGCAAACTCCACACAGAAACGCCAACTGACCCAGCCGAGGCTCGAACTAGTGACCTTCTGGCTGTGAGGCGACAGTGCTAACCACTGTGCCATGTGACGCCGGTTTTTAGTATATTAGACATTAAATTATCCTTATAAACTGTATGACTGTTTCAGTAATAATAATAGTAATAAATAATAATAATGTAATTCAAGGCAAAGTTAATGTAATAAATAAGTTTATTCTATTAAGTTTAATATTGTTTTGGGTGGGGGTGTATTAGAGACGCATAAACAAAATAACAAATTATACTAACATAACAAAAGTACATAAAAAAATACCAAAAAGCAACTAAAATTAAGTAACAACATAAAATAAAGCCACTAAAATAAATAAATACATTTCATTCAATTAATAACAAAATAAAGCAACTGAAATAAATATAATTAAATTATTATAAATAATAAAAATATATTAAATACATATACTTAATATATACTTATTAACAAAACAAAACATGAAAATAAACAAAACAAAGTAAATAAAAAAGAAAGAAAAAGCAACAGAAATAATTAATAAGATGAAATAAACAACTTAAATAAATAAATAAATAAATAAAACTATAAAATAAAAATAAAATAAAAATCATAAAATAATTTGTAACTTAAAAAGTTTACAAAAATTTATTTTATAATCTAAATGTAATTTATTTAGCTTTTTATGCAAAATAATGTCTATAGATATACAGATGCATGCAATGTTTAGAAATTATTTAGCATAAAGTAACAGTAAAGGTGGTATGTTTTTAGACATATTATTATTATCATATTATCATATCATATTATCATATATTATATTTGGTATATCAATATATTTATAAAGATATACAATAATAAAACAAATTTTGTTAAACATTAATAAAAATTTATAATATATTTGTGGCTAAACAGGTCTGTTTTTTATTATTGCACTCATACATAAATTATACAAACTAAATTATGTTTTTAATCGATGTTATTACAGTAAAAAAACACAAATTAAAATAAATATTGATTTAGAATATATTTTTGTCTTTTCATTCCCTTTATTTTAATTATTGAACATTATTTATTATAACATAAAATAACCGCAATGCTTATTCAAATAAACACACAAAACAAACAAAAGCAACTAAAATGAATTACAAAATCAAGCAACTAAAATAAATAAATAAATAAACTAAAATTAATTAATAACAAAATAAAGAAATAAATATACTTATTATAAAAAATAAATAATAAATATACGTATTATTATATACTTATTAACAAAACAAAACAACATGAAAAAATAAACAAAACAAAACAATAAAACAAACAAAAAGCTACTAAAATGAAGTAATACCATAAAATGAAGTGACTAAAATCAAGCAACTAAAATAAATAAATAAAACAAAATTTATTAATAACATAAAATAAAGCAACTAAATAAATAAATAAAATAAAATAAAAAGCATAAAATAATTTATGACTTAAAAAGTAAAGAAATAATACTTTATATATAATTAATTTTATTTTTATGCACAATTATCATATCGATTTATATATATCTAGATGGATGCATCGTTTAGAAATTATTAAGCATAAAATAACAGAAAAGGTGGCATGTTTTTAGACATATTATTATTATCATATTATCATATCATATTATTATCATATATTATATTTGGTATATCAATTTTCAATATATTTATAAAGATATACAATAAAAAAACTAACTTTGTTAAACATTAATAAAAATTAATAACATTTTGTGGCTAAAACAGGTCTGTTTTTTATTATTGCACTCATACATAAATTATACAAACTAAATTATGTTTTTAATCGATGTTAATACAGTAAAGAAACACAAATTAAAATAAATATTGATTTAGAATATATATTTGTCTTTTCATTCCCTTTATTTTAATTATTGAACATTATTTATTAAAACATAAAATAACCGCAATGCTTATTAAAATAAACACCCTTATTGATGGCTAAAAACAAAACCGTCTGCAATGTTTTGTTATTCTCCACTAGCGGGTTTCCCCGACAACATCGACGGAAGTGGCGTTGATTTTCGCGCAAGGAAACTCGTCCTGCTCCTGGCGCGCCAAATTTCAAAGCACTTCCTGGGGAGAGGAGGCGATAAGATTCAGCACGGAGCGCCGACAAAACACTTTTGTAGCGTCTTACAAAACATACACCTTCGTTATTTGGGTATGTCATGCTTTTGTAAGTGTCTTACCATCGTAACGCTCGACGAAATGACACGTTTGTGTTCGCGAAAGAGTTGTTTAGAGCTTGGCTTTGTGTGAGTGTGTGTTCAATGCGCGAGTCATTCCCTTCACAAACACTAACACTTCCTTTCGCGACGCTCATCGATCAAAAACTCTACAGCAAACTAACATCTGCTTTCGCTTGATGCTTTGCACATTTGCACACCACTGCTAATGCTTTTAAACGTGTGTTTGTGTAGTTTATATGTCATTAATATGGCATTTATTATACTTTCGAAATGAAGTTTGTTGGCTATAATGCATGGTGCAGATCAGAGAATCAGATATTGGTCGTTTAACTTATAGATTAAGCATAACTGAATGACTTTTATTTATATTTAGTCGGTTTATATACTTTAGTTTATTGAAATATTTGCGTTGCTGGAACAATGCCATGCTCCACGTTGCCTGGCAACTGTTTATCTCGTTAAAAGTCTTGTATGTGCTTAAGCATATATAATAACAAAGTTAGTTGTTAGATGCATGTCTTATGTTGTGTGTGTAGTGCGTTGTGTTTTTTATATGTAAATTAATATTTCTGTAGTATTCTATACTGTAAGATGTTTGTGTATTTATTAGGTTATTAGTCAGTACTAAAGCCAAATCTGACACTGATCTAACAAAATAACTCAAGATCAAAGTGGAGTAGCTAGTAAACCCCAATGGGGATGTCAGGGGAAATATTAAATCAAAATTTTAATAATAATAATAATAAAAAAGAGAATCAAACATAATAAAATTTAGGTGAAATTTAGTATTTTTATTTTACTTTGTAACACCTCATTTGTATTAAAATGTATTGTCTATTCCTAAATATGGTAAGAGACCATTTTTTTTAAATTAATATTAATATTAAGTTTAAAATATATATATTTGAATAAAAATAAATTTTTTCCCAGTGATGGGTTGTGGCATCCGCTGCGCAAAACAAATAAATAATTAAGTTTATGGTTGCTGGAGTTGGCGGTTCATTCCGCTGTGGCAACCCCTGATTAATAAAAGGACTAAGCCGAAAAGAAAATGAATGAATGAAAATAAATGTTTAATAAAACTGTTTTGTTTAAATGCACCAAAATATATTAAGATATATAAAACTTTTAAATGGTTAAAGAATAATTTTCAGTGGGGTGTACTCATTTATATCAACCTCAAGTGTTAGGAAAGCAAGGTTTGTTGAAAAATCTGATTTTAAGTCACAACAAATATATATA
>CAIGQZ010000253.1:4731439-4746187 GCA_903798205.1 Danio tinwini
TCTTAAAGAATATCTAGTCAAATATTATTTACTGTCATCATGGCAAAGATAAAATAAACAGGGGGGCTAATAAATCAGAGGGTTGAATAATTCTGATTGCAACTGTATATTAAGTGGCCTTATCTAATATATGCTTGGACTAAAATTATTCATTTGTTATAATGTACTTATTGTGTAAATACATGCTTTTACACTGTACTGATGATTGATTAAATACCTGCATGTAATTACATCTACTGTATAATTAATTTCTGTAATTACGCTGTTGACCATCCCTTACACCTTAACCCATCTCTAAACCTACCCATACCACCAAACCTGTGCCTAACCCTACCCTACCTCAAGAGCACCAGAAGTGTTCTGCAATACATTATGATCACGGTAGTACATTGTATTATTTTTGGATGCAAGTACCTAGTAGTTAAGGCCACTTAATATAAAGTGGGACCAGTTGTATTTATATGTATTTATTGCATTTATTAATGTGCAATTTTTAAAAATATTTCCCTGAAGGCGACGGCGTGGACGGCCGAGGAAGCACCCTCTGCCGCAGCCCTCCCTGCCGTCTCCCTCTTCCTCCTCCTCCTCCAGCTCCTCCTCCTCCTCCAGCTCCTCCTCCTCCTCTTCCTCCTCCGAAGACGACGATGAAGTGGTCGTGGCTCAGGGTGTTGAACCGTGCGCAGCGCTTCATTGCCGTCTCCCTCAGCAGGACACTGTGCAGTGGATCCAGTGTGACGACTGCGATGCCTGGTACCACCTGGACTGCCTGCCGCACAAACACAACCGAGACTCGCTGCTGTTCGACCCCAGCGCAGACTTCCACTGCGGCTGCCATCGCTGAGCTCCACAACACACCAAACACACTCAGACCTCAATAATGATAATGATGATGATGATGTTATTAATATTACAATCAAATCCATCAGCTAGCAGATCCCTGGAATAAGTCGCCGCTTTCTGCTGTGGTGCTAATTGTGTTTGATTTGAACACTGAGTTGGATTTAAATGCGGTTGTGTTCGATTCAAAATAACCGGCGTCCCATTATAACTCAACATCGGATGCTTTCCAACAGGTCGTGATTGATGTACATGTTTGATATATATATATATATATATATATATATATATACGCGCAAAGATGAATTCTCTAAACAACTTAAATAAGAGTATAATTGTTTGGTTTGAAGAGTGGTTTATATTTTCTGAGGAATAGATATGATTTGAGATCTTGTGATCTTTGGATCAAGTATCGAGGATTTCCGAGGGTTTCTTAAAGGCATAGTTCATCTTTTTAAGGATTAATCTGTTATTTTACTCTTCTTGATATCGAAGATGTAGATATTGGTGTATTTTTTTTGCTGGAAATGTGGTCCTTGGGGAACAACTATGAGCACTTTTAGAGTAAAAAAAACAGGCTAAGCCAAAAAAAAACCATGTTTTTTTGACGATACTCTAGTGTCATCACGATACTGGTATTCGATACCAATCGATACTGATATTTTAAAATCGTCCATTTCCCGCTAACATTTGAGCACTGTTGAGCATTCTTAAATGGCGCTGATTTGCCATTGTGTTCACATGCTCAACAAAAGTGGCTGTGATTGGCCGTGAAGATCATCAGTTCATCGAACTCACCGCTAAGTGTAACTACAGATACAGGCATGAAGATCAGCTGGTCTGTTTATAAGCTGACGCACGAGCGATCAACTGATGAACTGACTGATCTTCGCTGCTTTGAAATCTGTATCTGTGTTTACACTCAGTAAACAGCGGTGAGTTCGATGAACTGAAGACCTTCACGGCCAATCACAGCCATTTCTGTTGAGCACATGAACACAATGGCAAATCAGCAATGTATAAGAACGTGCTCAAATGCTAGCGGGAAATGGACGGTTTTTAAAACTTCAGTACCGATTGGTATCGAATTTCAGTATCGTGCCAACACTACGATACACTGAGATCTAATAAAGCAAAATGATCAGTCTGAGCAAGATTGCTAGCAATATTATTACCTATATTATATTAGTTTACACAAAAATGATAATTATGTTATTAGTTATACATTTGTTCATCGTCAGAACGCAAATTAAGATCTTTTCTCAACCACGTTCCTGGAGGACTACCAGCTCTGCACATTTTCTATGTCTCATTAACCACAGCTGATTCAGATCATCGGCTCATTAGCAGACACTGAAAGACCTTGAATGGGTGTGACAGACAAAGACGACATCCAAAACATGCAGTGCCGGTGGTCCTCCAGGAGCATGGTTGAGAAACACCGTCTTCCATGATATCTGAGAGCTCTCTCATCCTCCATCGATCCAGAAAATTCCCAAAAGCATCCTCAAAACAGACCATATGCCTTCAGTGGTTCAATCAGAATATTCTGAAGCCATTAGAGTACTTTTCTGCGCACATATCGTAAAACTAAAATACCTTTATTCGGTTTCGTTTTCTCAGTGTCAGTATAGGGCGCACGATCTCAAGAGTGCTGTATTCTTTATGTGTCTCATGCTGGGTCATGTATTATTTAGTATGAAGCTTGCTTTGTTTCTAACACAAAGTCATGTGTAGACATCCGGGAGGTATACATCGCTGCACAGAGCTCCAGAACGTGCGCAATATACTGGCTCTGAGGAGAATGAACTTAAAGTTGCTATTTTTGTTTTATATGCTGGCAAGTATTCTCGTAGCTTCATAATATCCAGATTGAACCACTGAGGCATTTGTTTTGAGGATTTTATTTCCTTGGATTTCTCTGGGCATCTATGAAGGATGAGGGAGCTCTCCGATTTCATCTAAAATATCTTCATTTGTGTTCTGGAGATGAACGGAAGTCTTTGGATCCACATGAGGTTAATTAATCACATAATTACAATTTTGGGTGAACTAACCCTTTAATTCAACAGCCGAATTGCAGTTTTATGAATCCCCAAGGACCAGTTATAGCTGAAAATGATCTTTAATTTTCTGCTGAATAGTCAGCTACATTTTGGATGACCTACGGGTGAGGGAATTAACAGCAAATGTTCATTTTTATAGGGTGAACTATCCCTTTAGTGCTTGTAAAACATGCTTCACCAATATAATGACTTCTATGTATGTATGTATGAATAATATGTTATCATTAAATACTGTATGAGATGTTTTAAATGGGTAATGAGGATATACTTTTATTCCATGGGTTCTGTAAGCAATACTTAACGTCTTTATTTTTGTATCTCCACTTCTTCAGAACATTTAATCACAACTCAAGCTGAAATCAAAGAAGCTTTGATTGATAAGTATGGCGTTTCCTTTGTAATCCTGAATTTTCATTCTCAAGCAGGTTTTTTTTTGTGTGTAATTTCCATGCTCACACACGTATTTTGTACTGCCTGCTGTTAATAGCACAGCTCTTTTCTGATCTGGACTAACCCTGTGTAGATGTATCTGTGTGTATATGACTGCAGTTTCTGTTTCATGAATGTTAAAAGATCTTCAACTCTCTTCACTTTAACTCAACATGCTAGAAATGACAGATGACTCTTGTCACCAGTGCTTGTCTTGTTGGGAATCAAGGGCTGAATAAAGAATTCTATATTTAAAATGTGATCTGTCAGCCGTATGTATGGAGGTTAGTGAGGAGCTGATAGTTACTATAGCACACATTTGACAAATAGTGACATCTTCATATGAAAGCAATATGTAACTATAAATAGATATGTAATGTAGTGCAAAGAGAAATTGTCAAGAATATATATATATTAGGTTTTTATATCTTCATGTGTTTGTTCGAATTATATATTTGAAAGTGAAAAATGGAAAAGTGTGTATGTGTGCGCTTGGGTTTATTACTCCAGCACACTTGGTTTTAATTTACAAGTAAAGCCAAACTTGATTCAATTCCAACTCTTATTAAAATCTTCTGAATTAATGAATCAATTCAGGATATTTTAATTAGAGTTGGAATTGAACTTTTCAGTAATGCTTCACTCCTGGACGTGAATAAATTCTGTTTTAATGCATTATTTATAAAATGAAAAGTTCTATTCCTTGATGCTGGATGGTGTTTTAATCACAATGAAGCATATTTATGAGAACGCCACACATTAGGACACGACTTTAGCAACATAACGTCACCTTGGATTTATAAGGGTCTATCTGCATTCTGAATGATTTTGAGATATCGAAACAGTATGTGTGTAACATTTGTTTTTTTAAATAAAAAGTCTTAAAATATTAACAACTTATTAAAAAAAACATCCCATAATGTAAATAAATTATCATTTAATAAGAATATGTCACTAACTCAATTTTTGACAAAAATGTCAGATAGAACATTATAATTCTTAGGTGACAATAAACAAAATACAATGTCTTCCAGCAATTTTGTATTGCAGTGTTTGAGTGCTATTGTTTATAATGCTTTCTAAAGGTGCTGTATGTAAGTTTTGGACTCTTATAAAGCATAAAAATACAATAATATATTTGCACTCTTTTAAATATGGAAGCATTAACAACTGATATCAAAATATATATGTTATTGTTCAATATGGAAAATAATTATTGAGATTGCATTTTTGTCATATCGCCCAGTCCTACTTTCTAATATTTACACAAGTTTCTTAAAAGTGCTGTAGGTTTTTGAATCTTTTAAAGCATAGAAACACTATAATATGTTTGCAGATATTAAATAAACATGCAAAGTGAACATGTTTGTCTGAAAAACAATGCCGAAGTCAGATATTCTGCTTTATAAATGTGCGTTACGTGTTGGAACGGCTGACTTTGTTTTGGTTCTTTAAACCCGCCCACTGCCAGTTTAGCCAATTATATTTCAGCAACCTGGGGGGCCTTGGTGGGAAACCGCATATTTCATTCATTCATTTAGAAAGGCTCTGAAAGCATGCGTCCGTGAACGAAATGCGACCTCCGGTGGACACCCAGATTCAGTTCCACATGAGGTTATTAATAACAGTTTAATATGTATTTTTACTACATGTTAATCCTCTTTAGCATTATTAAATGTAGATGCTGAATCACTCATATGTGTTCTAAAGTTCAATTTCCAACGGTTTGTTGTATTTTCATGATCTGAGGGGAACTATCTGCTGCTGCTTTCAGTAGTATGGCAATGAATGTCATGTAAAATGACATTCAAACTCACATTATTAGCATTTAACACTAAAAAAAGCACATGAGGTGCACCTGAGGGGATTATTGTCATTATTCTAATATTCTAATATATTATTTCTAATATCAATTCGAGGTGTTGGTAAGTACAAAAACTCCTTTTAATATGGAAAGTATTCCCTCTATCGCGTGCCGTTGCTTTTATTTAGAACACAGTTTAACTCACTCACTCCTGTCGTCAATCTGGCAACCCGCGCTTGCGTTTATTTTGATCCAGGAGTGCAATACCTAGTTTAACCACTGGGTGTCAAACTTACTGCACCTTTAAGACAAATGAACACTGCATCATGAACTATCTTTTACAGTCTATGGTCATGAATCTATCTTTTTAAATCTAGTTTAATAGGACGAAAAGCACTTTATTTTTAAGTGTGATGAAATATTACATCGAAAAATAATTTGCAGCGTTTGTTACACCTGCTAACTTATTATCAGCACACAGAGATTTTTTATATTTTAAACAGAGAACGTTCTCAGAACCTTATTATTTGGTCCCCAACCACCCAAAAATAACCAATCAGCAACCATATGAAGGTTAGGGGAACATTCTGTGCTTGTTGAGGAACTATTTTCCCAATGTAAGAATGGCATTTAATTAATGTACTTTAAAAAGGTATTACGTTAATCATATATTTATATTGTATGGTAACCATTTTAGGGTGACACGGTGGCTCAGTGGTTAGCACTGTTGCCTCACATCAAAAAGGTCACTGGGTTTTGAAGTTTGCACGTTCTCTGTTTTGGTGTGGGTTTCCTCTGGGTGCTCAGGTTTCTCCCACAGTCCAAACACATGCGCTATAGGTGAATTGAATAATCTAAACTGGCTATAGTGTATGAGTGTGTGTGAATGAGTGTGTATGGATGTTTCCCAGTACTGGGTTGCAGCTGGAATGGCATCCGCTGTGTAAAACATGCTGGAAGTTGGCGGTTCATTCTGCTGTGGCGACCCCTGATGAATAAGCTGAAGGAAAATTAATGAATGAATGGTAACCGTTTCATAAAAACAATTTAATTCAAGGCATTCAATGATGTGGTCAGTAGCTGTTTGAATACCACCACAGCAGCATAAACAATGAGTGCAATCTCGAAACTGCACTATATATTGTGTAATTCAGTCCAGGGGAGCAATAAAGCAATCCCTGCTGACATTTTGTTACGTCAATCTTCTTTAATTTCGAGACCACGCCCCTACAGCGTCAAGCGAAGTCACGCAGGAGACGCATTGATGATGTGCACACCTGCGAGCTCACGGTTCCTGAAGTAAAGAGAGCTTTTAAACGTGTTCTGCTTCAGGTATGGTACTTTATACCCTTCAATTTATGGTTAAGACGAATTTGCGTTCTCAATAGGTTTGGTTAATCTACAGGTAGGCTAATACATTTGGACATGCTAAGAGAAAAGCAGATTCAATAATATTTTTGGTGTAAAATCGTGGTAAGTTGTTCTTAAATTTGTGTTTTTTACTGACCAGTACTAGGCCTACTAACGAATGACCAATTAATGTGATAGAAATGACCAAGCTTTCATATTCTGTAAAACAGTATTGCTTTCAGTCAGCTCTTTTTCTACTTTATTGAATTTGGAGAGGTTTTAAGATGCCCGGTAAAGGCGGTAAAGTTAGTGTGACGTTTGACATTCATTAGACATTCGGTTTCAAACCAATTAAATTCATTGCCTCTGTTATAGTTTGAGCCAAAAATAGGTCAGATAGGCATACATATGTGCCCTTTATGTTGCACAAGGGTTAATTTCTCGAGTAAAAAAAAAATAACCATACAAATGAATTAAACAATTCAACCATATGGAATTATACCATACAATTAGTACCAAAATGTTCAGAAAAACACCTTGCTTATTGCACAAGACTCTGTTTTTGAAATTAGCACTTTATTTATTTTATAATATTTTTTAAATAATTTTTTATTTAAAAATGGTAAAAGTCAATTAAACTCTGACACCATTTGAGATAAAATATTCAAATCAACTCTAAATTACTCTATAAATATTATTCTCTATGATGCACAAGCTTTGTTTTTTTACAGTTATGCCTTTGTTGATTTTATATACAGTACTGAATACATAATTTCATTAAGTACAATACACTAAACCCCTTAATGAAATAAACTCCACCAAATAAACACCATTTGAGATAAAATATTCAAATCAACTGTACAACTTATGTATTCGTTGCATATGCAAATATGAGAAATGCCAAGTTTACTGGAAGCAGCAAAAACTGCCAACTGTTTTACAATATAATATTAAACAAGAGATATTAATATTATGCAAGTTATGCAATTCATGTAAACGTTTGTTTTTCCTCAAAGGTAACTGCGTTAGCATTTTAGCACTGTTCACTAATTATTTCTACAATTAAACTAATTATTTTCGGCATATTAAGTTATGCAAATAGTACTGAGTGTTTACATATTTGAAAGTATTATTTGCAAATAGTTATTTGTACTTTAAAATAGTTTCTTTGGACACATTTCTTTATAATTAAAATACAGGGTTAAATTTCAATGTTCAAGATGTATCAGCCTCAAAGTTCGCATGAAATCACAATGTAGATTGTTTATTTTGCTACATTCTTCTAGTCTTAAGGTAAACAATTAACCCATGCAAATAATTAATCCACTATAAATAAAAACAGTTTGTTTTGGTAATTTTTAATCAAAACTAAGCCATTTGCTTCTGCTCTGAAACAGCAGTCTTTCTCTGATGACATCAGTATGACGGATTGGGTGGAATATGCTTAGCCACGCCCCTCCCTCCAATAGTTTGCTGCAAGTGAAAGATGAGAGGCGGAGCTCAAAAATGAAACCCCGCCCCCTATTCAATGTTAATTTTAAGTTAAAAAACATACAAATAAAAATTATAATAAAAGTCTGCAGCATGGACCTGACTTTAAAAAAGACTTCCTATTTGTTTATGTGACCTTTAGCATTTAAAAAAGTATATTAACATTAGCTCTCTAACATTTCCACTCGTCTTTATATGCAGAAACTGCAGATACACTATTTGTACTCAATTTTTAACATATTCAGGAAACACTTGATGGTGACCTTTAAGTTAAAACCTTAAAACTTGTATGCACAGACATATAAATCAACTCAAATCCCAACACAGAAAAAAAAGTTAATCTCCATGTTATTCCTCAACAATCTTAACCCAGTCAGATTTGTGAGGTTTATTTTTAATAACCGTGTTTTTCTTCTCCTTCTGCAGCACAGCTGGATTTAAACTGCCGAATGCTGTATATCTGAGAGCTGCTCGTCAGGTGGAATCCTCTGACCTTTATGAAGTCTGACCTGAATGTCTGAATCTGCTATTGTCAGATCACATCCCGTCGTATCCGTCTGCTCCCCGAACGTCTCTGTTGGTCTGAGAGGCATTTGTAACACCTTGTGGGTTTGAGGTCAGTGGAGACTCATACCTGTGCATTACAGAGCCTGTCTCTCTGATGGATGGCCCGTATTAACTATTCTCTGCTCAGATAAAGGGAAACGCTTCTAGTCTTGCGAAATTTCAATAACGCTGGCTATTTTTATGCGTCTGGGGAATTGAGGACGCTTGATTTGGTGTCATCATTATATTAAACTATATATCATATTAAATAGAAGGACAGCTCAGTATTATATTTACTTGCGTGTATGTAAAAGATATAATGCTGGATTGTAGAATCGTCTTTAATAATAATGTATATACAATAATTATAACCATACATATACAGGGGTTGGACAATTAAACTTAAACGCCTGGTTTTAGACAACAATAATTCATGAGTTTGCTGTAGGGCTTCCTTGTGCATCCAACACAGCATCAATTCATCTTGGTAATGACAGATACAAGTCCTGCACAGTGACCAGAGGGATTTTAAGCCATTCTTCTTGCACAATAGTGGCCAGGTCACTATGGGATGCTGGTGGAGAAAAATCTTTCCTGACTCGCTCCTCCAAAACACCCTAAAGTACCTCAATAATGTTAAGATCAGGTGACTGTGCAGGCCATGGGAGATGTTTTACTTCTCTTTCGTGTTCATCAAACCGCTCTCTTACCAGTCTTGATATGTGTATTGGTGTATTATCATCCTGATACACTCCACCACCTTCAGCAGGGGCGGACTGGGACAAAAATTCAGCCCTGGCACTGTAGCCACATCAGCCCACATTACCACACAGACACAGCCACAGACATGCACATTCACTAATATTGGTGTAGTGAAATAATATAAGCTGTACCATATGTAATAGATATTTAAACATTTAATGTATGTGACTGGAATAAAAACAACCCGTTGTCATTCTCTGCGCCTCTACCTAAGGATTAAATACATACTGTAACCTATGCATGTATTTAATGTTTTACTTTAAAGACTAGCTATGTATTCAGAGTTCACTACAAATGCTTACAGTACTATAGCTATAGGTTTTTTTGCATGTTAGACTGTATTGCTAGTACAGTAGCATACAGCAGTCTGTATACCCTAAATCCCACGTTGTCTGCTGATAATGACATTTATAAAGTTCTACGCTAAGCTTACTGTTAAGCACAGTGTAGGTTACTGTCAAAAACCGTCTGAAGTAGTGTGAATGGAGTCAAAATTACTTAGTATATTTTAGTATAATGACTTATAATGAAATATTTTCTGTTTTCTTACCTCCTCTACCGCGCTACTGTCCTTTGATGCAGCAGCCGAATTTAAACCTTCGAGAATATTTTAGCATCTGATTTTAGAGCACTTTTTTTGCTTTCTTGGAGCTTTTCCTTTTTTTACTGTCTATCTCTGAAATTAGCTTATGTTGCACCTACTGTTTGTTTGACATCTTTGCCAGATTTTAATTATGTTCAAGTAACCTTTGATTGGGTCGGCCCCTCAAAAAAAAAACACAGCCACCAGTCACCGATCTGTCCAAATGCCTAACATTTAATAATTAATATTATAATTATTAATATTATTACTATCAGCATCATCATATTCACATCTTGCAAGAGATAAAAGCTGCCTGCATGTAAAAACAATACATATTAACAAAAAAACTGACCCACATTTAAAAAAAGGTCCAGCCCTTCTGGCATTTGCCAGAATTGCCAGATGGCCAATCCGCCCCTGACCTTCAGGATACAATGTTTGAACTATTGCGTGTACATGGTTCTCCAGAATGGTTCGGTAATCCTTGACAGTGATGTGCATGTCTAGCAGAAGTATTGGGCCTAGAGAGTGCCATTATATTGCAGCCCAAACCATCACTGATCCACTCCAATGCTTCACTCTCGCCATGCAACAGTTTGGGGGGTACGCTTCTTTGGGGCTTCTCCACAGCGTAACTCTCCCGGATGTGGGAAATACAGTGAATGTGGACTCATTAGAGTACAGTACATGTAATACAATATATGTTTATATATTATTTATTTATGTGTTTCTTTTTTTGGAACTTCGCATCCTGTGCAAAATTAAATAAATTTGTCTTGAAGGTAAAATTTTAACAACATTTAACTTTTAATATGGATTAATGATGTCAATAAAAAATATATTTATGAATTAGTAATGAACTAATAAAAAATAAATAAAGTAAACACGTCATTCTGTTTTAAAATTAAGGTTTTTATTATTAAGTAAAACAAAATCCAATACAGAGGTCCCTTGCTATAACGCGGTTCATGTTTCCTAGCTTCGCAGTTTTACAGATTCTTATTTTTTTTGTTCAATTTCACATGCTTGTTTTTATTTTATTTGTTTTACAGCACATTGTGATCTGCATCCTGATTGGCTGTAGACCATTGTCAGTCAGTTTCCTGTACAGCACAGAATGCATTCAGCTTGCTAAATTAACATAAATCGTTGATCGCTAGCAGTGTGAGCTCCAACAAGGATGCAAAAAGGGTTGCAGCTGTCCGCATCAAGACCATCGTAAAGCGGACCGCACACCAGATGCGCTGCACCATGAAGCACCATGCATTTTAGAATTGTAAACATAGGTTTATATCAGGGTATGCACAGTGGCTGTTTGCAGTGCTCAGCTACGACTCAGGACACTGTTCATATTTCTGCTGCACCACAGAGCTCCATCTGAATAACTTCATTTTAAATAACATGTAAATGTGTGCCTTCGGTGTGCGTTACTTCCAACTTTCATGTGTGCAGCGCACCCAATGTGCGACCTCCTTATTGCTTTAGTTTTGTAGATCAGTGACTGCAGGATAAAGAACATTACGCTGGATGCCAACATTATCTGCACAAAAGCTACAACGCTTTATGAACCTTTTGCTGACAGCCATGATTGTCTCAACAGGTTTTGATGTTTGGTTTCATTCTATAATACTGGACTTATTTTCTACGAAAGTTTAAACAAGAGAGAAAAGTGTGAAAATGTTAATGCCTGTCTAAGAAAGTGTAAAAAGTGTGTTGTGAGGGGATTTACAGCCTTAAAACATCTATAATAATTGTAAAAAACAAAACAAAACTGACTACTTTGCAGATTTTGCCTATTGCTGATTATTTTTAGAGCGTAACTCCCGCAAATAAAAAGAGACCACTGTATAGCTCTGTGTGAAAGTGTTTGCCCCCCTCTGTTATAACAACTCACCCTTTTTTTATCACACCTGAGTTCAGTTTCTCTAGCCACACTCAGACCTGATTACTGCCACACCTGTTTTTAATAAATAAATCACTGAAGTAGGACCTGCCTGACAAAGTAAAGCAGACCAAAAGATCCTCAAAAGCTAGACATCATGCAGAGATCCAAAGAAATTTAAAAACAAATGAGAAAGAAAATTATTTAGATTATTAAATTATTTCCAGTTTGGAAAACAATATGAAGCCATTTTTAAAGATTTTATGGACCGCAGCGAACCACAGTGAGATATAAATAGATAAATAAATCAAGTAAAAAAAGGTAACGCATAATGGAATATATAAACCGTTATGTGTTACCTTTTTTATGGAACTTCTCATCCGCAAAATTAAATCTGTTTGTCTTTGAAGGTAATAATGACCATTTTAACAACATTTAATATTTAATATGAATTAATAATGTCAAAGAAAATTATATTTATCAATTATTAATGAACTAATTTAAAAATAACCTGCCTAATATATTTGCTCTGCAGAATTAAGGACAGAATCATCTATTATTCAGTTTATTTATGTGTCCAGTGTTAAGCGCTTGAAGAGAGAAAAGTGGTTTTATTAGGGAGAGACACTGCAGGTTAATGTGGTAAATCTCTTTATAGTTTAGTAGTTGTCACTGTGCTTCTCCAGTTAATTGAGTATATTTTAAAAGAAGGTACACACATTTATATGTTAGACGTTTTCTAAAACGTTGTTTAAATAAGCAAATGATGCAATATTTGATTAAACATGGCCAAATTTACATAACTTTCTAGAAAACTGGATATTGTATGATGTCAACTTCAAAATTATTATTTTAAATTAACAATTTTTTATTATTTTAAATGATTAATAATTAAATAGTGTTTTTTGGATGTTTACTTAACATTAGACATTAAAAAGAAACACTTTATGATAAAAAAGCCTGTTTAATTTTTATTTAAGTGTTTTTTATTATAAATAAATTAATTGATTTTATTTTAAAAATTTACTTCAAGCGTTTCCTAATTTATCACACCATAATATAGAAAAAATTGCCAACAGCCATTTTTTTGTAAAATAATATATATATATATATATATAAATAAAAATAAATAATCAGGTATATTATAAATATAAATTATATGATTTATTCATTAAACTGTAAATTTTGTATTCAAGTAGTCAGCCTTTAAAATATGTATTAAAATTCAAATTTACAGACGAAGTATGACAAAAGAAACAATTAAAAGGGTATTTTTGGACGTTTGCTTAACATTACACACTTTATGATTTTTTAAAAGCCTTATTTTTATGATTTTTTTCTTGCAGAATAGCAGCCAGGTCACTACAGTATGCTGGTGGAAGAAAATGTTTCCTGACCTTCTTCTCCAAAACAGCTCAAAGTGGCTCAATAATATTTTGATCTGGTGACTGTGCAGGCCATGGGAGATGTTTGATTTCACTTTCGTTTCTCAAACAACTTTGCCATCAGTCCTGCCGTGTGTTTTGGTGCATTATCATCCTGATACATGGTAAATTTACAGACCATTACAAATGACAGTCAAATTTACAGACCAAACTGATGAAGTATGACAAAAGAAACAATTAAAAGTATATTCTTGGATGTTTGCATAACTTTAGACACTTTGATTAAATCCCCCCTCCAAAAAAAAATCTTAAAATAGTGTGTGAATTTTAAAAAAAAAAATTTTATGATTCTTTTTGCAGAATAGCGGCCAGATCACTACTGGATGCTAGTGGAGGAAAACGTTTCCTGACCAGCTTCTCCAAAACAGCTCAAAGTGGCTCAATAATATTCAGGTCAGGAGACCTTAATCATGTTCCTCAAACCGCTCTGCCATCAGTCTTAGTGTGTGTATTGGTGCATTATCATCCTGATACATGGCAAATTTACAGACCATTACAAATTGCAGACCATTCAAAATTACTAACCAAACTGATAAAGTATGACAAAAGAAACAATTAATTGTATATTTTTGGATGTTTGCTTAACATTACACACTTTATGATTTAAAATAGTGTGTTTTCTTTTTTTTTTTTTGTTCTTTAATGTTTTGCCTTGTATCATTGATGTCATTGTAGTGCTTGCATTTCTTGAAAATGGAATTGAGTCAGTATAAGACACATTGGACCTATCACCATGTGTATGTGTGTGTTATAAAGGATAGATTAAACAGAGGTGTGTGAAGTCGTCTTCCTAATGAGGGCGATGGATTTCGGTCTGTCCGTGTTGCCATGGCGATGTTTCTGCAGTATAAGGAAGTGTACATTGCAGATAGAGACAAACGCTGAAAGACAGAAACAAACTGATGCAAGGACAGAACCATGAATACCGCACTGCTAGTTAACACTCCGATGAAGCTGGTCAGCCATGAAGAGAAATATAATGGTGTACAGAGGAAGATTAATAGTCGTGCTGGGTGTGTGCACTTCTTCTGTTGGCCAGCAGAGGGTAGACGAGCCTCATCAGTTCTGTCACTCAGTATTTTTGGCATAATATCTGTCCCAGAAGTATGAAATATGAATAGTGTTGTAACTCGTCTCACATTGTTTGTGCATCAGATGTGAACGAGAGCTGATATTGCAGAGGTGGGCCACCATCTGACTCGCTGAAATAAAAAATACCTTTCCCCAGACAGTGTGCTAACACAATAAATAAAATAATATAATAAATAAATACATACAGTATGTATGCATAAAAAGTGTATATCTATATAATTAATGCATCTAGTTGTTTTATGTTTTATGAAAAATCATAAAAATGTAATACCAGAATATATATTTCTCTATGATTTTTATATGTATTGATTTTATATATATTTTTCAAAATGTTATGAAATGCATTGTTGTGTGTGTGTTTGTGTGTGTGTGCGTCTGGCAACCAATAGAATGTTATGTTACACTGTTACATAGCACACACACACACACACACACACACACACACACACACACACACACAC
>CAIGQZ010000253.1:4752281-4771393 GCA_903798205.1 Danio tinwini
TCCATCCATCCATCCATCCATCCATCCATCCATCCATCCATCCATCCCAACAAAACAAACTACAGAGTCTTTCTCAAGCCACCATCAAGTTTGTCTTCAAAGTTTAATATCCACTTTTGTTAGTCATTATATTTTTCTGAACACTTTACATATTAAGGTTCTGAATTTAATTGTTTTTATGTTAGTTTGAACAGATTTGGCAGATATTTGCATTTTGTTTTCCTTTTTTTTCAGAGATAAATCTGTCTTCATAAAGCATGAAGCATGCTTGAAAATGAGATCAGTCTAAAGAAAATGAAAACCAAGGTAAGTGTCAGTTTTATATGGTTTATGGATCCTATCAAGCTGTAATTTTGCCAATTTAAACAACATTTTAAACAATGTATTACTGTATTTAAGATGTCATATCAACAAAATAAGAATGCAAATACAATTTATAATTAGAAAAACTGAAAATTTCAAAAAAATGCTAAATAATGCATGATGTATTCTAAAATTGCTAGTTACATATTATACATTGTTATTAAAGTTCACCTGTTACGCTGTTTTAAAGGTTTTTGTTGTGGTCGCTGACCTCTTCGGGTCAGACATTAACAAAGGCTTAGTGCGAAATACTGTCAAAATGGACTAAAATACCCTACAAAAAGTGAAAAAACTTATATATGTGCACATTAAACCATTCTTTTTAAAACTTCAGAAAACCTTTTCTATCAGTGCTGTTGAACATTACTGAACTTAAATGTTTGTTTTCTTGCTAATTTCACCAACAGACTAGAATATTTAATGTCATCCAGTAAATAAACACTGCAGTGATTTTTGCATGACAACACCACTCCAATTTTCTTCTTAAAATATAAAGATTTTTGTTTTCCTACAAGAGAAAGCAATTGAACTAATTCATCAATTAGACTTTTTGCACAGAGCAAATATTTTGAGAAAACAGATCAATAAATTCAGGGTACCTGATGAAATGCATTTTGCTCTATTGATTTTGCTATTGATATGGTTCTGCTCAGTCCAGCTGGACACTGAAACGTGATTTGAGAGCACATGCACACTAAAAAGCCAAAACACTATGACCTGTCACAGGTGAAGCATGCATTCTCCTATTAAGGCCACATATTAAAGTCCCTCTGACATCAAATCTAATGCTTTTTCAGTGTATTTTCAGTATGTTTTGTTAATGTTAATCTTAATATAAATATATTTAAAAAAAAACATTTATTAAAAAAACGTAATTCACAATCAAACTAATCTTGTCAGCATTTTCATATGAATTGAATAATTGGTGTTTGTGAATCGGTGGCAGTTACCTTTTTTACTATGAAATGTTGTTTTATTTAAACAGGCCGTCTCTTATCAAGCTCACAGCAATCATCATCTGATGGGTGTTTCAGCCAGAAAGCAGGATCGCTGTCTTATTTTGTCTTTTTTCCCAACATTTTCTTAAAATTCTCATTCTTGAACACTACCTACTACACTCTACCTCTACCTCAGCTGTACTCTGATCTCTGGCAAACTGGCAGGGTCTTTGAACTGCTCACACCTCGCGCATGTGCAGTATGAAAGGAATGTTCCACTATTCATTGGGGCCCCTGGTTTTTGAAAGTAAGTAATACAATTTTTTAAATATTAATGGTTATAGACAGATTTTACAACATATAGAAAATTTATGAAAGAGCTATATGATAAATATAGGCTTCTTGGCATTGGTCGGGCCCCCTAATGGCTCTTTCTACTGAGTGGTACCTTTGCAAGGGTACCAAAAGGCGGAGCAAGACGCACAACAGAATGCTATTGGTTTGCAGAGATAAGTCACCAGCTCGTGGACAAGCAGGAGAATGAAAACAAAGGAACTGCCATTTTTAAATACACAGCCGAGACATTAAGCCATTATAATATATACATATAATAATGGGCCGTGGTCAACCCGAGCTCAAATAAACCTTGTCATCATCTTGTGAACTCACAAAATCTGCCATGTCCTGTTGTTTCTTTACGAGGCCGTCTAAAAGTGCGAGCGGTTTCACTTTCTCCAGAGAGCTCATGTGCGCGTCTATATTTGAAATAATGAACTTCTTGAGCTAATGATAATAGCGTGCGGGTGATTATTTAAGTGCTTCTGACACCTGAGCCTGGCTATGCAGTGCGAAATGCAGTGGCTATTTCGCATCATTGATCTGCAGTTATAATCTAATCCTAATTAAACACTTATACACAAATATTTGTCCATAAAACATCTGTTTTTTGAGAAGTGCTTCTCATATGATATGTGAACTACCCATATGACATTTCCTCAAGCAAGAATGACATCGTCTGAAGCTTTTTGTTCACCACTCTATCATTGGTACCCTTTTGGCAGTGGAAACGCAAGCCAACCCATACCATACTGTACTGACCCATACCATACTGTACCACTAAGTGGAAATGGGCCATAAGTGGCTGCATACCTTGCTTATTGGTTAAATCTGGCCCTGGCAAACTCCACACAGAATTGCCAACTGGCCTGGCCACGACTAAACCAGCGATCTTCTTACTGTAAGGCAACAGTGCTAACCATTGAGCGACTGTGCTGCTCAAAAAGTCAACAAAGTCTAAAAGAACTTTCTTTTGGCTGGATTTTGATCAAAATTACATCATTTCAGTTCTTCAATTCTTCAATTTTATTTCAAGTATACCGGGGCCTTTAATGTCTGAGTAGGATATATGGCAAGCAGCCGATCAGTTCTTCTAATAACATATTGGATGCAACATGAGCAGGAATAAAGATGAGTCCAGGGCAGACTTTTATGTCAAAGCGACTGGGTCAGAGTATCTGTGAAATGGGAAGGCTTGAGGGTTGCTAACAGTGGTCCAAAGTGGGACAAACCACAAACTGGTATTAGGGTGTTGAGTGCCCGAGGCTTATCAATGTCCTAGGGCAATGAACATGGCTACAAAAAAGGATGGTGCTTATGTTGACTCCTGTCCACCTACAAACGCATCAACAATGAGCACAAGTGTGTGTCCAGTGAGACTCGTTTTTGGACAGCTGTGTACATGTACTCTGTTTACCTGTAGTGATGGCAGCAGGTTGCAATAAATATCATGACAATCCAGTGATGGGAGTCTGATCAACGTTTCGAAGGGAGTCCGCCATACATGTGGACCTTAGTTTGACACATGCTGCCTACTGAAATATTGCAGACCCTTAATAAAAAAAATGAAGTTTCAGCTGGATCTGCCACACTGCAAGCATTGTCCAGGAATGATTATAAATCATAACAATAAATAATAAAACATATTCCGTACAGACATGCAGAGCCCATAATAAGATCACGATGCTTTCAATTATGTAAGGTCCCAATCACTCAATGCATTTTTCAGGTTTGGAAAGGAGAGGCACTCATATTTTTTGGTTGATTTTATTTATTTATTTGTTTTTTAAAAGACCAGTGCACTGTGTTTTTTAAATTTATTTTAAGTTTCTAGGCAACTTCAGAGTCAGCTGTCTGTTAATCTAGCCCGAGCGCTCTAAAATTTTATTTGCTGCCCACCCCTCCGTTCATTAGATTGAACAATGGAAGAAAAAAACACGACTTTTTGAAACCAGGCACTTTAGAGCACCCAAAATGCTCACCGCCAGTAGAAAACAAGTTCGAAAAGGCACGTATCACTCCAAAACAAACATTTTGTGTAGTCAACGCTAACAGCGACTTGCTTATATGAGTGCAATAATTCCAAACAAATATCCAGAAATAATAATATTAAAAGTCATTTATTAAAATCTCTTTCCATCTTGCTGCCCTTCTGTCTTGCCCAGTAGTATCTTGATGCAAACTTGGATTTGCAAGCTGAGACTGCATATTTCAGAGACACAATGCACTCAGTGGAGCTAGTGACGTCACATTAGGGGTTAGTTGTGGGCATTAAAAAGCATTGCATGCAGCTCAGATTGCAACTGCACCGAGTCTGCATCCAGACCCCTCTCGTCTTGCCTCCCATCTGTCGACTCCGATAGTGTCATGGTAAATATTATTAGTGTGAAAAGTAACAAATGTTATTAACGTCATAGACTGTTAAACATTTTATTGTATTTTTGGGTTAACTTACTGGCAGCACTGTTGCCAGCAAGCAATGTTGGGCTTGGAAAATGTAGTTAGCTAAACTATTAGCTACTCTGCTTAAAATGTAGCTAAACTACACTAAAAGCTACCCCCGGGGAAATATAGCAAGCTAAGCTAAAAGCTACATGGCAGAATTAGCTTAACTACATCTAAGCTATTTTTTTAATTAAAGCAACTTCAAACCAAGTTAGTTCTGTCTTAGTGATCCATAAAACTGCCAATGAAATATATGCGGCATAATTGCTAAGTTCAGTCATTTACTGCAATTAATATGCTGTCCCAAACTGATTTTTTTACTAGACAGCAAAAACAAAAAATTCAAGAAATCCTTCATTGCACATTTAAAATACACGATTTTTAGAATTTTTCGTTTTTTGCTGTCTAGTATTTTTTTCTGCTTGGATGAATGGGGCTGGTGTCACTTAATGATCCACGGTCGGAAAATGTAGCTTGTGCAGATGCTACTGCGCTACTTTCTTAAAATAATAGCTTCGCTATTGAAAAGCTCTTTGATTTAGAAATATAGTTAAGATAGTAGCGTCACTACTTGTAGCAAAGCTACTGCCCAGCACTGCCAGCAAGTTACCGCAACTGCCCTTTTACAGTAACTTACTAGTAAATGTGTTTTACAGTAGTAGGGCCCCACATCAGCTCATTTTACAGTTAAATAACCTTACCGCAAATTTATGACTTTTTTATGACTTTTTTTTTTACTGACTTTTTTATGGTGAAATTCACTTTACAGCATTTAAATTTCAAAGTTTGACAATTTTTACAGCGTTTTTACTGTAATTTATTGACATTTCAGACTAGCAGTACAAATCCTTTCCTTTTAGCATTTACTATTTAATTTAATAAGTTCATGAGGTCTTGTACAACCGTATTTTTATTATTCATTGTTATTATATCCATTTTAAATGGTTTACAAAATTTATTTAAAATTTATTTATTTATTATTCATTCTATTAACTGTTCTATTAAACTATTCTATTAAAATTCATTTTCATTAACTGTGTCATTTTTGCCTTCAACTACAGTAGCAGTACTTTGATTACAGTAGAATACCGCAAATTCTTAATATGGAGTAAACTACTGTAAAAGTTTTAAAATCACCCACAATGCAGTGCATATTACAGTAATGAACTGTAAAGAATGTATGTGGTATTTTATTATTATTATTTAAATTTTTATTGTAGAAAAAACTTTTATTTATTTATTTTTAATTAACATGAAAATACACTTTTTTACATTTTGTATGTGCTATTTTAATGGGTGTTTTTGCAGTAATTAACTGTAAAATTGCAGCAAAGTCTAGCAGTTTACTGCCTCATAGTTAGGGGTGTCAAATTAATTGTTTCTTCACTGAACCGGGATGAAATTTGGTATTGGTTCAGTAATAGATCATAACTGGTTATTACGTACTGACGTCATTTATTGTGATATTGTGGTAGCTTACTATGGCACTCCAACTACTTAAAATGCAGAAACTGTCCACAATGCACTGCGTGTGTGTTTGCTGGACAGTCTTTCTCTGACACTGAAGATACAGCAGAACCCATGTTTCACTATTATGGAGAAAATGAAAGTAAACTGGTGTGAGGTAACGTTTCCTCTCCTCTCGGAGGATGTAGTGCATTCAAGTTACATTGATACACATTCATACTATACATTGAAATGCACTGTAGTACATACACCAGTATGCAATTGCGGATACTGCTTTGACACCTTCAGTAAACTCCCCATGTGGGTTGTCACTGTTTTGACAGCATCTTCATATTAGGCAGATGGTCACAATGTTTTGGCTCATCAGTGCATGGCTTGTGTTGGTGGCAGCAGGACACAGGTGTCTCTGTCTTTGCCTCTGCTAATATCTGTTCTCCTGCAGTCATGACTGGGCTGATGTAAGCGGACGGATGATAGCACTGCCGTCAGACGCTTGACTGACTGCCATATCTGCCACATTACTCCTACTCATGCCTGAATTTCAGATCAGTGAGCAGAAAGAACAGGGGTGAATCGAAAGGTTTTATGTCCAAAGCACTCACAACCAAACTCTGTGGGGAATTTACAACCCGTGGCCACACAATTCCCTCAGCGTGCAATAACTGCACCGAGTTCATTTCTGATTCCAAATAACAGGCTTTTATGTAACCATTTGTTTTTCTGGAATATAGTGTTTTACTCGTCTTAGACCCTGATGATTTCAATCTTAAAATCCATTCCAAAAAATGAATTGTTATACACAAGTTGACTGCTTGATTCTTTGATTTATGTTCAAAATTGTGCAGTAATTTTAAGAGAAACACACAACTAAAGTACTTCTGCTTTGCCACGGAATTACTTTTTTTATTATTTACAGAATAAAAATGTTTCTTGTTTTTCTTATTAGCCCTAAAATGATGTTTTTGAATAAGCAATATGGTTGAAATTTAATGAGATATGCAAGATAAAAAAGCATTATATGGGCAAATGTCTTGATATAAAACATCTGAACATGGTCTTTTTCATGTGGTGACTGTTCTATAAGCAGAATAAATGGACCCTTTGCACAATTTCAGGGTTCTCAGTATAGTGGAACGTGCAGTGAATGAGAGAGTACAACAAATATATATATTTTTTAATGTTATTTTCTAAAATAATAAATAAAAGAAAAACTCCACGATGGTGTTATCGAGACTTTCAAAAAAAGGAAAAAACAAATAGTGTGAGTCTGATAACAGCAGTCAGAGAAGATTGAGAATAACGTCAAATTTACTCTGATAGATGCTGCATTAGAAACACCTTGAATAAGCGGTAATTAGTTTTTTGTAATTTGACACAAAGATTATATAATACATTCATAAATGCATATAAATGTCCATACATAAAAAAAAATCTAAATATTAAAAACTTTCAAGGATTTAAGATTATGATGACGGTTAAACGTGTCATAAAAGTCTTGTGAAAAGGGTCCATTGATGCCTGGCCATTGAATAATCAGAAAATGTGTGTGTAATTCTGAGTTTGAATTATTATTGTAATAAAACATAATCAATAAACCCTTTTGTAATCTTGTCAATAAACTTAATCTGACCAACCCAGGCTAACTGCAAATATCTGTTTCTGCAAAAATGTATGGTAACATTGAGCTATAATAATGTTTCATTATCCTGCCAACATATTTGCTAACACAAACAAACTATTTATTAGAGTATTTATTCATCTTTGTTAATGTTAGTTAATGAAAATAAAGTTGTTTATTGTCAGCTGTTAACTCACGGTGAGTTAGCCAATGCTAACAAGCACAACTTAGATTTTAATAAAGAGTAAATGTTGAACTAATCATTAATAAATACTGTAAAATTATTCTTATTCAAGCTATTAAATACTCATGGCTGTCTGGAATATTTATGATTGGTCAATCACGACATTCAATTCGGTTGTTGCTCGAACAGATATGCTTGCGGCCGAAGTTAAAGAGAATTATTTATGTTATTTATTAAATTTCCCATTTATTGTACTTTTATCATCGTCTACCCCAACCCTAAACCCAACTGTCACAGTAACCTAAAAACAGTAGTTGTACCGAGTATTATTTATGTTATCTATTAAATTATCCAATAAATTTAATTTTTTTAACGCCTACCCCCCACCCCAACCCTAAACCAAACCATCACAGTACTGTAAAATATTAATTATTGTTATACAGTGTCATAAAAAAAATTCCACTATATTAATGTCCATATCGCACTTCCGGCCGGCCACATATCCAATCTAGACTTTACCATTCAATAGAGTGGGGGAACTTTGACGTCAATTTGTATGCAAAAACCAGGAAGCGAGTTAGCATTTTAGCAGTTCCGGTTCCCTCGTTCCAAAGTCAATGGGTTTTTTCCATAGATACGTCCAAGATATGGACGTAGTATCCGTGATGTCACCCATAGGTTTATGAAGAACCCAAAAGAGGCTACCAGTAGGCGTGGCCAACCGTCGCCATTTTGTTACCGTGTCATCGCAATAACCATACAAGGGCAAAAAGGCGGAGCGTTGCTGAGCTATAGACGCATGAGAAACACTTATAATTTTATAACCTGCGACTGGTTTGTGTTCTGACCACATGTGCTTTGTTGTATACTATTTTAATAAAGTGTTTAGACTTTTACAAACACTGTTTCATAAGCAACGTCGTAAGCACAATGCTTAGTGGCTCAATGTACTACACATTGAGCCACTATAAGCATGGTTCTTATGACGTTTTTCAACCGGAGGAAATTGCGAATTACTTCCAAGCACTTCGGATATAGTCTGTGTTAGTAAATGCAGGGCTATTGATGAAATCCAGGCAGAATTGTATGACAACGCTTCAGACGACTGTTCTAGAGCCTACAGCTAATCAATCTGTCAGATTCTGGAGTGCATTACAGGTCTGAAGAACATTATAAATGATAAATGATCTTAAACTAAACAAATACATTTATAGAGATGGTATAAAAGTATATAATTTCACTCACCTGGGAAACGGAGGCCATGTGAATGGTTTGTGAGCACAATTAAGCGCACACAGCATGCCATTTTATCTGATAATTGCAAAAAATAATTCCAAAAGGCAACTGACTGTGTAAAGCCACATAAAACAACACAAAAATAAGATGTATACGCCAAGATCATAGGCTAATCAGCTGAGGTGACGTGACTGCGACCAGCAAGAGCTAGCTGTCAATCAAGTGGCCACGCCCTTAATTATGCAAAAATAATATAACATAATATAAAGGAAATGGATGAGTTATAAAAAAATTCACCCCCCTCACAGTTGTCATGAAGGGTAATATTAGCTATATGAACCAAAATCGTTCTTTGTACCAGGCTGTAAACACCTTTTTTTCTGCTGTAAAGTTTGCCATTTTAACAGTGGGCTCAATTAAAATTTGCTCTATTATGGAGCCAGGACTAGCGGAATTTCGATGAATTGCAGTTTCAGTTACTTCCGTATTGGCTTCCCGAGGGAGAGCAGGAGGTTGCCGCTTGTTTTTTTTTCAATGGGATTTCAGTTAACGCGCTTAAACGAGGTCTGTGGCTAACACAAACTCAAAATACTTTCACGTTTTATTCTACGACATAAAACACATCAGTTACAGCACACTCTTGATTTTTTAAATCGGTTTTGATTCTTTAAAAAGACGGTTGCTATCAAGTTGCTAAACGGGACTACAGACGATGTCGGAGACGTTATACGTCATCAAGCTGAACTGGTCTGGAACACAGCTCGCTTGCGTTGGGCATTTGAATTTGTCTGTTATTTAAGTATTTTCATGAATAGTATTTTATAGTTTGTAGTATTTTTCTAATTGGGAATTCATATTGTGTGTAGATAATGCCTTCACTTGTAAATACTGTCAAGACAGATTTATTTGTTGATCATTTATTTTAATTAAACGATATTATGGGGATACTGCTTACCAGTGCATCCTGTCTCTTTCCTGCTCTCAGTAATGCAAACGTGTGAATAAATGTGTAATACACGTTAACTGTCATTTTAACGTGATCCATAGATTTTTCGTCAGGTTTTTTTTCTTCATCTGAACACATTTTACTCGGTCATAACTGCCATATTTACACTCCTCCTTAAAATGTATTGCATATGTGACTGCATGGGCTGCTTTTCGCTGTACTCGGTGACAAAAAAAGAATATTGAATGTTGTTCTGTGATTGAACTTGCAGCAAATAACATTAGACTTGTCCCTCACGCCTCATTTTTGTCGTCTGTTAAGGTAAGCGGGCTGTATGCATGCGAGTGATACACTTATTTAAACATGTCTTTTACTAATACCATGTAGGCACATTTATACAGTTTTTAAACTTTTACAACAACCGTAAAGCAAAAAAAATGTATTTCCCATGTAAAAACTATCCAAAAGGCACGTCTATGTGCTTTTGCGTATATATTTGTTTACAATATATAGCAAGGATTATAATATAATAAACCGAGAGCATAAATCATTGTCATGGATCATGCTTGAAGAGTTGTCTGTAGCAGGGTGGTGCTGACGTCACAGGCGAGCGCCTCGAAGGCTGTAGTCCGTTATAGCCTAATGTTAGCTTTTCAGTTCTTGCGTTTGCATTCAAGATCCAAAAGTGCTAAAAGTTGTATTTTCGTGTGAGGATTATCCGGCTGGACAAAACGTGTAAGTGTAATGAACTGTGTTTGAACACAGAGCTTATTATTTGGAATTTTCGAAAAGCCTATGGGAAAATCCTATAGGGAATTTATCGAGAGAACCAGTTTTATGCTAGCAGCCGATTTGCCTACAAGGTGACATCATAGTTCCTTCACTCTATTCCCAGATAACCAATGCACAGGCTCGTCATCCGGGTACTACACACCATTTTGATCGTTAGTGAGTATTCAAATATGTTTACTAAATGGTTACGCTCTGCTGTCTTTGACGGTTTGGCGCCATCCTGTGATGGAATAATATATAGACCAATTACCAACCTACGTCACACATGACGTCACACGGGTCCCCGGTTGCAGAAAAAGACCGGCTGCAATAGCTAACATGTCGTGTTTTGCGGTAGTATGCCAAATTTGAAAGCCAAAAAATAGAAATCTTAACTTTTACCATACACCACAATGCTTAAAATTCGTAAAAGTGTAATTATTAAGGTAAAGTTGGTTTTATATTCACACATTCAATCAGTGACAACTTGTGACACACTCCCTGTATTGTTTACCACGGCACTTTGAGTATTCACTCTGAAATAACCTGCAAGTGTGACTTGAAAACAACATGAACACTGTTTATTTGACTGTGAACAATGTTGTACTTTGATAGTCATTGGCTGCTATATTATTTTGCTATTTAGAGTTTGCAAATAATATGTTTATGAAATTATATTATTAAGGGGAAAGTCAGAATGTGCGAATATAAAACCAACTTTACCTTTATGTGTACGTTCACATACTCTGGGCCTGCCGTAAGTTCAGTTGTAGTTCACTGTCATGCTGTTTTTCTACTTGTTGCTAATCAACCTGGCCTTGTATAACGTTAGCTCCGTCTTTTTTTTTCTTGTCTTTGGCTCGGCAGATCCTCGGTTTTTAGCACTACATCCAAACACTTGTAGGCCTTTAACTTCTCTCGTAAAATCCCTTGGAGCTTCAATAAGATTGCATATTTCGGGCTGGAAGCTCAGTCATTTCATCTTATTCAATATCCACTGGGAGGGTGCTATCGCAAATGGACCTGTCAGACGAACGCCGCTCACTTTAACGTTAATTTGCTAAATCACTGTGGTTATCACTGGGTGACAAGCTGTTATAATACGCTGAAAGCATTATGTAAATAATATATATAATATGTAATCAATCTAACTTATTTCTAAGCCAACAACAAACTCTGAACCGCATTGGATGTCATTCCCTCGCTGTAAATGGTAGCGCTCCCGGTTTTTTTCTGCCACCTCCCTGCGCGCGCATCCTGAATGTTTACAAACACGGTAATTGGTCTATAAGGTAAGTTATGTAATGTACACTGAAAAAAATCATTCAGAAATGATTCCTTGGATTTGCTCAATTTTATTACGTTAAGTGGATATAAACAATTTATTTGGGCTGAATTTAAACAAACTAATTATGTAGAATTTTATTAAATTTAATTTATTTGTTTAAATTCAACACAAATAAATTGTTTGCAACAGTTTTGCAGACATCATTTTTTTAATGTAGTTGCTTTTAGCTGTTTTCTTTCTGTCAGCTTTACATTTAATTATGGATTAATGATTGATTGTTCGTAGATTATAACAGCTCAGATCAATATATTGTGTCTAATTGTTTACTTTTGTGCCATAATAATGGATAATGTACATCCAGGCTTGTTGTATAGGCGGTTGTATTACTTAATAAACTGAAAAGTGTGACAAAATGCACATATACAGACGCTTTGATTATGATTACATAGGGAAGGTAATTGACAAATGAAGACTTATTTTTGTGAGGTTTACTCTTTTAAACGCATAGAAAGAAAAAAATGCTTCATTTGAAGGTGCTTTCTGCAATGCAAAAACTTTGCATATAATTAAAAAGGTCAGCTTTGGATTGAAAAATAGCTAATGTTCGAGGCATGATTTGTAATAAACAAGTACATTTCCATCACATAGCCTATCTATTTCCTCAGTAGTTCACATGCTATAGTGTAGTGGAGTAGTACTGTAGTACTGTAGTGTTGTGGATATGAGTGTATCTCAAAAAAAACTCATCGCATGCAAAAACAAAAGTATAAAACGGTATGGCAGCTTCAGCAAATAAGTTTTTTTATTTCTTTATTAGTTAGTTGAAGGTACTTTTTTTTCTGTAGCTGGTACATTTTCTTTTAAAAAAGTCCCATTATTGTGTTGCTTGCAGTGGCTTATTCAGAAATGGTTTCCAGAAAATGTGTTTTATAAGATAAGAGACATCTGTAATTTCAAAAGCGTCTCCTCCGGAGTCTCGGGGGAGATCAATAATGATCAATAATAAGCTTAGAAGTCGGCAATCAAAAGATCTCAAAAAAGTATATGCTGGCCACATACATTTCAGAGCTCTTTATTCTTGTTTGCTATTGTCTGATTTGTGTCTATTTGTGTTTCTCCAGAGGAATTTTCGGCTCCTAAGCAATAAACCTGTCCTTTGTGTAATTTCCAGCACTATGAAACGCCGTGACACATAACAGAGACTGAAGCTTATCTCTTTGAACGTGGCATTGGATGACGTTCACACTAAATTAAACCTCTCTGCCATTGCTCCAGCAAATCTGGAGACAGAAATCAATGCTAAATCTGGCTCATCACAGATGTAATGGCCCCGTGCTCGTCAGTATGTAGCTCTTAAAGAGATGCTTGATTGAAAAATGAAAATTGTCATCATTTGCTCACCATAATGTCGTTCTAAACCTGTAGGATTTTTTTTCTTTTCTGTTGAACACAAAAGGAGATTTAGACAAAGGAGAACTGATACTGTCAAACTCCAAATGCAGAGCTTTCAAATCACACACCTGTTTTTAGCGTTATATAGATCCAGAAAGTCAATCCATCTCAAGACATACAAAATTATATTACACACACATTCGCGCACACAGATAGCATGTTTAATTATAAAAGCTTTATATTGAACTCCTCCACCTGGGGTAAGGACTTTCCCCCAACTTTCCGTGTTACACCAGGTGCAAAATTTCAAGTATCTTGGGGTTTCCTTCATAAGTGAGGGAAGGATGGATTGTGAGATTGACAGGCAGATTGGTGCAGCTGCAGCAGTAATACGGTTGGTGTATCGGTCCGTTGTGGTAAAGAAGGAGCTGAGCTGAAAGGCAAAGCTCTCGATTTACCAATCAGTCTACATTCTTACTCTCACCTTTGGTATAGATACAAGCGGCCAAAATGAGTTTCCTTCACAAGGTGGCAGGGCACACCCTTATAGACAGGGCGAGGAGTTCTGTCACCTGGCAGGATCTCGGAGTAGAGCCGCTACTCCTCCACATTAAGAGGAATCAGCTGAGGTGGCTCGGACATCTGTTTCAGTAGCCTCCTGGTTGCCTACCTAGGTAGGTGTTCCAGGCATGTTCTACCAGGAGGAGGCCTCAGGGAAGACCAAGGACACTGGAGGGACAATTGGCACATTTCCACTGAGTGGTACGGTTCGATTCGGTTCGGTACGCTTTTATGGCCGTTTCCACTGTCAAAAGGTACCGTACCACTTTTTGGGTACCCTTTGTAAAGGGTACCTAACACAGCAAAAGGGCACCAAAAGGCGGAGCTAGATGTGCAGCTGAACGCAATTGGTTTACAGAGATACATCACTCGCTCCTGCAACAAGCCAGAATGAAAACAAAGGACTGCCATGTTTTAAATACACAGCTGAGACATTACACATTACTGTAATGATATATACATATAATAGCAAGCCATGGTCGACCCAAGCTTAAAGTCCTAAGAAACAGCCACAAAGCCAAGAAGAAGAGCAGATTCTAACTTACCCTGTGCCCCGTAGTTTTTTTTTACAAGCCCATCTAAAGCATGAGCGGTTTAACTTTCTCACTTGCACTTTCATGCGCATCTATATTTGAAATAAACTACTTGAGCTGACGATAATAACGTGCACATGATTATTGAAGTGCTTTTGACATCCGATCCCGTCAGAAATGGACAAACGCGAGATTGACGCTCTAAAAAACAAAGGAGAAGCCGGAAAAAACAAAGAAGCAAATGATTCATTCAGCAAACATGAACAAACTGCCATGTTTAACTATTATCATCACCTTTTGGACTATTGAACTTTGTATGTTGGAACTTGGAATTTTTTTTGGCCCTTTTGTCTTTGTTAGATAGGACAGTATTGAGACAGGAAGCGAAGTTGGAGAGAGAGATGGGGTTAGGGTAGGGAAATGTTCTTGAGCTGGGATTCGAACTCGGGATGCCCTGACATGCTACTGCACCATATGTCGATGTGCTAACCACTAGGCTATTGCACAGACGTTGGTGAAGATGAAAGATATAGATAAGAGGTTTGTACTGACTGGGCTATATGTTGCGTGTTGTTTTTGAACCCAAATAAGGACTAAGGCCCAATCCCAATTCTACCCCTTAGCCCTTACCCTTACCCCTACCCCTCGTTTTGCGCGTTCACGTCAAGGGCTAGTGGTGTCCCAATTCTCTTTAGCTTGAAGGCTAAGGGCAAGGGGTATACACCCCTTCGAACAAAGATTTTTCAGGAGCACACTTTAAACGAAGGGGTAAGAAGTTTCCCAGAATACACTTGCCACAACGGTAGTTATGCTGAACCTGGAAGTAAAGAGATCCACAAATTAGTATTTTTTGTCATTATTACGATTTTTTAAGACAAATAAACATATGTTTTAATATATTCATAACCGCGTTCATATTTTACCATCATGCTTTAAAAAAAAACGTTAAAAAAAATCTTTAAATTTCGCGATCTAAAATTCCTTATAATTACTCCTGTACAGCAGTCCCACAACATTCTGACACTCGATGACACTCGAATACCCTGTCAGAAAAGTCTAGTGGCTGAGAATAGTGTCTGCTATAATGTTAATGTTGTTTTCGAGTGTTTACAGATGAATATGGCCACTCTGTAAATACACAGTACAGTTACGATCTTATTGCCACATTAGATCTTTATGATAACATAATAATAGCCTTCAGTGATTTCCTGAAGATAAACAACAAAAAAATAACACAACTGGAATAACTACAGCAGTCGCAATTATCTGATCTCATATGAGGCAAGAGATCGTGATGACGTATGATGACGTGTGCAGGTGTTGAAGTGCTGTCCCAATTCTTAGGGGTAAGTTTTGAAGCCCTTCCCCTTAGCCCTTGGTTGTAAGGGCCAAGGGGAAGGGGTAGGGGTACAAAAATAGAATTGGGATTGGGCCTAAATGTATGCTGTGTGTAGTTTTTCTGTAATTGGTAACATATCGGAGACTGTAAGGGGCTGTCTGTGTTCATATATGTTGCATTTATTTATTTATTTTATATAATCGCAGATGTTACAGTAGGCTATTTCATCATTTATGTGCAGTTATAATTAGATCATGTTCATAGAAAGGTTAGTAATGAACATTTAAACACAAGTATTTATGTGTGTAAAGCATCTGTTTTGTGAGAAGTGCTTCTCATATGATTTGTGAACGACCCGTACAGCTTTACTTTGACATTTTCTCGAGTGAGAATGATGTTGACTGAAACTTTGTTGTACACCACGCCCACCAAAAGGGTACCATTTGTGATTTAAATTTAACATTAAATATTTCTATAAGATTTGTGATTTAACAAATATTTAAAAATACCACTACACCCTGGTGTCACAGTGGCATAGTGGGTAGCACGATTGCCTCACAGCAAGAAGGTTGCTGGTTCCAGCCCTGGCTGGGTCAGTTGGCATTTGTATGTTGGCACTATATGGAGTTTGCATGTTCTCCCCATGTTCGTAAATGGTAAACTAAATGGTCCATAGTGTATGTGTATGAATGCAAGTGTGTATGGGTGTTTCCCAGTGATAGGTTGCGGCTGGAAGGGCATCCGCTGTGTAAAACATGTGCTGGATAAGTTGGCGGTTCATTCCGCTGTAGTGACATATGATTAATAAAGGGACTAAGCTGAAAAGAAAATGAATGAATGACCACTAACCATCCACCCTCCACCCCTAAAAAAACAATAACAAATATTTAAACAGTAGCTTATGTAGATTTGAAAATCTCAAAACGACAGCCTGAACTTAAGCAAAGAGCTTAGAATGACCAAGAGGCGACACTCAATAGAAAGTTCCATTGCAACAGCAGCGCCCAGCAACAGCCCCGGATTCCGCCATTTTGGAGTGAAAGAGATCGGCCGTCCATTGGATCTTATTGCTGTCGCGATAGCAAGCAGCTGCTTTGTTTTTTTATTTATTTATTTAAAAAGCGCATTAAAGCTAAGATACAACCTGAAAGACGACAATACAACACTTACTATCACAATCATCAGCACTTTCAATAGTTTGTTTTACAGACTTATAATATGCTGTTCTATTGGAATTTTCATTCCAAAATGGCCGCCGCGCCATCTAGTGGCTGTTTCCCAAATCGCACTAGAGTGTCGTCTCTTGGTGAGTCTATGCTCTTAGACTGAACTAGAATGTTCAGGCAAAATCCCGACAGGTTAATGGACCATTATTCTAAAGTGTTACCCAAAAAACCAACATAAATAATAATAATAAGAAATCAAAAAGCTTTATAACCTTTTCCAGGCTAGAAGATCATAATTACTTTCTTTCTCATTTGTTTTTGAACTTTGGATCTTGGAATGGTGTGTAACTTTTGAGGATCTTTTGGTCTACTTTAGGCCCCGTTTACACTAATGCGTTTTTGTTTTAAAATGCATAAGTTTTGCTACGGTTACGCCATCCGTCCACACTACGCCGGAGTTTTCGAGCCCCAAAAACAGAGCGTTTTGAAAACACTGGAGAGGTCATTTTCATTCTAAAACGCTGCTGCTCCATCTCAATGTTGATGGGGGACAACGAAGACATCTGAAAACGGAGGCGTGGCTGCAGACATTCGCTACCTGATTGGGGCTTTTGGATTATTGCGTATCCTTCCCTTATTTGTCAAGCCCCTATCACATGACTATAACGCTACCGGAAGACAGCAGACCAGCCTTCACTGTAAACAACGACATGGACACAGAAATGGCAACATTGTTTGCACTATTGTCCGTTTTGGGCGGCCTTTTTACTACAGCAGCTGCATATATTCGCAAGAGGCAAGCTATAGTTCGAGCACTCGCTAATCGTTCGCGTTCATCGTTCAACCAGCGTTTGTTGACTAACAATAACCAAATGCCGAGCGAGACACATGCTTCACACACTTGGACGCGCATGCCCAGAGTGCGCGAATGGTCACGTGATTTACGTTTTTGGTGGAGTAGTGTGGACGGAGATAAGTTTAGAAACGCTCGATGAAACGCTAATGTGGACGTGGATTGTTTTTGATCTAAAACGCTGTTTCAAAACGAAAACGCATTAGTGTAAACGGGGCCTTAAGCCGAAGTCACACTAGAGTTTGAGCTTGCGAAATTCTGTCGTACGGCGCTGCGAAAAGGGATTAAACAAGATGAATAGACATTTAAAAAAGTGAGTGATTGCTCCATGTTTTAAATTTCTGTCCAGAGAGGTCATGTTTTGATTCTGGATTGGTCTCACACAGTCAAGTAATGCGATTTCGCAGGTCAGAGTTCACCAAGCTTGAACTTTGCACCGCAGCAACCTGTGAAACTCCGACGCATAACCCTGGGTTTCTGGTCTGACGCATTCGCGTGCGTATGAATGGAAATCTATGGGGGGAAAAGCCCAGTGTGACCGCGGCTTTACTTTGTCAGGCAGGTCCTATTTAAGTGATTTCTTGATTGAAAACAGGCGTGACACTAATCAGGCCTGTTAATAAATTAGATCTATTCAATTATTTGTAAATATTTGTTTTGTAATAATATTTATACTTATAATAATAACGACAAAACTATTGGAACAATTAACTAAAAAAATGTGAACAAAAATGAACAATAAATATACTTTTAGGGGTGACACCTTAGTGGTTAACACTGTTGCCTCACAGCAAGAAGGTCGTTGGTTCGAGTCCTGGCTGGGTCAGTTGGCATTTCTGTGTGGAGTTTGCATGTTCTCCCCGTGTTTGCGTGGGTTTCCTCCGGGTGCTTCAGTCTGAACTCGGCATTAGTCACTTTATTCATCAGGGGTCGTCACAGTAGAATGAACTGCCAACTTATCCATCATATGTTTTACACAGTGGATGCTCTTCCAGCTGCAACCCAGTACTGGAAAACACCCATACACTCTCACATGCACACACATACACTATGGACAATTAAGTTTATTCGATTCACCTATAGCACATGTTTTTGGACTTGTGGAGGAAACCGGAGCACCTGGAGGAAACCCACTCAAACACGGGGAGAACATGCAAACTCCACACAGAAATGCCAACTGACCCAGCCTTGACTCAAAGCAGTGACCTTCCTTCTTTGAGGTGACAGTGCTACCCATTGAGCCACCTTGTCACCCTCCCTTTACTCATTCCAATTAAAATTCCAGTGTCACGTCCTGTTTTACAATCAAATATTCAGTTCAAATTCCCACTCCTGCAAAAAGCTGTGTTAAGCTGTGGAATGGCTTCAGCACATTAGCGGTTAAAGTACACCGCTCTAACAGACTCTTGTATGGTGATTTTTATGACCACTCTCATATTCCAACTCAGCTTTCAAGAGCACGTCCATTCAGCAAAACACAGCAGCACTAACACAGCTTCAGTAAATCATGAGCAGAATCACTGAGAGACCATCACTGACAAAACTGACATGGCCTCTGATTCCACTCCAGCACACACACACACACACACACAATCATTGGAACTGACTATTTGTACACACACAGACACACACACACACACACACACACACACACACACACACACACACACACACAC